>JAUBOD010000994.1:1725592-1760014 GCA_032353885.1 Nothura maculosa
CCTGCTGGAGCGGGAAGGTTGGACCAGATGATCTCTAGAGGTCCCTTCCAACCTTGAAGATTCTGTAATTCTGTGATTGGTCCTGGCGCCAGCTGGCCTACCGCTGTTTTGTGCATAGGAGATATGTTCTAGGAGGCTCAAGTGGCTGTATCTGTGACCAGGTCTTGAGTGACAGTATCCATCCTCCATCTGTCTCTACCTGCAGAAACCAAGAAGAAGAACCTTGCCAAGCTGTGTAGTGCCTTACAGTATCCTTATTGTATCTCGAAGATCCTTATTACTCTCAGTTTTATCTGGCATGGACAGTGCAGTTGATGTGTGAGGAAGGTGGAGAGAAGAAAGCACAAATTTATCCTAATCCATTTTGGTGGCCATGACCAGTACAAGCCCAATCTTAGAGGGAAAAACAAGTAAAATACATAATAAATAAATAAATAAATAATCTGTAGAGGGAAAGAAAAAGGACGTGTAATCAGAGCATAGGGAACACTGGACAGTACAGTACAGCCCATATGGAAATAGTGCATATGCTGAATAGTGGGTAACTACATACAAGAAAGGATTGTTTCACTACACAGAAATGCTTTTCTGACTGTGGAGCTTTCAGCAGCATGTGGGTTAATTTAGCAATGTCTCACTCAGAGCATATCCAAATGTTCCACTGGTCGCTCTTGAGTTACTCTGTGTCTCAGGTGTACTCTTCAAGTATTTTAAGAGGGGTAATGATTTTTTTTCCTGGGAGCGAGTACATCCAGGCAGATATAATTTTAATATAAAAGGGAAGTTTACTAGAATAGAATTTAAGAATATTAAAAAGGGATTTGGTTCCGAGAGAAATATTAGCAGTAAAGGCAAGGATAAGGATTTTGCAGAAATTTAATTAAATTTTAATCTTCTTTCTAATTAAATTTCCTTTTAATTAAACTTAAAATTAAATTCGCTTTGTTTAATTGGAGGAATTTAAAAAGTATTACCTTAGAGTGTCAATCATTTTTTGGTACTATAAAAAAATAGTTTACCCTGGTTTGGCTTGTTTAAAAGATGAGATTTCACACTGAGTAGAAAAAAAAAGTAATAAAAACATAACATTTAAATGTAAATCAATTTACTCCTCAGTTATCTCCTTTCTTCCCCTCTCCCTGTCTCTCACACCTCTCACCTTCTATATTATAAATGACAACAAAATGTTTTTTTCCCTTGGGAACCTAGCTGGGTGGACAGGGAATGCCCTAACCTTTTTGACACCTGGGCCACACACTCATCACAAACTGGAGCTCTGAGCTGTGACAGCACTTTGCTCTGCTAGATGCCATTAACCATTTTTCTGCTTTGCTCATCATAATTTCTACCCCTTCCTTTTTGTATTGTTTTGTTTTGTTCATTCACGTCCTCTTCCTCCTCTGCTTCTACTTCTTTATGGACATGGGTGACTATCAATCTGGAACACTATCTATCTCGTAAGGGATCCTCACCCCCAACTCTGCCAGCCTCTTATTGACATCTCACAGTTTTTTTGCCCATTGCTACATTTTTGCATCTTCATCTTTCCTCTTAGCAAACTCATCCATGTTTACAGTTACAGTCCTGTGACAACTCTCTCCATCTCTGCCTTTTCTTGTCCCTCTAGATAGAGACACTCTTGCTCTAAGACTTCTCTCCTTCTGCATTTCTCCTGCTGCTATTTTCCTTATCTGTTCTTGAATTTGTTCATTTTTGCTTTATTCTCTTTAGGGGGCATATGACAATACCACTGTGTTCAAAGACAACAGTGTGTAGTAAATGTTCAGGTCCTAGATGCAACTTGGGGAATACAACCTTGGGTAATAAAACAGAAAAATAGCCTAAGGCTATGCTACTACTTCTTCTCATACCATATTGTTGTGCAACTTTGCCATTGGTATATAGATAAACCACTGGTCATCTGTAATACCTTCCTGTGTAACACACTTGCTAGCTTGAGAAATCCAGGTAGTTTTCTCCATGCTTAGATGAATAATGATCTCCTATTTTATACCTACCTTCCTCTCTCTCATCTCAGTTGTCCTAGTTTTAATGATGCTGACTTAAAGAATCTGAAGCCAAACCCTTGAAAATGGTGTGGAAGACAAGGAGAAAAGGAGACAGGACCAAAGAGAGAAATACTGCCAGTAAAGTAATGGATAGACATTTCTGTGCTTTGCTGTTTGTGCTTTGAATGTCTGATACCACGTAAATATGAATCAAGGTAAGGTGAGCAGGATGTCACAGTAATCAAGATGGGAGATTGTAGGACTGGAGAATGTCTGAGTTTGAATTTGCCAAATCAATTGATAAAAATCAGTTTTCTCCATAATAATATAATCAAACTCCTCTCTAAATATTTCAGGTGCTGAAATTGCCTTCTGTACTTGAATTTATAATAATAAGAAATAATAAAAAGCTCAAGCAAAAGGATTAAGTAAGAATGAGCTGCATGTACATGCTCTATGCAAATTGGTGACACCTCAGTATTCATAATTCACTGCAAGTGGTTGAAGGTAAATAGATTTTTATTTTTATTCCCTGTGAATTTCTCACATAAGCAGGAGCTATGTCTTCAGAACACTTCCCCCCTCTTGTTTTATTTAAGTTAAGAAAAAAAAAAGTAAACAGAGGATGGTAACTGCTCTTGCTCTTGCATTGTATAAGATGCTTGCAGATTCTGAGGCTGTGAGACTAAGGCTACCCTTATGAATCCCTTTTGCTGGGCTGAGCTAATCTTGAAAGCAGAGCTGGCAGTGGGAGCCTAAGAGCCAGATAGAAAAGAGGGCAGCATCCCCCAAAAAGCATGAGTTAAAAAGATCAAAGACAGCAAGTTATGAGAAAATGACATTTAAATTCTACCTAAATTATGCTTACTAAGTTTTCTATATTATGACTGAACTTTATTTCATTAGATAGTTAGGCAAGTCCATAGTGTCAGGGCAGAATACACGTGAAGCAACAGGTAGGGGACCACAAAACATTCTTAGGAGGAACATTATGTACAGACTGGGAACAAGGAAGAGAGGGAAAAAATCAAACAAACACTTTTTATCTTGATGAACCTTAAATGAAAGGACAAGGAAACAGTATGATCAGCTAGCAAAACATTGGGAAGATAAGAGCCCCTTGTCAGTATGGAGGCCTGATTCTCTCATCCTTTGTCATTTGCATCTGTGCAAGGGGAATGACAAATTGCAGCAAAGATGCTACCAAATCAGATCAGTTTAAAGCAGCAGTAAGAGTTGCTGGTGTTACATATGCTTTAATGACAATACAAGGTTGAATAGAGTTAGCTCCATGCCAAAAGCAATCAGATGATCTGAAACCTGAACTATGGTAGTATTAAGTATTAAAATATAATTTTTCATATTGTCAGAACAGAAGTAAATCCCCAGTACTGCAATATAATGATAAAGGGAATATTGAAATATCATTAGATACTTTAATAAATAGTTGCTCAAAGGTACATATTTAATTTTCAAACTTCTGTTTCCTTTTCAATATCCTAGGATGGTAAGATATTTCTATCATGAATTGCTTACTTTTTTTTATACATGTACAATTTTATCTCAATTATCCACCAAGTAAAAACAAAAAAACAAAAAGCCCCCCAAAGCCCTTTATAGTATTTCCACAAGACTAATATAAAGCAGATGTATCCTGCTGAGTTCACAATATATTTTAAACACAATGACCCCACTGTTGTTCTGGATCCTACAAATGCTGATATATATGAATACCTTTACATGGGGGAGCATTCTCAGGAGTATCCAATGGGTCAGGCTTTCCCTATTTGAAATGGTAATCATATGCATGGGGTTGTTTTTCAGTTTCATTTAGTTCCTTTTTAAGGGCTTATTTTTGCAGCATGTTGCCCTATATTTTGGTATTTTTCCTGTATATTTCTCAGAGCAACTAAAAATACTTCATATTTAGCTCTTATATTACATAGACTGTGATGGTCCTCAGAAATATGGGTACATGGTCGCTGCTGCCATGCGGCAAGTCTCCAGGAGTAAATCATCAGGTGCTTATGAATGATTGAGAAACACCAGCCCAATTTTCAAAAGTAATGTTAGATCTGATTCCAGAATGTAAGAAGTAATTTTGGGAAAAATTAAGTGCCATGGGGCAAAAAAACAGAAATCTTTCCTTCTTCCCCTGCCAGGCTTTTCTTTGAGATCCTTAAAGGTGGGATTTGGCCAAGAGGAAACATCTTAATTTAGACATCTACAGTGCATATGTGAGCAGGATGCAGCAGAGTTGTGCCTAGAATATCTCAGTGAGGTAGCTGAGGTGGACATCTCAGATTCTACCTAAGCACCACTATGCCCTAGAGGCAACTGAACTCTACCTAAACCTAAGGTGGTCTGAATCCTGAATTGTATTCCTAAATGTCTGAGAGAGAATTTCAGGCCCAAGAGCAGAAAATTTGTTTGTTGAAGTACATAGTAGATGCCTAAATCATATATTGGTCCTATCTTTGGGCATTTAGGGAATTTAACCCTGTAAGATTTATAAAAAGACTGTGTTGACTTTGTGGCCCTTTCCAGGGAGCAGGTAATTAGGGTGAACTGTCTTGTGTCCATATCTTTCAGGCTGCACTCAGTGCAATTCAGACACACTATATTTCTTGTATTTTGCTTATGGATGCTTAACCTACCATGCTTTCAAATATATCTATTTAGCCTCTTGAAACAAGGTTCATGTTTGCCTCTCAAATAATAACCTGGGCATAGATAGGAATCAGGCTGACAATAAGAAGCAAAACAAAACAAAAAACACCCTTAGACTTTTATAAATGAAAGCTTTTCATTTACTTTGGGGGCTGGGTTTAAGTCAGTATTTGAGCATTTTGGAGAATACTTTTCCTTGTGTTGATCTATATCTGTACCTATATCAGTTGGCATAGGAGGAAGGGAGGACATTTTATCTTACCTGTCCCAATTTTGTGCCTTAGCTGCAAACCAAAACGTCCTCCTCCCTCCTGGCAGCGGACACATAGGTGCAGTTTTTAGCAGTGGCCTTTAATAGACTTTCAGAAAGCACCGCTAGAAAAGACCTACGAGGTCATCCAGTCTAGTTCATACCCAGAGCGATAACTCAGGCTGTTCTCTCCCATGGAGGTGATGGTACTCAGTGGCAAGTCAGACATAAATTCTGAGTCAAAGATCTCTAAATTTTCCTGCACCAGACTCCAGATGATAGAAAGTCTGTAAGCAGCTTTGGTAATTTTTAATAAAGGTTGTTATTAAATTATTTATGTAAGTATGAATAAGTATTTATTTACACATTTAGGTATGAGGGCTTTTTTATTTGCTTGCTTTGTTTAATAATTTCTAGTCACATGTAAATGCTATTGGGGAGAAAGATGGAAAAGTTGTCTTTTTTTTTTTTAAGGGATCACAGCACTTTTAGAGGTTTGGAAGGGACCTGGGGACAGGAGTTGAGGGATCATAACAATATTGGTTGGATATTGCTGCTTCATTAAACTGAAAGGTTTAATATAGGTTATATTTCTGATGTTATTAGGTTTCAGAGCTGTCTACCATCATGGACATTCCCAATTCCCACTTCTTGAAGCTGATGTATTAGACCACTGAAGATTCAGGCGGGTGTTACTACATCTGATACCATTCATCTTTGATTTTATGATTTTTTTCCCCCCACAGTTATGAGCTTTGGAACATTTTCTTTGTAAAACCAAACTGTGGGTTGTGGAGCACAACTTTTCAGCAAATGGCAGAGTCTCAGCACCCTCTGGGTGGCTATTCCGAGTCCTTATGTATCACCATGCACTCAGATATATCCATCAAGTCCTTATCTCCTCAGAGTTTAGCTATCCCCAAAAGATATATAAATGTATGTGCGTATAAATATATATATTTTTTCCACACATGGGCAAGAAATGGATTGCTAAGTCCACAGTAGCACAAAACGAAACCTTTCTAAAGTGAGAAAAAGTGCAGAAGACCAAAAGGAGTGGAAAGAGCTACTTCTCTTCCTCTAGATGAGGAAGGACAGAAGGTGGCGCAGTGACGACTGCCAGTTTTGGCTGGCACCCCAGGACACAGCCAGCGTACCCACGATCAGGCTGTTGGGCTGTGTGGGTGTGAAGAGCTCTTGCTTTGGAAATTTCACATTTGTTGAAAAGAGCATGCAAATTAAAAGAAGGGGAGGGGGAAAAAAAGTGTGCATATTCTGTCCTAGACTCCACACACTAAACTGAAGCAATACTGAGTATCTGCACCTCTTTGCTTGTCTTTAATCCCACACAGAGCTTTTCCTAATGCCAAATCAAATGCTGCTTTTGTTGGCTCTTTCCCAGTTTTTCCCTTTCACCTCCGAGCCCAACTCCCCACCTCTCTCCTCAAGGCGCTTCCTGATGATAATCATCTTCCCCCAACACTTATTTCCCTATCTCAGCTACTCACTTTGTTATTCTTCCCCAGAAAGGCGACAATTAGGGCCTCATTCAGAGCTTTGCTCCGTGAAACAATATTCCTGATTTACAAGTGCATCTCTGCAGAGCCCATGGAGGTGACTGGTGTCAGCCCCTGCCTGCTGCACCTGCCACAGCAGGAAGGATGCGGGAGCAGCAGGGAAGAGGCTCAAGTCAACAAGAGACCAATTAAAGCTGAACTTCATCATCAGCTGCTGTCTTCTGACGGACCCAACTCAAGGCCAGAGATAGCCTCAAACTACAGTGTGACATGAGCTGGCAGATCTCTTCAGTTTGACCATGCTCTGAAGAGGAATAGTGAAGATGAAGAACGATGAAGATGAGCAGAAGTGGAATGATTTTTTTTTTCTACTTTCTTCCTGCCCCCTCCATAAAGGAGGTGTGTGTTTGAGTGGAAAAAAAATGAGTCTAGGATGCTGGAAGAAGTTTATTAATACTAGGAAGACCGTAAGATTTGTTTTGGTTTTGTTTGTTTGTTTTTGGGTTTTCTTCTTTATTTGTTTGTTTTACTGGCTTCCTAGCAACAGAATTTGTGCTGATGGCAAAACATCCTTCTAAGGAAGGAAAAGGAAAAATGGATGTGATATTCACTGAGGTTGTGTTTGACACTCGGCTTTATCTGCATTCATCTCCATCTCTTGTAAACTATCCAAATTTGCCTGGAGAAAGGAAGTTTTCTTAAGACCTCAAACCAAAGTAATAGATGTGGGACCATTCTGTCATATCAAGGCTAAAATAAAAGCAGGACAAAACTTTCCCAACTCAGGCTGAGGGAGGGATGTTCTGTCCCCAGAACTGCAGTCAGACTCAAGAGCTGACTTTGCTTTAGACAAGGTCTGATTTAAAGCCCTGTGATGAGGTAGGCTCCCAAATTGGCAGTGGCTACATCTGTCCTGTGCTTGGGGGTACCCCAAAGGCACCCAGTCATCGCATCCATTGAGAGCTATAATCATTAATTGTCAACATTTATATTGTTATATTAATTAGGATTGAGCACTGTAACGGTGCAGTCTATGCTGATAAGATTATAGGATATTTATGGTGCATTTCTGGCACTACTGAAGTGTCCGGTCACCCTTTGGACATTACTATATGCCAGGGTTTGATTTTAAAAGGCAGTTTGAATGCAGCCGCCCAGTTTTGGAGATTTGAGGGGGTTCAGTGGTGCAGATGGGGCCATTTTATGGTAGTTGGCCTTGGCATCGAAGTACAGAGTGAAGTGCATTTAATTTAGTAGCATGGGCAAAGCCACAACCTGATTTGGGTACGGGAGTACTCTCATTTGGCCATATTGACTCCGGGTCAGAAAATGGCTCAGGTCTCTGCTCAGACTTCAGTGTCATATAGACACGGCTTTAAAGCTTTACTTTTCTAGAACTAAACTTGGAAGTCAATGACAATTTTATTCAAAGGACTGGCATGTGCCCTTTGCCTTTTGCTGTTGACTTGTTTATTAAATTCTTGAAAAGCTTTTACAAGCTGTGGCAAGACATGATTCAACTTACAGTCACAAGAACATCAAATACCAACCCTCCTGAAAGGGAAGAAAGAGCTTTTTCATAGCAACCTGTAAGGGGGAAACTGTTTCCCAGTAGACCCAGAGTAAGTGCTGTTTTAATGGCTTTGACTTTTGGAGCAAAGGCTCGGTGAGTTGTAATTAGAGCTGGTCATTTGTTTTTAATGAAATCATTTTCCATGGTAAAAAAAAAAGGAATAAAAAGCAGCTCTACCCAAATCAAAACATGTTGTGAAAATGTGCTGATTTCAGTGACATTTTTATGGGAAAAAGTCCAAATGAATCATTTCAATCTTCTCCTTGCATTTTGATAATGTCAGAATGTTTCATTTCAAGAATATTGAAGCATTTCATTTTAGCAATGCGGTAGAAGAGGGCTGTGGAGCGCCAAGTAATCTTATCTTCAGGATTTGTAAAGCAGAGAATTTAAAGTAGCAGAAGATTGTACGGCCCGAACCTCAATAATTGCTTCTCCAAAGCCAATTCAGACATGATTCCTGCTGTATTAGGTAGATAGGATCCCTTGATATGCCTTGAGAAAGTTGCAAAGAATGAACACACAAAAAACCCCACCAAAATTTACAAAGAAAATTCATTCTTAATTGAAGAAAAATAATGAAAAAAAAACAAGTACAGTAGAGAGTAGGTAAAAGATTTGACCATGAAATTTCTGGACAATTAGAAACAAACAGAAGCGAGTGGCCTAAGCCCAGTCCTATAAAACCAAAGGAAATGCTTAAACTCCGAAATTTAAAGGAGGATATTCAAGAGCTGCTTTTGAAAGAAGTAATCAATGAACATTAGGATGCTTAAATCACAATTAAATTCCATTATTTGTCAGTATTAACACAAATGAGCTTGTTTTCTTGTTAGCAACCATACTTAAAATCATTTGGAGTCTAACAGAAAAGGCTGAAAGCAAACGAAATTACAGTATTACATTTATCACATCATGCAGGAAAGGAAAAATGAGGTTCAAATAGACTTTGCCAGCAGTGTTTGGCAAGCTTCCTAATATCCTTGAAGTTGATGACTGGAATATGACTATAGTTGTACATATCAAGTATACACACACACACACACATATGGATGTAGGTAGGTATATATGCCTATGTATGAGTGTATATATGTGATGTATGTAACGTGTGTGTCTGTGTGAGTATATATTTATTTAAATAAGCGTTGTCATGTCAGAATACATGATGAACCCACAGCTCAGTCTGTGTTTATTTCAGCATCTCAGATGGTTTTAGTGATCCATGTTAAATTTAGTGCTGCCACAGCAACATAACTGGATCCATCCAAGATAGTGAGCTGAATACTGGTTTAGGCATGAGTACATGGATCACAGTCATGACTGTGACTGCAGGGTAGAACTGGCCTTAGAGTTGTCCTAGAACACAAGAAAGTTGTTTTTTCTTGGTGCTTTATCAAGCCTTCTTCATCATCTTGCTCTTTTCTTTTTTTTAACTTGGACAAATTAAAAAAAGGTGTGATATGAAACAAAAGTATTGAATGAAAGACATCATGACATCATTAGAAACATGGGAGTAGAGTTTGTGATTGGCTTGAATCTGAAAGATTTAGAATCAGATCAGAATCAGACAGTCTCCTCTTCTATATTTTCACTGGTGGGGTGACATACGACTCCTCAGGTATAGAGGGATTTAAATATGAGCTGCTGTCATAGCTGATTGGTTTGGCACTTTGATGGGATAGTCCTTTCTGAGCTGTTAGTTTATGAATACATAATCCTTTAAGGCAAATGTAATAGGGAATTAATTGCTTTAGCTCTTTGGGAGGAAACATTCTGCATATTTTTAGAATTTTAACACTTTCGTCTATTCTTTCTGTTTTCTTTTCTATATAATTTCATCACTTTTTAACATGAATGGGAATTTTATTTAAAATAGGTCAAAATATTCTCATGTCTTTTTTCTTCTTTTTTGAAAGTAATCTTTCTAAAGGTAGATAATTGTTAGGAAAAAAACATGAATAGTCACTAATGTTATTGTTCTGTCTTTAAAGAACAGAGATTCTCTATTCTGCTGTGTTTTTTGAAGTTATTACTTCCACACCAAATGCGTAATGAATTCTGCTATGAATAAGAGCATGTTAATGATCAAATGACTTCTTATATTAGTAACTAATGATCACCTTTAATAGCATTGCTATATTTTTGTGTAAGTTACCTTCCTATTTATATAGCAATTACATCATGTGTCATTTTTTTTGCATCTTGCATTTGAATACAATACATTTCCAAACAAGTTACTTTTTTTGTAGCCAGGTGCAAGAAGATCCAGGGTCTTTTCATGGGCCCATTAAGCTGGGCAGATGCTGGGCCATGAGGCACTGGGATCTATCATCTGGTCCAAGGCAACATTTGGGGATGAGCCTTCATGATGTGCCTGTATGGCCAGCACATGACGATGGTGAGGCAGAGAGAGAACAGACTGCTGCAGAGACACCATGGAAAAACAAAACTCAGAGGGTAAAGCAATTATTCATATTTTCTTTACTGCTATAGGAATACATTTCAATATCTTGAGTCCCTTTAATGAGAAGTTTCACAGAGCCTTACTAGAAATTTTACAGTTATTTTCCTTGTGGATGTCATGAGGACAGATACAGGATAAAGAAAACTCAATCAGTTCCTGTGGCCTTGGAAACTAGATGCTATACATTTCTGTGTATGAGATCCTAGGAAAATCATTTTATAACTTTCCTTAACAAAATTAGATTTCTCCTTTCTTTTTTTTTCATCTCTCTGGAAAGAAACAGAAATTGCCTGCAAATTTTTGTAATTACCCCAACTACTCATTCAATAGAACATGTAATAAAATAATAGTTCTTCTAAACCTAGATTTACATATTTATTATTCTTTAAGCATCATGTATATAAATGTATTTATAAACATATCTTCAAATTTAGCGAAGGGCCATGCAACTTTGTCCCAGCCAACAAATAAATCATTGTAATTGTGTTAAAATGCATTGTCATAGCAGCACTGAGGGTTAGGCCTCCTAACAAAGCCATTGCTTTTTTGACTTTACCAATTTGAATCATTCAGTTTTGACTTTCAGGTTATACTAAAATACATCTTTGATATGCTAGACAGAATGAGCTGCTTAAATCTCTCACTGCAAGGCATTTCTCTAAACTCTCTAATATTTTTTTCTGGCTCTTCACTGCATCCTTGACAATTTTTCAGTATCTTTTCAAATGTATTCTGATATCAATCTCACCAATGCTGTAAACAGAGGTAAAAAAAACCCACTTCCCTATCTTTCCAATTTTGCATGCTGCAGAGGTTTATGCACCCACCTGTTGTTTCCTATTTTCATTTTGCAGAGTGACTTCACGGATACAGTGCCTCATCCCCCAGAAGGAGTGAAAAGAACTTTGTATGTGGACTTTTTCACCAAACCCAGAATATGGAGAAACTAGAGCATGAGGTGACTAATTTCAAGGTACAGTTCCTTAGGGCCCAACTCCATCATCATTTGAAAAGGTTCAGGTTACCTGGCTGGCCTCCAGCTGCCACTCCAGCAAGGTACAACTCCTCTGTTGGTTTTGTGTCCTGTCTGTCAATCCCATGTGGATGTCCCAGATACCTCAGTCCATCTCAGATGTCATGAGGGTCCTCTATTTAGGTAACTAACTGAACTGAGACCTCAGGTCCAATTTGCAGTCTGTGAGAGAGACAGAAGTAGCTCCAAGAATGACTTAGCCTTCCTTGTTTCATCTTAGGGAGAGGAAAAGACTATCAGGAGGTGTCATCCCACAATAATTATTGAAGAAAACTTGGAGAATTAAATGCTCTTGGTAGTTAGAGCAAGCAACACACTGCCCAATGTGTGCTGGGACCAAAAGCAATAATCTATACTGCTTCAGAAAATAGTAGTAGTGATGAGTTTAAGTCTCTTACTTTTCCTTACAAAGGAGTTATTTTAAACTTTTTATCATTCTATTCATCCTTAAACATTCCTTGTCATCAAACTTAATAATCCTCCTGAAATCTAGCCATTGTAATGAATTTCAGATATCCCTGAGACTAAAAGAAAATCGAAGTACAATAGTACCTTCACTTTTTGAAAGGAAAGCTTTTTATGACTCTCTTGAAATCAGCAGGAATCCTTCCCTTTACTTCAGTCTGTGAGTCAGTCCTGGTCCCAGAGTTAAAAACTACACTTCAAAAATAGTAAGCAAGTAAAATCTGAGAATCTCCCATCACAGATTTAATCTAGATCCCTTGACATTAATGATATAATTTATTTTTAAATCAGGGAGTGTTGGGCCCGACTCAGGCTGTCCGTAAAAATGCTGAGCACGTCTTTTATTAAACATTTTGTTATTTAATGTGCCACGTTCTGATGTATATTTGATAAACAAATTTGTTACCAGAAGTGTTCTTGTTAACAGTGACATTTAAACACAAATGTAGATTTATATATGAGTAATTGTGTTTCAAGAGTAACTGAGTGCATAAGTCAGCATTTTGCAAATGTTATAAAAATGCACATGCCCAAGCAGGGAAAATATTATTTGCCCATCTTTTGCCATATGTGATGTAATGAAAGGTAATTATATCCTATTCACACCCTAACAGGAGTACTTGCCTTGGATTGGACCCTGATAGAAAATCTCTTGAAATTAATGAAAGTTTTTCAATAGATTTTGGTGGGATGTGGATCAGGCTTTTGAGAAGAAAGTAAACTTTCACAGAGCTGCTAAGAGATCTTTTGGGACTACAAATGAGGAATTGTCACCACACTGTTCAAGTGCTATAGAAACATATCCTGAAAATCTTGCCTGCGGCACTCATCTTCTTGTTGCACTAACATAAAGAAAGAGTTGTTGACTTATATCTACCAGAGGTGAAAATCCAATCATCTCGTATATGTCCTTGCAAAATAAGAACATTTGGAAAAGAAATACATGTCCTTAAAATTATACCAATTCACCTTACATGACTAAGAAAGAGGCCATTTCTAAAGGATATTGATTAAAATGGAAATACATTCAAATAAATGGATTCTTAGCTTGAAATAACCTTTACAACAAGTGAATGGTCTATTTTGAAAGTATGATATGTGTTCAGTGGGGCACCACTGTATCTTAATTTTATTTCATTGCTATAAAGATTTTTCTCTGTTTATGAAAATGTTATGCAAAGTGAGATCTGTGGATTTCACAATGGGGAGGAGCAAGGAAATTTTGTCTTAAAAAGACATTTGGTTTTCTATTTCTAATCATTCCTCATTATCACCAAAGGCTGCAGCCAAGGGATGTTTTTGACTGAAATCTCACCTCTTCTATTATAGGTTCACAACATTTTTGGAAGCCTGGTCACCACTAACCACCACTAACATAATCCCCTCTGAAATGAATAGCTCACTGTCACCTTCTAAAGTTCAACTAGTAGTGGTGCCCACTTTCTATGACAATGTTAAGAAATGAGATTAATTGTCATATGTCCAAATCCATCTCTTGCATCCTTAGGTAGTGGGTCTCAGTTTCTTCCTCCAAGACTACCCTCCTATTTTACTATTATTAATAGGAGAACAAGGTGTAGAGATTTTTGCTACATATGAAAATGTAACTATTTTTATTTATTTATATTTACCGGATGATAAACTATTTCTATTTCTAGCTGATAAACTATTTCTAGGAAGATCCTAAATCAGTATACAGATTAGGAGAAAAACTAAAAGCTCATTCTCCTGGGATAACAAAATACAAATCTGGCTTTGGTTCAAATGCACACGATGAGCAAATGCACTGTCCACTGCATGATGCATCTGTGACCATAACATATTTATCCTGAAGCGAATCTGTGCACCTATTATGGTCTATTTTTTTTCTGAACCTGATCTTATTTGACAGGTGAGTTTCTGCGCCAAGTAGCAACACTGCTCAGTATCTTGAGGTGTTTCCAGGCAAAGATCTTAAAATACTTCACCTAAATAGAAACTATCATTCTGGATTTCTGAGTCTGCAAGCCCTGGTATCACCATTTCAGAAAGATACATAGAAAAATTGAAGCATAGAAAAGTTAAGCACTATTTCCAGGCACACAGAGAGTATTAATGATCTGATAAGGAGCATAAACCCTTGCTTCTAATTGTGTGCTCTAAAATCTTGATTGCATTTTGTCAAGGGGGAGGAAAGGTAGGTGCTGCAGTTTTATTGGATGATCTTCCTGGAAACAAAACATTGAAATAATGTTTTGTAAGAGCCAAGAAGAACCTGAGAAGCACCCTTGTTAAATTTATGAAGTCTCCCATATGAATCCCTGGGAAGTAGCTTGTGGGCAGGCAGATATTAATCAACACACAGCCTTTGAAGTAAATACGCCGATGATTGAAGGTGCTCAAAGTTGTTCTCTACACTTCTTAGCAGAGGGGAAAAAAAGAAGGTATACAGATTAAAAGAAAAGGTGTTTGGACAGATCTCCTGGGGCTATACACGAGGGATTTTACCTTGTTCTTAAAGCACAATTCAGATATATACTTTTAGCTCTGCTTCATTTTAACTCATAACTCAGCTCCTCCAACCCTCTGCTCTTCTCTGAACTCCCTCTAGTTTTCCAATATCTTTTTGATAGAACCTTTCCAAGACTGAACATATGATCTTAGTTGTGGCTGTACCTAACTTGTATATGTGCATACAGAAGATGGTGGTATATATCTTATTCCTGCTATAGTTTCTTTGTGCAGCAACTGCCATTCTGGTCATAACGAAGGATAGGGCCAGGATATGTTAGTCCTGGTAACATGAACTTCTATGGCTTGGAGTGTAAAAGATTCAGCAGCATCACATTTAGCACTGCAGCAGCTCACAAAGAAATGACACTCACTCTGGATCACAACACTCCTACTCGGGTGTCTGAACTTTCTATACAAGCACAAGTGTAGTGACAAAGAACACTGAAAAGAGAGATGGGGACCAAATGCAAACCAGCCAGGAAAATGTAATCAAAGACCTTCTTTGTAACAAGACAACCAAGGCAGGTCACTCCTTTCCAATACAATGCACCTAAAAGGAAGAACCTTGGCCAATACCTTAACTTATGAATCAAGGTATTCCCCCTGGAAATAGTTATCAAGTTCCTTTTCTTCCCAAGGTTGGCTGCTTAAATTACCAGGCTATGAAAGTAACCTTGGTTTAGTCTTTCCAAGTTCTGACTTGGAAAACAGAGAAGGAAAGCCTGGGAAGTGTGATGGAGAAAAGATGAAAGATGAAAAGTATGAAAGAATCTTAGTCACTCATGGGTTAACTGTTTTCTGGTATGGCTATATTCAGGATTTCATGTAATTTAAACAAGGAACAATGAAAAAGATTTGCAAAGCTCCCCTCCAGTGTTACTTGTCTATCAGTTAGGGTACTCTCCTTAGAACTGTGGGTGCAAACTCTCAGGTACTGAAGAAACCACTGTCTGTGTATCCTTCTCCTCCCATGTGAACATTTTAGCCTCTTGGACACACATGCCCAGCAGTCTTTTGTTCATACTCTGAACAAATTTTTTCTCAAATTTATGCCTCTCAGATGTGGGCACTATGAGGAGTCTGGTATATAAAATTAAAGAGTGTTGAACACTTGCTGAAGACCTCATAGCTCAATGTGGTCCTGAGGGATGACACTCTTCAAGGCTTGGTGACCTTCAGGTGCTTCAAAGGTTAGGCAACAGCTGGACACAAGTTCTGATGATCTAAAGCACATGCTTCAGTGCCTAAAGATGCAGTTAAGTACGTCAGTACTTTAGTAGCTCAACCCCAGACTGCGTAGCTTGGAGCTGTAACAGATTCATATGCTCTGTGGCTGGGGAGGGGAATAGATAAGGTGCACTGAACTGGGGGCTAGATTCCCACATATGCCACTGTTTTCACAGCCACATCACATTGCAAACAATGTTTATTTCCTCATCCATTATCCCCTCTAGACTTATTTCAACATTACTACTTGCTTTCAGTTTTTCCTTCCAGCTGCCTTTGTGTTTCAAATTGTCTTCCTCAAGATTGATCTAATTTTGTTATTTTCTTCTCTTATTTCTAATTTCTCTAAATCTGACGGTATTATTGCTCTACCCTGACGAGCCTCACTACTCGTCCCAATTGAACATCATCTGTAAGCTTCATTAGCGTGCTGTTGGCTGTCTCGAGCAAGGGGCTGCTTATTCTATTTTTTTTCTGTTTTTTTTTTCTTTTTACCAAACACTCCAATTTACCCAATCATTCCTCGCTGAGCCATAACCCACCCTTCACATCTGTAAGAACTGGAGCCAAGGAGTGAAATGCCTCCCTGCCACTCCTTTCGCAGGGCATCTGTACCTTGTCAAAGCCCCTGACACTCTCACGCGACACGTGAAAGCAACACAAGTCAAGAGTGAGCCTTGTCAAGTTTGGACGTGTAACTTGGGGCTGTACCAGAATTAATTATGCCTTCTGCTGCTTTACACACTCATGTCATCAATAAATTCTAATAAACAGGAGTAGAATGTTCTTCTTCATGTCATTCCGGAGGAATTAGAACACAGTAGTGTTATTTAGCAATGCAGATGTTTTATTATTGTGTTGTTTATGTGAAAGTGGATATGACATGAAGAGGTATATCAAATGAGCAATAGAGAGAAGCGAGCTGTGCTCCCTTTTTGATTATGCATATTTATTCATACTGCAGAAGTTACTGCACAGAGCAGAGTTTTCTAAGATGGATTGCTCAGTTCTGGAAACATGGCTTCCTCTCTTTTTTTTTTCTTTACTTTTTTTTTATAAAGTTTAGATATGTCAATACAACCTTTGTACACTATTTATGAGTGCCTTCTTTAAATTGCACCTTAATTGGTTTAGTCACCACAATTGCAAAACAGGAACCTAATCACCAGAAGCTAAGTAAGCAGAAAAAAAATAATGATTTGGAGCTGTCTGTCTGCTGCTGCCGAACAGACACACTGGGCACAGTTTAAAGCTATAATTGCATTGTGGCACTGGCGTGCCGTTCCCAGCACATGCATAATGTAGCTCCCAGTTGTAGACTGCCACATATCCTGCCGTATTTACCCTCAGATGCCAGCAGAGCACATGCCACCCACAACTGCTGTTTCCCAACAGTGTAAAACTGTCACACTTTCAATTAGATGCCCCAAAGCACTTTATTGCCCACTGGAGGGTGTAGTCATATCTTGATGGAGGAAGATTATGGGCTAAATGCATCCCTAGTAGTTCTCCGCAGGCTGCGGCAGAATTACTCGGGGAATTAATTTGGATGAATTACCCAGTTCATTCTCTCCATCATAAAACAGGGCTATGCACAGCTTATCTCTGAGGGCACAAATTCTTGACCACAAACAGCTGGGCCAGTATATGGCCTTATTATTTCCCTGAAGATCTCCTTAGCCTGAGCAGAAATAAAGACACAGGTAACAGTACATCCTTCTGCCCTGCCTGTTCCCATTCACATCTGTGTCTCCCTGCAGCTGTGTAAACAGCCACCAAAGAAACTAGCTCTGCCTCTGCAGACTCTGCACAAATGCACCCCCCCATCCACTTAATTTGTCTTCACCTCTCCCGGGTTTGTGCTTTTGCACAGTGCTGCCTGTGCAAAACAGAGGCACTCCATAGCAAACTTCCATGGTAATCATGTAGGCTTAGAAAAAAATGATTGTATTTGGGGGGATTAGAGATGTACTGCACTCCAGTAACCACTCTGGAGGCAATGTTAAGCGGTGTTAAGTCATCTCACATAAGCTCATGACTGGAGAAGGCTAAAAGCAGGCACGTGGATGGGTAGCTGTTGGCATGTGAACAGCCACATCAGCAGATGGGTGGCAACTTGTTAAGCCAATGTAACCTGGCCATATGTATTAGTCTGTAGATGCAAAAATTTAAAGGAGAAAATCAATTTCATTTTTTTTGGCAGCATGTAGTCAGAGAGGGAGACAATATATAGGGAAGGTGATAGGAGATGGGCTTAAAATACTGATTGGTGGCCCAAGCTCCATATAAGCACACAGAAACACATTTAAGCCCAAGTACAGCTTTAGAAATCTGCAGAGGATCTTTAGATACAATATTTCCAAGTGGGAGCTTAAGACTTTCACATACGGAAGTATCTCCACATATGGAAGTATCAAAGACAATAACCTGAAGTCCATCTAGAACAGTAGGTGAGGAGCAGCCTCCGCTTCAGACAGTTACATGTAGTTATGTGTCTACATAGAGCAATCTGCACATGAGCCTTGTGTCTGAGCTTTGAAAACATGGAATCACCCAGAATCACGGAATAGTTTAGGTTGGAAGGGGCCTTAGAGATCTTCTAGTCCACCCACCCTGCTCAAGCAGGGACACCCAAAGCATGGGGTACCTGGTCCCATCCAGGCGGATTTGGAAGATCTCCAGAGAAGGAGCCTCCACAGCCTCCCTGGGCAGACTGTTCCAAGACTCTGTCACCCTCACATGAACAATATTCTTCCTCACAGGAAGATGGAACTGCTTGAGTTTCCACATGTATCCTTTACTCCTTGTTCTGTTACTGGCTATCATTGAGAAGAATTTGGCCCCATCCTCCCTATATTCTCCCCTCAGGTACCCATATTGATCAGATCTCCTCTCAGTCTTATCTTCTCCAGGCTAAAGAGGTCCAGCTCGCTTAGTCTTTCCTCATAATGTAGATACTTCAGTCCCAGAACAGGCAATAGAGATCTGATTAGTGCCCACTTCAGATCAAGTTGAATCACTCCTGGGATTGTATGGGCTCCTTCCAATTGGCTCCTGTTGTTCCTCAAGTAGAAACTCTAAGAAGTTAGGAATGTCTCCTGTAGACATGTGCATCTAGTGGTCTGAATATGAAGCCACCAGAAGAATTTGTGAAAGATTTTTCTTTTTACTTCATGCGTGTGTGTGTGCGTGTGTGTGTGTGTGATGGGATCTATTGATAAAGCTTCTCTATGGAGCCACTTCTAAAATGATCCAGTGAATAACTTAGGCAGTTGAACTATGCCTTATTGGCTTTATATTGCTGATGCACTTAGGAACTTTGCTAAACAAGAGCCCAAAATACTTGTTTTTAGTCCTTTACAAGATCAGGGCCTTGCTTAAATAAATGTGTGTGTTAATTTGAGCCTAATTGACTTGATATTAACACCACATGACTATTAAGAATCAATTGATTTAGTTTAACACTGAGTACGTACATATCTAATTTAGAAAGCTCAAAGAAATTGAATGCAAACAAGTCTGAGAGTGCAACAGTGAAGTTACAAATTTAAGCACACAAAAGCGAGGGTACAGAAACAGTGTGGTTCTTCCAGCATAGCAATAATAATTCAAGCATATTGTATCTATATAATATTTTTATTACCAGTCAGACTATTAAATGCATACTTAAATCTATGCACGATATGCAATGTGGGCAAGTCTATTGTTACTCTGAAAACTATAGCTTTTTCATTTCCTAATTGCAGTTTCATGGCACTGCCAAGGTTTTGTGTTTAATTTATATAGGGATTTCTATGGTCCTTAGAGCTGTTAATAGAATGGATTCACAAAGACCCCTGCTATATGGAAGGCAAAACTCGTAAGAATGCTATTCATCAAACCACCTTTCATCAGCAGGATTAAAAGAGTTTTTATCTACATTTTGCAAAAGGGAACAGAGTCACAAAGTGATGACCTCATTTACCTACTGCTGAGCAGCAGGCCAGTGGAAGCACTAATAATAAAATCAAGGCCACACAGGTCCTAAAACAATGCCTCCACTGAGGCAAGGAACAGATTATGAATCAGATAGATATCTACATATACTTAGATCTGACTCTACAAGGACAATATAAATGTGTAGGGCTAAGTCCAAGCCAGGTCTGCTCCCAGGACCTTCCAGCTTTAGTAAATATAGATGTAACCTCTCAGTCTGACTAGTTCCTTGTGTGCAGAGCCATTGATTACACAGTATATCAGAAGTGTCAAACTTACACCTTCATGGGTCTCCATATAATCCACAACAGGCAATCTCAGCTTTCTTTTAAAGCCTTCTTTTTTTTTGTTGGAAAATAAAACAATAAGCAAACAAAATCCTTTTCAAGCAGGACATATACTGTGTGTAGCTTAATCTGAGGTTTTGTGCTGTCTGAATATCACAGAATTAGTTCAGTTAGCAATATAGCTTCATGGTCAGGAACTTTTAAACAAAAACAAATCTGGCTTGTTGGAGTTCTGGATCCCTTTGACCAAGGGCTTTTGTCTTCAGTGGATGCTCAAATCTCTCATTCTACTCAAGGTCTTGTTTTGTTTGAAGTTCACTACTGACTCATGCATATGAACATATACACAGGAAAAGCAGTTGGGAATAGGATTTGATTAGAAGAAAAGACAGTGGGAAGGTGCAGCTGTGGTGGGCAGGTGCCAGGCTCAGCCAGCACCATCAGCAACCTGCACTTTTTACCTCCCCTCCTCTCCTACACTTCCTCCCTGATCCACCTGGATCCTTTCACCATGTGGAGTCCTTTCTCTAAACAGGTTTTGCACATTCCCATAATCTTCCAATATCCTAGGCCTATTTGAGGCCCACAGTTTGCCTCAAATAGTTGATGATAAGTTTGCACTGTCTCATAAGACTCATGATAATCTTTTCTCTCCCTTCTTATCAGTTACAAAGTTCCGGCTGATACTCCTCAGGGCTAGAGCAGGGTCTTCAATATCACATCAATCAGTGATCTGAGACCTTGAGTTTTTGACACTTGCTGTTATCCTTGCTGTTATCCTGTTTCTTAGAGTCTTTATATCTGGGTGTTTAATTTATTGCTTTTGCTGTCTGTTGTCCCAGTCTGTTGTGCTGAAGAGCCATTATCCAGGCACTCTCACAAACCTGGTAGGATTGAATTCCACACATCCTTACTGCACACTGCAAATTAAGATAAGTGTATGTGGGACAGGGCTTCACCTTCTCCATGCTTTGTACTTCCTTTGGAGCAATATGCAACTACACAGATAGGTTTGAACAGGTATGAGATCCACCCTCTGTCACCTAAACTAGCCAGAAGTTATCTGAAAAATCACAGTGTTGTGTCCACTCAAAGAGAGGGAAGTCAATGTGTCATCCTGTTGGAGCTCTGGCATGGTACCGCTCTGGTGAGGAGAGGTCAAGAGCTGCCACAATTCCTGGGCAATCATTCTTTACTAAAGCTTGTGTCATCTGCTGAGGGTTAGGTCAATGCTCAGAGTAGAGGATGTCAGCAAGAAAAGGTGCCAATTCCTGGACTTGCTGTAACCAAGAGTCAACATGTGGGATTCATGTCACTAGGCCTTAACATTATGGAGGACAGGCATTTAGGAACTAGACATTTAGGCATTTAGGACTGTCACTTGAATGTCCTCCATAGGTTGGTTCTTTCTCTCATAGAAGAAAGGCACCTTCTGGAGACTCACGCCATCCTGAGGGAAATGTCCATGGCAGGTGACATGAATCACTCCCTGAAAATGACATTCCCTTGGTGATGGGAAGAGCTAAAGTAGGTGCCCCATTTCATAGTGGTAGCAAAATGAAAAGAATTCCACTTTAATTAGGAATCAGATCTGGAATCTTGGGAAGCACATGGCAGCCTCCAAACCCTAGCCCTTTGCCTCTCAATAAAAAGAAGCACGAGTTTAGATTCTCTTTAAGTCAAGGGTCTTTCTGTTGTTGTTTTGCATTTCCTTTGGCTTAGTAGCTTAAAATAAGCTGTTACATCTCACAGTCAGTGTCACACCATGCTACTATTTTGGTCAGATTTTCAGACATTTCCAGCCAAATAGGTTATAGCTTTAAGATACGAACATGATCTCTCAGTTCCAGCTTCAAAATAGGGAAAAAGTAAGAAATAATAGGTTGTCAGCTCTCCTTAAAAAGGTGCATGCATCAGGAGAGAAAATAAAGACGCTATTGCTGTGCATAGGAGACTTCAGAAGCATTCAGATAATACTTACATCTGCTTTAATGATTCCATTTAAGCTGTCATTTTCAGCATTTACCTTGCAGCATTCGAAAGCAACTACACTTACATGTTCTCAATAGACTCAGTGCCAGTCTCAGATAGAAGGGGAAAAAAAAAGGAAAAGAGAGAAAAATGAGAAGTGCCATACAGTATGTTTAAAGGAGCAAATTCCTTGCAGGAAATTAGCAGTAATTTTGAGGCCACCGCTGTTGAAGAGAAATAAGTTTCAAGAGAAAATTAAGTGTGCTTGGTTGCTTTCCCCCCCCCCCCCCAATCTTGCAATGAGTTACAAAAGGCAGGAGTAAAAACAGGCTCTTTACAAAGCTTAAAGGGACACAGACAAATATTTTGGAGCAGGGAGCATGGGAATGAGGGTTCTCTGCTCTGTAAGATTCCAGATAAGTCATTTCACCTCCTTTGCCCTGGTGTTTCTGTATGGTTTGTAATCGAGCAGAGAAGTCAGGCTCGGGTTTGCTGGCCTGGTTGGACCCTCATGGGTGGAGCTTTGGGTTTGTATCTGCATTTGGGTAGTGGTGCTGACACATCCTCCCTCCGTGGCCTTGGACAAGCTGCTTAATCTGCTTGCCCCGTGCAGCTCTGACAGAGGTGCTCTGACAGATGCTTTGCTGTGATTTAAGCCCTTCCATCCTCCTTTTAGCTGAAGATTTCCTCTCCATGCTGCCCAGAGCTGCAATGGGACATGCACCCTGGCTTTAGCCTCTCTAGTTCACATACCAGCATTACAGCTTAATTCTTCATGAAGAGGGGAACATCCTCTCTTGCAAGAGGAGTAAGGTTTAGCACCAGAGTAGTTCAGCCAGTGGTAGCCAGGAGATACATGAGTTGGATAATACCTTGTATAGTCCCAACAGGAGCCACATGCCTGGACTTGAGTCTCCCATGTCCAAAAAAGCACTGAGTGTTAACAACCCCTTGGACAGCCTTCTCTCCATAAGTCTGTAAGGCTTCAGAGGTCCAGCTGCCTCACTGCATGGGCTCTGTGCAATGGAAAGCCCAAAGGATCCCCAGGCTTTAAGGAACACCTTCCTCTGTGAGGTGGTGAAGGTCCTCCAGATTTGTCCTGCACCATGCGTGAACCTCAGCCTGAACTGGGGTTCAGCCTCTATATCTGATTTCTGTGTTTTCTTGAACCTGTTCATGGAAGTGTTTGCTTTGCTCTTAGGGAGTAGCTCTTCATTTGCTGGTGTCTACGTAGGGAATGCTGGAGATAAAAGTGCACCCTCATTTTAAAAACAGGGAAATAGGGTCTCCAATGCTCTAAGACATTTTTCTGCATCTAAATAATTCAACAGACGAGCAAGGTAGATGTTACACTTTCCTTGAAATGTTTCCCTGCCCTGCATCTCTTCAAAGAATATATTTATAACCAGTCATTCTGGAAATTGAAGTCCTGTGTTTATGGAATAAGGGAGACAGCTAAGGTTAAATGCCAAGGGATTCATCTAGGCTGTGGGAACATTAATGGCATCCTATTGCCTGCTAGAGAGAGACATACTCCCCCTTACAGAAATGTATGAAATTAACATCATCACTACTTTCTTTCTTTTCCTTTTTTTTTGGATCCCTTCCAAATTCACCTCCGCCTTCTCTCTCTGGATGCAAACCAAAGACAGTAGATGCTACAGAGTGTATCCTCAGGAGCACCTCTGCAGATTAAACGCCTGCAGCTATTGTGCATCCAAAGTCTCTGCTGAAAAACCCTCTCTGTGACAGAGGAAAATTAAAAATCTAAATTCAGAATGGAGCCAAATTACCTACTCTTGCTACGGGAAGTCCGACATATCATTACAAACTGGTTTACTTGTCCGTGTCCAATTTAATGTGCCGAGGTTTTATTATGAAAAGAAAAAAATCAAAACAAAACAAAACAAAACAAAACAAGAGCAGCTAAAGATTTGTTATCTCTGCGGCAGGTGTGAAATGGACATTGCAAAGCAAATTGTAGGGGTTTCCGTTAAGGGAGAATCTTATAGGGACTGTGGGATACAGAGCTGCGTATTGAATCAGATAAGCAGGTTAATCCTCTGTCCAGCTCTTCCCCAGGAATAGCCTGTGGTAGCTGCTTCGAAGGAAAGAACAAGAAACCCTGCAGAAAGCAGATATGGAATAACTGGCCTACAGGGAAGTTCCTTTCTCAACTTGGTTAATTAGAGGCTAGCTTAAGCCCTGAAACATAAAGGTTTATATCCTGAGCCTAAGAAGCGACGAGAAAGAGCTGCTGGTCTCTGTTTGGATCAAGAAGAAACTTCCTAGATAAGAAATTTCTCTTACAGCCTGTTTCCTACCAGAGAGTTTCCTAGAAAGACTGTATCCCTCCTAGAAAGACTGTATCCCAGACTGTATCCCTCTGGACAGGTCCAGAGCATGAATGCCAGTCCAAACCAATGAGGCCTCTCCATAAAGATAACGTTTGTTTTGTTTCTTCTCATCATGGGTCCACAGAAGGGCTACCATAGTTCTCAGCTGCCTGCACAGATACTGGTATCCTTGTATCACCAGGGGGACATGAACATCCCTGATCATTGATTTCTCTCTCCTTCCTGTCTTCATTGACAGGGCACCCGCCATACTTGGATAAAGACATTAAGGATTTATTATGACTTAAACAGCATGTGCAACCAGGGGATTGACCGTTGCAAAACTGTTGAGGTCACTGTCTACAGTTCACAAGGACAATCTGCCCCCTTTTAGCTTCATCTTGTCATTAATAGTGATCTATGCATTGCAGGTCTTTCTCCTAAGCATCTTGACTCTGAGAACTTCCTGAGGAAGGAATTGTAGTCTTGGATTTGATGCATAGAGCTGATGAGACAACAAAGCTGTTTTTCATTGGGAAGCTTCAGGTCCATGTAATAACGTGCTGATGATATGCTTAAAACACAAACACAGCTTTGCAATGAGGTATCATCACCCTAAGTCTCAAATTTTCAAAACAGAAAGTAATTTTTATTATTCCCTCAAAGTAGCGATTCACAATGAAATTCATTGTTTTCATATAGAAGCTTTTAAAAATGTCTAAACATTAAAAAAATCTGTTTATTGACTTGAAATGTCTTGATTGAAAAAATTAACTTTTGTTAATGACATTTATTTCAAAATCACATTTTATTGGAAAATTAAAATTTGCAGAGAAGGAGAGGGGCTAGCTACATTTTTGGAGCGGAAAAACAATTGCTGCAGATTTGTGATGTGTTTAATGGAAGAGGACATCTGGTTTCCATGTAAGTTAATTGATAGCATTCAGCACGTTGGCACGTAGGTTCTTAAATGGGAGCTAGGTGACGAGGGGTATGAAGAGCATAAAGGACCCATGGGTTATTAAAATGGGCCAACTCATGATGACAGGGAAATCAAAGCCTTTAAGAAGAAAAAAATACTTTAAAATAATTATTTTAGCTCATGTTTTATTAAAAAAATCTAAATGTATTTTTGGTTGACTTTTTGGAGAGCTTAGTATACAGCTATATATATTTTATATATACATATATAAACAATTTTGGTTTTCATCTGTTTAAACTAAATGTAGAGCTTTTCTACACACTATTTTTTTTCATTTCCTGCCTTCACAGAACAAGACAGAAGAATACAGAAAGACAAAATGACTTCCTTTCACTCCCAGAGTTACCCTCAAAATCTACTGTTTTAGAACAACATGAAAAAATAGTTTTCCATTCTTGTTTATTGAGAAAACATGTTTAAACAAAAACACACAAGCCACCAAATTGATAAATAGAATGGCACTGTCATGATATTAACTTAATGCTCATGGATTTCATTTGGGACGTGCCAAGGAGCATTCATTTGCTCTGAGTGCTAGCACCAACCTTTCATCAGAGCAACAGTGGTCAAATTGTAGCTTTGGGCTGCCCAGTGCAGATGGGCAAAGGCTGAACCAGGCTCTGCTGCTCTTGCTTTTGTCTGGCCAGGTGTGAGAGCATCAGCTAATGACAATGGGCTGTCCGCATAGAGTCATGGCATGTTAACCCAGTAAGTAGGAGGAGCAGAAATAAGTATGAGGCCTCTGAGCTCAAGCTCTATGTTAGTGGATACTGAAAAAAAAAGAAAAAAAAAAACTTGCTTGTTTAGTCTCAATAGGCTCTTATAAAATAACTTTCAAGCTTCTGTCTATGCAACTTCTAGTAATGGGTTATGCAATTCGATGAATGGCTCCTTGTCACCTCCACAACTGGTAACACGGGATCTGGGTTACAGAACTGAGTGCAGCCCATTGAGAGTCACGAGCACTGACAAACTCAGCCATATTGGGGCTTTTCTTCATTCAAAAGCCAGGAGATGAAGGGGTTGAGCCAGATGCTGCTCTAGCTGAAATGAGCAATTCATCCTACGCAGGGCTTCATGAAAACGATGAATCCTTGTCTCCTACACCTCTGTGTTGGGAGGCGGCAGGTTCTAAGAATGGGCTCAGCCCTATTTTTTTTTTTTATTGTCTGTCTTCAAAATTACACCTCTGAATTTCGGTTATTTCGGTTGGCTTTTTGAGCTTTCCAGAGTGTAATGGTTGCATGTTTGCTCTTTGTCCTCTCTCTAATTGTGTTAATCAGGAGACTGCCTGCACCATGCAGTTCATAAATGCCTGGGAGAGCTGTGACAAGTAAATTTCAATCTCTCAGTGAAGCTGATATTCTTAGAGCTGCAGGAGCAGTCATCATGAAGGGGAAAGCTGTGAACGCCAATAAATTATTGAAGAAAGCAGGAGAAATATTTCCTTCTGTTGACACATTGGCATTCACCTTTGGGAATGTAATCATGGGAAAGGTAGGCAATCTTTTGTCATAGGGACCTTTCACTCGGAGAATTCAGTCTTTTAAAAACCTTAGTAGGGAGCCTGAAAGCTCTCTACATGGAAGGGATATTCGAGCTATAGGACATCTTTAGACAAGTGCATTGCTCAGAAATGGCAGCAAAATTGAATCAACACTCTTGCACATTAGAACATATTTAGTGATATGACAGGAGTCTTGCAGGGAAGGCAGAAAACCCCTCCAGGTCCCTGACGCTGTTGGGACTGGGGGCCTACTAAGGAACTGGGTGGTGAATAATAAGGCAATGGCAAAAATACTAATAATGAAAAAATCAGAGTATAAACATGGAGGAATTTAAAACTCAGAGGAGAGTAGAAGGTGGAAGCCAATAGAAGTCCGTCAATCTACGGTAGAAAAAAGAGCAAAAATAGGGTTGCCAGAAGGATTGATCCCCCTTGGGCTGGGTCTGCAGGGATAATTGGGCACAATACTCAAGAGCTGGGATCACACAGGGGTTGCTCCTGCTAGCCCTGAACTCTGACTCCACATCCTTCTCCCACCACTGACGAAAAACGAAGCTGCCCGTGGCTAACAACAATATGGATCCGTCCCTCTGAATTTTAAATTCTGCTTGGAAAGCCATCAAATTAGCACTGATGTTTTATTCCGGCATCAGTAACTGCAGGGAAAAATACCCAGGAGCTCCCTGGATTTAAATCCGCAAAATCAGCTCCAGTTTTGTTTAGACAAGATGAGTGAATAACCCCTCTCTGCAGCATCATATTTGGCTCAAATCACCAATTTATTGGTTTACAAAAAATCTAAAACTTCCCCTCTGGCAAATTAAGGGATTACGTCAATCACTCAAGTCCAGTCTACCTGACAACAGAACGCAGCAACAGGGCAAAAGGTTTGATGCTCTGCTGGAATGTGATAAGGAGAAAATGCCAAATGACACATAGGCAAAGTTATTACCAGCGAGATGAAGACAAACTGGAGGGAGTTCAGAGAAGTGCAACAAAAATGATTAGAGAGCTGGAGGGGTTGATTTACAAGGAAAGTTTTAAAAGAACAACCGTCAATATGCACAGCGGGGCGAAGCGACATTCGAAGGGGGAGGGAGAGCCCGTTGCAAACATCTAAACAGCACAAACACCCAGGGAGGAGCAAAATCACCCAAGGGGGAAATAGCTAAGATAATGGGTTGAAATTAAGAGAAAGAGGATAAACATCAAAATAGTTTCTCAGTGGAAAGACTGCACAATAATCTAATATGTGGAGACATAGAAGTCCGAAGCAAATACAGTAAAAAATCCTTCCTTGAGTCTCTGCAGATACAAACATCAGCCACAATGCACTTTAGAAGTTGAATATTTCTTAGCAACAGGTTATGCTTTTATTTTTAGTTTAGTGGCGGAAGTGGTCACATTGGAAACCCCCCAAAACTGCAGTTCTGGCCATCCAGACAGCGGCCTATTCCTCAATGAATAGTTTTTCAGTCGAGATAGTTGGTTTAAATCTGCCTCAGGTCTGAAGTGACTGGAAATCAACACCAGGTAATGGCTGTTTGGTAGACGATGTGACATGAGTTAATGCACTCGGCTGAATTTCTACTGGATATTGGACATGTGCTCACATTACAAATGCTTCCAGCAGCATGATCAGCATTAAATTAACATCTATGCTGACAATCTTGCCAAAGAAATCCAGAAGGGGATGGACATTAGTAATGAACTGCACGTTCACCTTTGGAGCGAAGTCATTAGCAAGGTAAACTACACCTCATGGGCTCTGAATCTCACTTATCCCCACCGCTGTATTACCTTACTCCTAGGTAGAACACTGGTCTTCAAATGAAACCATTTAGTATATTTTCTCAGCACATTAAAAACAGTTGTAATTAAAGAAGGGGTAAAATAAAGAAAGTTTGTTTGCTTGGCAATGTTATTTTATAACTGAAGTATTTTTGAAGGATTTCCTACCAGGGAAGGTACAAATGGTTCATTGTGACCTCATGCATTTGATTGCATAGAAGGAAGTAATAGCTGCAATGAGCAAGGGAGCAACTTGGAACTCTCCTACAGAGTTGTATTTGAAGGTCTAGCTAAGCAATGCCACTTAGGCCATTTCTAGTTTATTGTTGTTACACTTTGGTGTGGCTTTCCAGTAATTTATAGGGGTGTTTGTTGAGTTCATGAGCTCTTGAGACCTGCATCCAATAAAATAGTGATGTACTTTCTCTTGACTGAAGGCAGAAGCATATATCATTGCATGCAGTGGGTTGGATATCATTTTCTGCTGGATGGGGAAAAAGGCTGTAAGGCTCTGTTGCTTAGTCAAAAGAAGAGGAAAAGTAAAGAAATACGTCAATAAAGGATGCTGCATTGTGAAGGGCACTATTTTGTTTTTAGTTTCTTCAGCTTGACACATCAAGTTAGCAGGCAAGGAGCTTGGTAGGTTAATCCTGTCTTGTTCTAGAAGATCTGACTCCCATATTAGTTTATGATCTCTTTCCAAGCTTGATATAAAGCCACAGAAGTTAATGAAAAGCTAATAGATTTATCATTATTTCTATACATATATATATACACACACATCCATAAATTTTTATCTGTATTTTAACAATTCCAAAATGTGGAGTAATAATCCTTTATGCTCATGCAGTGTTAACAACAGTATGCTTTTAAATTTAATTAACATTTCTAAAAGTTGCCTCTTCCTCCACCATTAGCCTTTTCCCCTCTATCAAACAGTAACTGATGGATCAGACTTGGTTGATTAGCTGTACAGAAGAGGAAAAATCACCAAAGGAGAGAGGTTTAGTCTTAATGCAACTTCTGTCTTTACATCCACAGACTAGTCTGGATGTAAGATGTAAGAGAGCACTAAGAGCAACGATCCAGTCTTGTAGGAAACAACTCCAAATGTGTATCAGTCCCCAGGACAACTGTGACCCAGGAGCAGAGTACAATTTGCTTGCATATAAAATAAATTTTAAAAATCTCATGATAAAAGAGAAAGCCAGCTGTTTTTTTTTTGTTTGATGATTTTCTCAGAAATTTAACTCTACTCACATATTAAGAAAAAGGACCCAGGAGCCATTTTTATGCGATACCTCTCAGTAGACAGTCCATAACAATAATTTCTCATTTTTCTTCAGATGTGGATAACATCAAATCCCACTAATGACAACTCAATCCATGACTCTTTGGGCACTAGAAGCTGGGGCAGAAAGCCAAGTAATGCCCAGGCATCCAGGGGACACCAGTGAGATTGTCACCCGTTCCCACCTGCCCACCCGTTCCCACCTGCCCCATTCCACAGCAGTCCCATGTGCCATTGGCCATGGGCAAGAAGATATGAGGAGGGAAAAGTTTTGTTGTGTCTGTTAAATTCAACCTGGGATTTCCCTGCGACTGCTATGAGTGAGAAGTGTTTGCATATGAATTATTTAACATAAACGCGGGGACTACAGTAAGTCTTCTAACTGTCTGCCTTCTATGGAGATTTCTTTAGCTGACAGTTTATATTCCTCTGCGGCAGACGCTTTTTTCCAATGCTAGGATGTGCCTTGTGCTGGTCTGAAAAAGGCAGGTTCAGCAAGAGGCACCCTAAGAGCAAAGGGCTATGGTACAGAGAAACAAGTTGGGATTTGAAGGTCATAATTTCTATAATTAAATCAGTTTCTTAAGAAAGAAGTAGATCATAATTCAAATTAAAGGTCTTCTTTGACTTGTCCCTGCTTCCTTGTTACTCCTGTTGTTCAGGAAAGGAATAAAACTCGTCCTACTGAAATCATACTACTGCTCAGATATAAAGCCTTAAGTGGGGCATGTGCTCTCCCAACTATTCCATCTGTATTTTGAATTTCCATCTGAAATGAGGGATCATTTCTAATACTAGCAGCCTACACACAGTAAGAACAAATATACTTTACCTTGAGGAACTAAAGAGACAAGCGGTGGGAGCAAAGAAACCCTTGCTGAGATGGGGAGCTGAGGCACAACAAGGTTAAGTGCCTTTCTGGAGGTCGCTCAGGAAGTCTCACGCGGAGCTGGGAAGAGAACCAAGTTCTTCTGAGTCATCTTACCCTGACAAGCCCATCCTTCTTCTTTCCCTACTAAATGGAACAATCCTGCATCGGCTGTGGTATAACGGTCTACATGACCGGGTAGGTCTTTTCCATTTCCAATGTGTATGATGAGAGTAATTCTGCTTAATGGGGATGCAGTCAGCTGGTGCCAATGGTTAAGTGTTGCTTAACCAGGTGTTAAATAGGTATGAAATTCCAAGCTCTGGGCTTTGAATGCAGGAGTTGCCAGTTGAAAATGAAAATAAAATAAAATAAATTGCCAACAAACAAACAGAAAAAAAAGCAACAAAGGGAGAAGAGAAAGGAAATGCCCTAGAGTATATAAGATCCATGTATTTGCATTCATTCTGGTGTTTTCCTTCTGCTCCTTCCAAGGATGTCTAAATGCCATGTTTACTTATAAGTTTAACAGACTTAACTGAGTATAAAATACTCAGGTCTATTTAAGTGAATTCCTTCCTGCTTTCCTTTATATGTACATATATAAATCTAAATTCATATATCTATCTATAATGTATATAGAGATGTACTTAATACATATGTGTGTATATATATATTTGATATTTGTTTTTATCATCCACCACTTTTTCCTGCTATGTCACCTTTAACTCTCGACTGAAACTTTCTGGCCAAGTCTTTCTGCTTTCCATTTGCTGTGTTTATTTAATGTCTAGTACCAAGACTGACAATTGCATGCAGGTGTCAGCCAAGGGACAGACTCCACCTATTTCCTTCACGTTGCTACTCTTAATGCTGTGTTTAGACATTTTGGAGGCTTCTTTTAAAAGTATATCTTGCATTTATACACACGTTGTGTTATTCAGAAATCACTGTATTTATGTGTGATCTATGTCCAAGATGACTATTTACCAGCACTGATTTTTTTCTTCTCACAAATTTATTTTCTTTTTACTGGGAAATCTCATACCAGCCCATTTCTCACATTTCCTCCCTTCAATGCTTTAAAGTTTGACACATTGGAAATCCATAAATTATTTCACAACCACCAGTGTTTCTTCCCAGGTTAAATAATTTAATGGCATTGTTTTATTGAAAGGTTCAGATTAGCTGCTGACACTTATTGACAGGAAGAAAAACATCCTTCTACCAGGAAAAAACATATTTTTTATTAAATAAAAGAGTCATGCAGGATTGGGTTCCTGTCTCCTCCTCAGGTGACCATAAGGAAAGGAAGACATCTGGCCTTTTAAATGCCAGTGTGCCAAGGGGACATGTAGCACAGTCTTTTTACCCTCCTCCTCCTTCTCTGGCTGAAAGTCCTTTATTTTAACATATTCATTTCACTTCTTGTTGATTAAGGGTTCCAGCCTTAATCCTAAATAGTAGTTGCCCCATGGAGAGTGCAAGGGTAAGGGACCTCAGCCAAAGAATGAAACTCTAAGCTTAGATCTTGCAGCTTTCATCGTGCAGCTGAAGCTGACTCACAAATTTGCAAAGACTGGCAGCCCCAGAGCTGACCAGGCCCCATCCAGTGCTCACAGGCAGTAACAGAGGAACTTCCATGGAGCTGTGGATCAGGACCCAGACAGAGGAGGTAGACCAGGCAGTCTGACTTGTCCCCTTGCCTTCTGCTTTTCCTTAACAAGCAACAGTTTAATCTGAGCTTGCCCTAGGAGTTCACTGGTGTTAAGTGTGAGGAGAAAAATAAAAAGTAAAGCTGTCCACAAATAATTTAGATTCCTATGAATTTGGCAGTGCAAACAACAGTAAAGCTCACCTTGATTCAGGAACTACAGTAGTGCAGAAAACCTCTATGTCTTTGATAATTGGAGTGTCCTCCACCACAGGACACCAGAGGAAATGCAGAAATACACTGAGGGCTAATGTTGGTGGCAATGCTTTCCTCTAAAAGGCCACAAAGAAAAATAGCCCGAAACCTCCCTGCACGGTCTTCATCCCTTCTTTTGGCTGAAGGAACATTTTGGCTAGTCAAGGTATCTTCTGAGTGGTCATCTCAGTGAAGATTTCATTAAACTGGATTTTTTTTTTTTCTTTTCCTATGGATCTGGCAAGAAGTGCTATCCTGAAGCAAATAAACCTTTTCTCTGGCACATTTTCATGCAAAAAATGAAACAACAAAACCAAACCTTTTTTGTCTGAAATATTCCTGATCCTGGAACAGGAGGCAGACAAGTGTTGGGATGAAGCTCAGTCCTCTCTTCCCAGGGTTCCCATGAGCTTCTATTTCTGTGTTCAATCCTGAGGGACAAATCAGGACGTGTTGGACGTGTTGGACATGTCCCCACTGAGACAGCCACGGACCTGGAAGCCCTGGAAAAGGACACGAAAGCTGCTGTCTCACTCTCCACTGATTATATCTGTTCTCCCTCTGATCTGAAAGGAAAACATCTATATTTCTGTAGGACAGCTTAATGCATCCGTGATCGGATAATGTGCGTCCAAGCCTCCTCTGCTATTCTCAGAAGAGCGCTCTGATGCCCTGCTCATATGCAGGACACACACATTTGTGAGGAAAAATACTATGTCCTTCGGCTTCATCTGGGGCTCGCTCAGAAAGTAGCTCCAAGCTTCCAACCTGCCTCACGGACGGTGAACAGTGTAGGGGGATGGAAAGCAGCCTCACTTTTAGGTTAAAAACGGCATTAATATGACAAAAGCTCCTTTTAGGACTTCATCACTTCCACCAGCAGGAAGGCGGCACAGGCCCGAGCCGCAACCCGTGCTCAGACACATGGAGGCAAGCGCCAGAGTAAATTAAGGGGAATAGCTCTATTAATTTATGCCTTGGCAGTAACGACCTTAAGACATGGAAGAATTATATATTAATTTGTTCCTAGTGCGGCGACACTAACGCGTTTCGGAGCGCTCGCCCCCCTCGCCCCCCACTGCGGCGCTAAATGAGGCGGCGTCGCCGCTGACAGATCGGGCCGGCCTTCCGCTAGATGGCAGCTGCCGCTCGCACAACCTCCAGGCGTATTTTGGTGCGACAAATCCTTTTATTTTCGTTCTTCTTTTTTTCTCTCTCTCAGCGCTAATCATCTCGCAAGCTGGAAAATGGGCCATTTCTCCCCTCCTGCTTCCCCCCACCGTTTGTTGCTCACTTATTGGGGAGGAATTGGAGAGGGAAAGGATGGGGGGGAATCATTTGACCATCGCGATTTATTGTCAGGCCTCCATCTGTTGTGGAGGCATCCTGGGTTTTTTGATTTTATTTTTATTTATTTATTGTTTTATGGAAGTGGATTTGGCCTCACACATGGTCCCAGCAGACAGAAGCCTGGTAGTGGGTGGTTGTGGACAGGGGGAGAGGTGCTGTGGGTTATGGATGGTGTCAGGAAGCCTTCCTGGACCTTTTCATGCTGAGGTTTCCAGCTGCACCGCTAGGTCCAGATCTACATGGGGAAAGGGCTTCTTGCTCAGGCTTGAGGAGTTGGAGAGTGGCATAAGCTGGTGAAGGCGGACACTCAGCACTCATCTGATGTCATTCTGGATACATCCATGACATTGAACATGGCAGGAAGTCTCATCTCACCTCTTCATCTGGCCAGGGAGAGAGGAGCAAAAGAGACACAGAAAAACTAGGTTGGTGTAGGCAACTTTATAGCTGCTGA
>JAUBOD010000994.1:1769985-1792002 GCA_032353885.1 Nothura maculosa
TTCAGCTCTTGGAGACTCAGTTTCTCCATCTGCAAAATAAGGGGTAATAAACAGTTATTGTAAGGCAAAACTATTCATTGTGCCTGGAAGCTCCTGAGAAAGTCCAAGCATAGAGGCTTTTCCCTACACATGGCAGTGAAGAGAGACTGTCCACAGGGAAGGTGGTACCTGGGGACATGAGGTGATGTAGTTCAGAAATTAATTACAGAAATGTAGCTCTGCACCCACCCCAAACAAGAAGAGTGGAAGGATCCGATAGTGAAGTAATCCTCTAGTTTTGCTTTATCTAACCCTCTACTTCTGAGTGATCTTTCCTTTCTTTTTGCAATTTCTGCTGCTTTGGCATACCTGTCTCCTTACGAATATATTTTCCAAGCATTATGTTCCAAGCTGGGTGGCTTTGGGGATCGTAGGAGGGTGCTGACAGCCTCTCATGAGCTTCTTGGTGAGCAAGGCAAGGATGGGCCATGCTGCCTGAGGGCCCTGGAAAGGTATCCAGCAGAAAATGCAGCATTCTTAACAGAGGATAAATAATTTTCACAGCTACCTCCCAGCTCTTTCTCCTCCTTCTGCTTTGAAAATCGTCTTTCAGAGTTGGTCTAGAGCACAGATGAGCCAGATTTAGCTGGCTATATTGCAGCTTTGAACAGAAACTGTTTTCGGTTTTCCAGTCCTCTCTGACTGGAAGAGATGCTTTGAGGTAAATGCAGCAATGTCTCCTCTGAGGCAATACCAGATCTAGACTGACATGGCATCTGTGATCAAACTCCAAAAGAATTCATCATAATTTTAATTCTGCTTGAGAGCAAGATTTTTATTTCTTTTTACTCCCTGAGTGGATATTTCATCCTTTTAATGAGTTGCATTTAGAAGATAAAAATCAGAGTCCGAGTGGGGTGTTTTTGGTCATTTTCTGGCCACCCTGAATATGTATGTACCCTGCATGTGCTTTAGTGTTCAGTGAATTAAGTTCTTTCTAACACAAGACTATGCCACACTTCTCTCATTGGGGTGACTATCTCAAGGATTATGCTGTGCAAGCTAAAGGTTCCCAGTTAAAACATGGAACAGACATTTGGTAAAATGCCTTTAGTTAGTTAGGTTCGTCTCTATTTTTTTGAACCTCCTCCCATCAAAGTAAATATTTAGCTGCATGTGACATAGCGTATTAAGACACTGCTAACTGCAAAAACACTCCATACATTTAATCACTCACTTAAATCACTTAGAAGACATTAAGATTTAAGCGTGTGCTTAAAATTAAGCACAGATTTAAGCACCTTTATGAATTAAATTACTGTGTTCTTGCTATGCAATGAAGTTGAAAATACCTTTGAAAGTCCCCCTATAAAAATGAGTAAGTCTGTATTTCCCCTCCAACAAATCTCTACTGAAATGCTATACAATGAAAGAATAATTTATAGCTGTAAACATGGCATATAAAGAGAGAGGCAACCTCCAGAATTTAGCAAGCACATTTGTTAAGGTTTCTCTAAAGCCTAAACTCCCAATTAACAAGCAAATCATCATCAGGCAGTCAGTGAATGGCAAATTCATTCTATTCAACATCTTTTCAGAAGTGGATTTTGTGCACTTATCTCCATGAAAACCCAGCAGGAAAGTTTTCCATGAGAGTGATCCTACATCTGCCTGTTTTTAATGACTGTAATGGCAAGCAATATTCTACAATTACTTTGGCGATCTCATTTCAAGCATGCAAATCATATTATTTAAGAGCCCAGCAAAAGTCATTTATTTCTTGGAACTGCCAGCTAACTTTGGTGGGGTGAGGAAATGCTGTGCTTAGAATTAAAAGCCCTGATGTCTTGTAACCTTCCACGGTGGAGTTGTAAAATTTGTCCAACAAGGTCAGACAAGAAATCCTGAAAATGAGTCAGAGATAGAGAGAGAGAGAGAGGGAGAAAAAGAAAAAGAAAAAAAAAAAGAAAGGAAAAAAAAAAACCTATATTGTTCATTACCAAGTCATCTAGGTGTTCTCTTAGCTTGGGTGATGAATGAAGAGTTCGTAACCGGTTCATCACGTTAGACACCAGCTAATAGCAAAAAACACTGTGCACAAAGTCATCCCGGAGAGACACCTGAAAAAGCAGATCTGTTCATTGTCACTGTGACCATTCTGAAACCCTGATGAATATCTTTCCCGTGTTTGCTGTGGACAAACCCATCTTTTTTTTTTTGTAATCTTCACCCTGGTACTAAATATATCGCCCTGGTATATACTGTAACAGTTTTGCTACCTCATACATCAAGATGCTCAAAATATCTTATTGTGTGACTCCTGTTGGTCCTGCTGTCTGTCTGTCTGCGCTATTCTTCTGTGTATAGTATTTGTGCTTTTATGAGATTGCAAAGGCTGGTGTTTGGGGCTGAAGTATCAAAGCTCAGTAACTAGCAAGCAACTGTGATATCAAAATACAGTAAGGAAAATACGTTGTGCTTTAAGACTGTTTTCAGCCCATTTTTCTCTCCCTTCCTCCCTTCCTTCCTCCCTTCCTTCCTCCCTTTCTCCCTTCCTTTGTTCCTTCACTCTTTCTCCTCTTTCCTCTCTTTCCCCTCTTTCTCTCTTTCTTTTTGATTTAAGGCACACAGAGAAACAGCGAAAGATGTGACAGCTAATAAGGTACAGGTACCATTTCACCTCTGATTGCCAGTTCACTCTAAGCCAGGCAAGTGCTGACAAACCAGTGACCGGCTTCTATCACTTAGCTTTTAAGAAATAAGGCTGGGTCATTTTTTATGCTCTTTTGTCCCAAATATTCCCTCTCTGCCCCAGCTCATGGTAGCTGAGGAAGCTGAGGCAAGAGGAGACCACTGAGGAAGAACCACCTTTACCAAAGCTTCAGACCAAAGCTTTGAAGAGCTCAGACCGAACACAAGATTAAGTTATCTCTTCACTTAACCCCAGTTACAAATGACAGCTGGTTTAAAATTGACTAAACAGGTTATTGAGCAGCATATCTCAAAATACCTTATCACAAAGTTAAGAGAGACTCTGAAGGAGTCTTAGAAATCCGTGGTCCTCCCTCTGTGGTCCTCTATGAGCATCAAGATGAATGTCATGATTCTTTCATCCTCTGCCATCCTCTGTCTCACGTCCTTTTGAAAATTTTGCAGGTGAGCAGTCTGCTAGTAATGAAATCCTGGTATTGCATAAGGAGTGATATTGAGGGAGCTCTGTGTTCCAAAATATTGAAATTTTGTGCGGATAAGTTTTCTTCTTTGTTTGATCTGTTACTGGTCAGAATGAACAATGTTAGTCCTGCTCATATTCCTGAAGGTATAAAGTCAAAATACATCAGGTAATTTTCCACAGAGGTATATATATATATATTTTAAAAAATAAAAACTCTGTACCCTGTTTCTCCCCATTATTTTAACATGTTAAGAGACCTAAACTGACAGTGTGGGTCTCCACCCTCAAGATGTCTTGGTTTCTTATAGCTATTGAAATAAGCAGGGCTTATATTTCAGTATATTTATGGGTCTGGGACATTGTTGAATTATATTGCAGAACCATTTAGTGTCTGAGCACAGGTGATTAAAAACCACCACACTTATAGGGCTTTGATTCCATATTTTTCTCCCCCATGCTGAAATCTTGAAGTCTGCTTGCTGATTTAGACTTCATAGCTTGATTGCTGTGTTTCAATGACACGTTTAAAACCAAGTGAATGACCTTGGTTTTGGTTGGATTGAGGCTTACATAGGTTTGGGGAGAAGTGCTGTTCTTTATTATGTATATAATAAATAGTACAGAGGGTGTTTCAGAAACAAATTAAGGACACACATCTTACCCTGAAGAGTTTATGATTTGAATGGATCTATAACATGATGAATGAACACAATAGAAACAGAAGGAGGAAAGAAAAATACAGGGTCAAGCATCACTAGAAAAATCTGTGTAGTTTCGTTGATGAATTACACATACGCTTACTGGTTCTATTTCAAGAGTTATGGAGTGTAATTGGTCTTGTATGTACATATACATGAAAGATGACTTAGCAATAAGATTGCTTGAAATCAGTTGCAGCTACTAATATAGCAAACCTGTTACTGGGTGTGTGTATATATATATGTATATAAATATATATAGGTATATGAATATATATAAATCAAATCAAATCCATAAAGTCATTAAATATTATTTTGGAAAGATTTAGTCCTCTGAGTGATTTCCATATGGCATGCTCTCAGCAATATTTTGGACAATCTTGAATGACACTCACTATGAATGTCTTTCCGTGGAAGGGCCAAGGTTTTAACACAAAAATTACTTCTTCCCAATGTGAATCAATAATTCTGTTCTTTCATTTGTCACTCACATTTGAGTCCATGACACTTGGTCTGCTTGACCTTACTTATCCTGCAGTGGAGTTCATGGTAAAGAAAACAATCGACAACTGAATAGCACCAATAATTGTATCTACCCTGTATCTATCAACCTAGGAAGAGATGCCTGAAGTTATGGTTTCAGCTAGGGCTGTTAACCTATAGCTGGTTTTGATTATTAGTTTCCTAAATGGTAATTCTTTAACCCATTATAGATTATCCTCAACTTGAAAGGTTTAGGAAGTATCTCAAAAATCCTAGGATAAGTCATGCTTCTGCAAAGGTATTTTCCTGTTCTCAATATATATATTTTTCCTTTTCAGTAGTTTCAAGAGGTTTTTCCCAGGGGAATGCTAGTAAAGGGTAACAGGTACCAAGTCTAGGCAAGGAAACAGAGGAAAAATGATTGCAGAGCACCCTTGGGTTAGAATGACTGGAAATGGATAGGACATGAAAATTTATGACAAAGCTTGTTCAGAGGAAATTTTGGCTCAAGAATAAGAGCCAATTCATATAAAGATTAGAATGATAAATGTGCAAGTTTTGTGTGGATTATATATATATTTTTCCCATTATTGGTTGTTTTCCCAGGCTGAGAATGACCCTAATGGCAGTCTCAAAATAAGCCTGTAGCATCCTAGCCACTAGAGTGAGTAATAAATACATCAATGGTCCAACTCTGTACACCTAAACTCATAAGAGAACTTTATTACATACAACAGGTCCTTTTCCCTGCCTGATAGTAATTGCTGAAATTTTCTAGTTTCATCACTGTCAACGATATATATTAATAACTACATATAAATCCACACTTAGAATCCATCCAAGCACAATGTTTAGGTTGCTGGATGTTAAATTTAAATCTAAGTTATTTTTGTAGGTCTCTGCTGCAGACAAAGATGTGTCTGGTGTTTGTGTGGATCTGGGCTAGCTTGGCAGTAGCTAATGTAGGGATGGGAAGTCACATAGTTATCGTGGCTTAGGGTTCACAGAGGGCCATAAACCCCCTGGAAAGGGGAAAAGAGGGGAATATATACACTGCCAGCAGTGTTGCTGCTGGAGATACCCTGGCAGCTAAATTACAACTAGCTCAAGGTGGTTTATGAGTTATAGTCAGATCTGGCTGTAGTAAAATACTATTCATTGGGACCATATCTAAAGCAAGGCAGGATGTATAACGAATAAATGCGCATAGTCTGAGCAGGAGATACAAAACAGTTCGAGAGACCTAAACTTATGAACTATCGTCTTACATGAAATTAAAAAAGACAAGAAAACTTTCTGCCTCTATTCTTGTTTGCCTGTGGACAACCTAAGGTGAGGAATGAGCTGAATTTTGTCGAGTATAATGTGCTCAAGTTTGGCCTGTCTATCTACCAGCCTATCTACCTATCTCTCTAATCGTGTAAAGCCACAGAACGAACTAATAGCAGCTTTACCAGATGAAAACGAGTGTATTATCTTTTTACATTTTCTGAAGCAGGCCAGCATTTCATCATCCCGCTGTGTTCGGTTGTTATGTTAGATTGTTTAATGTAATAGAATGACATGACACTGGTACACCAGATACATCAGAATTATGAACGCTGGAAAGAGACAGTGATAAAGTGTTTCGAGATACATGTAATCCTGATAGTGCTATAAGTTTCTGCAATTGATTAAAGACATTTCCCCTGTGCCACCTCATTATTACACATCAAAAGGGAAAAACAAGGGCAAGCTGGATAGAGGGGAAAAAAAAAGAAAAATATGTTGCTCAAAGCAGGGCAGAACGCCCCTAGATATGTATGTATGTTAAATTAATTTGTATATACAAGTATAAGTAAGTATGAGAGAGTCTAAAATAGGCTTGGAGGGCAAAAAAAACAGTGTTGGTTGAGTTCTTGATTGTCACATCTGAAAAATGATGGGAAAAGATCTGAGAATGGGGGAAAATGGCAAATTCAGAATTGCTGTAGATCAGAGAGCTTTCAGCAACTGCAGAGGGTGTTAGAGATGCTGTTCACCCAAAATGGAAAATATGACTATATCTGAGTCCTAGTGTTGGGCTGGTGCCAAAAGGAGGTGTCTCCACAGCTTGAAGGTGCTTTGATATAACAGTTAATATTTGCCTGAAATTCAGATGAGTAATAGCCTGAAGCCGTGATTCCAATGTATGTGGGTATATTAATCTGTGAGGCACAAAAAACGTTAAGTGTCCCTTATATTCCATTAATATGCAGCCATGGAGTAAGATTTTCACAGCTGAGCTGGTTATTATCTGAGAATTGATCCTGCATAGTTTGGGGTTCAGCCCCATGATGTAACGGTTGGGTAGCTTTTCTCTTTTAAGTACTATGGTTTTCTACATCGTACAATGATTTTTGTCCCCACTGAAACGGGATGTTTTATTCATTATCAAGTAAAACTTTCTATGAAAAGCCACTGAGAAGGCTGTAAAATCTAAATGCTATTTTTACATGAAAAAGAAAAAAAAAGAAAAAAGGGGAACATGAGCTTTCACTGAAATACCAGCTATTTGGCTGCCTTCATGGAAAGCAGCAGCCACCACTTTGTCAAAGTTTCTAGCCTTTGGTCCTAAATGAAATTTGTCTAACAGTCTGTGCAGACCAAAAACCGATCTCACATATGAAGGTAAACTGCTTATCAGGCACAGACCTGAAAGCCCCTAGGCCAAGCAGTGCTATGGAAAACTGTTCTAGTCATGCTTGGAGATTAGCAGGGAGCTTCTGCCTTCAAAAACCTTCATCTAACTTTTTTTTTTTTAATCATTTAGCTCATTTTTATAGAAAGAAAAAAAAAATTACAAATCTTTGGAGTCTGAAATATTGTCTCCCACTTTTAAACCATTATTATTTTTGTAGTGATGACTCATTCGAGTTATATGTCTTTTTTTGACGTTCTTATTCAAGCTTGCAAATATTGCAGTTGTGAGAAGCATTTTTAATGTGAAATATGTATGACTTGTCTTAATGGTACCTTCCTCTCCAGGCACAGACACCTAACTAAAAGATATGGCTAACAAAGTCCTCAGAACCTAGCTGAGCTACACTGTCAAAAGAATTTCTATGTACTCATATATATATGTATATGTATAAAAAGTCTTAAAAAATAGGATATTAACACCACTGAATGACCTTCTTTAGAAGATAGGACAAGACCTGGCACAACATTTTGTTCATGAGTTGTGTTCAATAAAGACAGGTCATTGCAGGTGCCAACTCAAGAAAATGATTTTCCCAATCATAATCAGATAAGAACTGAGAAATAAGAGTAGATTAATAAAGTATTTGCAGAAATAGCCAATGGTGAGCCTCCTGTGTTTTGGCAAAGACCCTTACTGACGTCAGTGAGAGCTCAATAAAGCCCAGGATGCAAGCAATGAGGCACTGGGGATACACAAATACCAAATAAAAATACCAGAGGCATTTTGCTCTTCAGCATTAATAACATATGTCAACAGTCAAGTGCTGCTTCTACAGTATGAAGCCATGACATCCAGCTAGTGGATAATCTCTCAAGACTTCCCAGAAGCCATTTACAGCTTTCTGATAAGGTAAAGCTTTCATTTCATTAGCTTTCCCTGGTCTCACTTTCTTCTAAATAGCATCTCCCCTTCTGGAAATGGAAGTAAATGTAGAGCTGAATCACTGGTTTCATGGTAAGGTAGACTCAGAGACTGGGAAAACTGAATTAGGAATTAGGAATGCATTGCTTTAGTTACCATCTCTGTAAGAGATTATTTATGACAATTGAAAACTTGCACAAGAAGATATCTGCACAAATAATTAGTCACTGTATGATCCACACTCTAATTAGTCTTATGTTAACAGAACTTAGGTAAACAGTCTTGGGAAGAAAAATGTCCCTCAGGAAAGGAATCCTACCTGAGTGTCCACTGACCATTCAGGCTAATAAAGAGTGACATCCCAAGGAAAGCAGTGGAATTTTGGTGTCCCTCCTTGCTAGAAATAGCCCTCCCTTTCTGTCCAAAGCATTGTTTTTCTCTGCATAAGACTCTCGGTTATTTATCTCCTTCTAGAGAGACATTCTTGAATCTGATTTTCACATCCATGAGACAACAAATATATGAGGAAATGCTATTGTTGCAGAGATATCAGAAGGGGATATGAAGTCACATATCAAATTATGGAATTCACTAATTGCAGTCTTTCAGCTTCATTCCAGACTTTAACATGTAGAGTCTGATTCCAGAGGATTGTTTCCCTTGACTGATGATGTTATGAGAGTGGTAAAGTGCTGAAGGTAAAGTCTCTGCTTTCCCTTCATAGTGGTAATAGTTTAAATTACCTTAGCAGATTTTTCAGAGCTTTTTTTTTTTTCTTTTTTTTTTTTCTTTTTTATAGGACTTGATTCTAAGGGTCTCAGGAGCCCCTATATCAATGTATCACTGATTGCCCAAAGCTTTATGAAATTGGAGCAAGGCCTTCTGAAGAGCTGGGTCTTACACCTATTTTGCATCATGTACAAAGCAGGAATAATAACAGTAAAAACAAGTTACAATAAATATTACGATGACTTCCAGCTATAGAAGTAAGTCGCCTCTAAATATCACTGAGAGAATTCCACATCTAGTACCTTAACAATCAGTTGAGGCCAAGTAATCCACCCTTCCTTCCTGTTTTGAGGTCTGTCTGTTTCACTGCATACAGCTTGACTCTTGGCAGCCCCACAGAGATTTTACTCTCTTTCTGGTGCTGTTTTATTCTATGAATTGTTTGCACTTCAGGAACAAGAGGATGATTTGGGCTCTATGGAGAGCTGATGCCATTTCAGACTGAATAGGCTGGGGGACAGCTAACCCACATGACAGAACAAAATACAAAGAAGGCTTTATTAGTGTTCTTCTCCTCTTTTAACCTTTTAAATGCCTGTTTGTGAGGAACCCATTGTCTACTCTTCAAAATTAAATCAGAGATGAGGAGAAACCAGTGTAAATTCTAGCCAGTGGGAGGATCACAGAACAACTAGCCTTACCTATGCACACTTTATTGGTCTTGGGAACATATGCTCAAGAATTCACTTCTGCTCTTCAGCCTACTGTTTATGAAGTTGACCAACGCAGTCCACTCTTTAAACATATGTGCATGGAAGGTCCCTTTATGTGGCATTCCTAATAGACAGAAGATGTTTTGCCTTCCTACTTTATTTTAGCTTACCTGTTTTATATCTTGGTTTAGCTTCTCATCCTTCGTATTTTGAAAATCAATTCTTGAATCTCTCTCCTTGTTATCCCATATATCTGCCTTTCACAAAACATTCATCTCTGTGCTTCAGGCTCTTTGCCATTGAAGATTCAGAGAACCAAGCACATCCTGTCTGGAGAAGAAAAGAATAAAGAGAGCCATGATGAATGCCTATAAACACATAAAGAAATGTCTGTGAAAAAGGAGAGGAACCAATTATCCTCATTAGTCAATGAGAACAAGAAATAAAAAGAGTAATAGGCTATAGATGAAGCACAGAACAAGCACAGAATACTTCGGTTGACTGTTATGGAAAACTTCATAACTACAGGTACGGCTAAGGCAATGAAGCACGTCACCCAAGAGAGGTAGTCAGATCACCTTCATTGGATGATAGTCAAAGGAGGGTTTGACACCCATCCAGAAAAGTGTCAGGGATAATTAAATCAAGCTTCCCCTGGACAAAAGGATGGACCAGATAATTCACTAGTGCTCCTATCCAATTCTGATGATTCTATATTTTTTCTTCCTAATTGGAAAGAGGGGTATGTCTGTGTGTGTGCTGCAATTTTCTGTTGATCTGAGTTATCCGTGGAATGTCCAAATGTCTATTTTAGGACAAGATGTTTCTTTCTTGAGCTTTATTTCCTTCACTTTTAAATCTTTCCTCCAAGTAATCTCAATATTTTTGAGGTTGTGAGGAGGACGAGGAGTTTACATTACTTGGAACTAGAGTAGGAACCACTTGATTGGATGTGCTTTACTGAAATTTAGCTTTCAAAATACATGTCTAGGCACAGAGATGTGTCTGCTGAGTACTAGCACATCTGTAGCACATCCAGACTAGATAGTATTACCAGAAGAGAATTTTATCCCATTTCTAGAATAAGATAAAACCAAATCTGCCTCTGGAATTGCCTTTCCACTGGCTTTACAGAGCGCATAGGCATCTCTTAGATTATTAGTTATCTAAAGACTAAATTGCTATATATCTAAAATTAAGTATCATGAGTCCTGCCCTTTGCAGCTCTACATGGTCTCTTTTCCCATGGCTTTGCTTCCCTGGTGATAAAGCAGTGTAGTGGCAATGACTAGGTACCTAGTGCGCTGTGCATGTTGCCTATTACAATTACCATGATTGCCTCAGTGTTGCTTTGTGCTTCTCCATCTGTTTGAAGCCTCCATCTGTTATTTCTCCTCTTAAATTCAGGTAAGTCTAAAGATTTAGATATATCTGAGGATTAGATTATAGGTTGTCTGCAACAACAACCACTGATTTTCCTCACCAGAATTATCTCACCAGCTGCAGTGGGACTGTGACAGTTGTCCACCTATACAATCCCAAGGTAAATAGTGACAATAGTTATAATGTCAGAGTTCCTCGATCTTGCAGACTATTTTCCAAAAAATACTATTGCAGAAATCATATACTATCTTGTTTTGATTGTTGATAATCCCAGAGCCCTACGAGGACATCGTGAAGAACAGGCTTGCAAAGAGTTTTGAAAACTATTGAGTATCACAAAGAATAACCTTGAAGTTCATATACTCGTGGGCAAGCAGAACCACTTCCTTTGGAAGACTAGGCTAACTATTCCTCGAGATTCAGCTGCAACACAAGAATTAAATGTAGTAGTGCTATTTGAAGACTCTGTTCCAAAAAGCAAGTAAAACTCTGCAGAGTGAAACTTTAAGGACAAAATGAGAAGGAGACTGACACCTCCTCTACCTTGATCTTTACAACCTTAATAATGCCAACCATGCTAAGAGCTATGAGGGCTTTGAAAGCAAGAGCTCTCTTTCAGCAGGGGTGAATACTGCAAGGAAAATCATTGTCTGGCCTCACAACTCAGACAGAGACAAAATGCAAACTAATTGTATACAATAAACCATATATGAATGAGGTCAACAGCAAACGGACAGGTGGAGAAAGATTTTCTGCCCCTTCATCCAGTTACCATTACCCAACATGTCACTAACTCATCTTCTCTCTAGAGCAGCAATCTCCTCAGACTCTCCAAATTTCCAAGCATACTGTAGTAGAGCAGATAACTAAAATATTTCTCTAATCTGATAATGTTCCTTACTTCATAACCTGCTTTACAGTTATACCTAAACTGCTGAGCATTGACCTCATTTAGCTAAGTGACGATAATGAGTGAAGATTTTGGTTCTTTATTTTTGTGCTGAAGCATCCTCTGAGTATGTTATGGAAAAACAAAGCTTATCCAGATTTACTCAACCAAGTCAAACTCTTGAGTCTTCACAGCCTGAAACAAGTCACAACAAGATTTACTGACACTGACACGACAATCTCCTCACTCCTCCTCTGACACCTTGTCACCGCAGATTTTCCTAGCTGGTGTTCTCTACAGCAGTACTTAAAGCAACATCAATAACACCAACAAAGTAATGTGAGAATATCTGTGCACCCATTAGCTCCCATTGGCTTCCAAAGAGAAGTGAGACCAGCTTTCCTTCATCCCAATGTGCAGAGGAACAGAGGGTAAAGAGAGTATCTTTGCAAAACAGCACTGCACACTGCAGTAAGCGGTCAGATTTGCTCCTCCAGCCATGCCAAAACACAGGTTATCCAGGTTAGCTGGTATCTGTAGCAGCCTCCTGTCTTCTTTAGATTAAACACAAGGCATTACTCACTAGTGTGCTATATATTTCCTCCGGGCAGGTGAATGCTAAGCTCCTAAGATGGGCTCTTGAGTGTACCATAAGAGAAATCAAGGGTAAATAAGTGGCAAAAGTAAGAAACTTGGTATGCCTCCTCTGATTTCCCAAGCTGTATCTTTTTTGTGATAACACATTCTTTCACTTGCAGGAAAAAAAAAGAAATAAAAGAAAGAGGAAAAAAAAAAAGCAATGCCAACTATACTATGTGAAATGGAGATTGTTAATTTGCCTAGTTAGGAAGAACAGAACATAGCTTTCATTTTATTGGGGCTATCATCTTGCAAATACTTAAGCATGTGCTTAACTTCAAACTTGTGAGGCCTTTTTGAAGAGAATATAGCTATTTACATGCTTCATTCTACTGTTTAGTCTTGGTAGGATGAGAGCTGACATTAGCAGCCTTAACTTCCTGACAGTGTTTTTTCCTTGCTTTGCATAACAATAATGGCAAGTTTTTGTGTGATGTGATTTACACAATCCATCATTTGCCTTTGTCTGTTCAGCTATAAATCTATGTGTATTTTTTTCTGGACTGATCTTCGGTCTGATTCTCTGGGCTGTGACGGTGATTATGTCTGTTCTCTCCGTTTTCCCTCCAGCTTTTCTTGGGTGGCTTCCACAAGCAAAACACTTCTCATCTAATTGGGACAATGAACTTTATCTTTTTTGTTTTTTTTCTTTCTTGCCAAACTTTCTTTAACGATCTCTCTTATAGTTAGAGCCTGCAATTTTCTTTAATTACTTGAAACCATCTAAAATAAACAATTCTAAACCAACAGAACAAAGAGCCATTTGTTTTTCTGGTGCCCTCTCCCCATTATCCTTCCATTCTTAACGCTAATGGTATTGAGAGATTAAACTCCATCCTACAGGCAGCGACCTACTCTAGTGTTTCATTTTAATTTTTCATATCCCTCCTCCCCCCATTTTGGCTGGCAGTCCCCCCAGGTTACACATTACATCAAAGTATACATCATTTACTCTTACTTCTTTCTGCATGCTGCCTCTAGGCTAAGAAATTTGCCGAATGCTGCTGTTGCTGCTGAGAACTAGCCATTTTCCTTTAGTCAAATGTTTTTTAACTTGAAAATGTCAATACAGAGATAAGTCATAAGATCAACTCATAAATATTCATGGGCTATTTCTTTTGTTTTTCTGCCTAAGTCGCAGCCTTATCCTGTGTAGTGCTTTACTGGCTACTTTGCACATATTTCTCAGTAGTCGCTCTCTCATTAGTGTTTAAGAGATACCAAGAGTTAAATTTTTCATTAGCAATTCTTGTGCAGTGTAATATCCTGCTTGCATTAGATACACACAGATATTTCCCTTATGGAAAAATCCTATAGGGCTTAGTAGAAAATTACAAATTTTCTCATATAATTTTTTAAACCACCTTGTAAAATCAAACATACAATGAAATATACTTCTACAGGATGGTTCAAAGAAACCTGTAGAGAAGAAATAACTCTCTAATAAATCCTGTAGGTTTTTGGAGTAATTTCTATAACCCTATTAAGTTTCTTTAGAAGTCCATTAGTTTCATCCTTCTTCAAGTCGGCAGGAATCTCTGAAAAGGGCATGCAGATAGGGCCAAAAGCTTACTCAGACATTCCTCTCTCTGGTTTTGTATAAAATAAGATTTTTCTCCTGTCCTCTGATGGCTTGCTGAAAACTCACCCTCAGCTGTCCTGACAGTTCTTTTGTCTGGTGAATCTGCTTAAAACGGGTTGTATTCATTTTCTGAGTATTCAGATGGTCCATGCCTGGGAGGTGAAAGTCACCAATCTGCTGAATTACAGAGGTCAACCTCCATAGTTTTGACCCTTCAGCATTTCTGTTCAATCAAACATATCTGAAAACAGTCTGGACTCTCAAGTCCCAGATGCCCTTGTGGGATTTGCTTCGACACCAGGTACTCAGGGCTGTACTGAACTGCATTGGCACCCAGCCTGGTGTAATGAAAAGATAAAGTGTCTGGCAGTGCTTGGAAGTTAAGAGACAAGAGTTTTAGCACATTGTAGCACCAAAACATTCTTCCAAGCTGCTAAAAGCCTGATAATGTAGAACACTGTAGAGAACAGTAACGTATTGATGTTAAGTGGAAGTAATAGAAACCATCATATACGCTTATTCAACTGTCCTTATTGCTGTGTGATTAGAAGCATGCATTCAAGTTTTTAAGGGCAATTTTGAAGTGAGGTTGGAGGTAAGAGGAACGAAGCCCATTCTGACATCTCCTCTGTGATTATCCTGTGCCTCAGTTTCCATGTGGAACATTTCTCTGCATTTTATTTATAAATATCTAGAGCTGAAGTTTTTAAATTAAAAAGTTAAAGCAGAATTCTAGGAAGTAGTGTGGGCATGAGCATCCCCACGATCCTCTCTGAGGCAAAAAGCAAACAGCACGTTTATTGTTAATAATTGATATACATTTCAGAGTAAAAACAATGATGTGATCTCACCAGCTGGTTGATTTAATATAAATATTCAAATGCAGAAACACTTTATTAAACAGATTGGAAATCATCAACTTCATTATTATAATAGAGCAAATACAGTATCCTGATTTTCAATAAATGGAACAATCTACCGTATGCCGAGTCACTTGCTGTCTGTTACTATATTCTATTAAAAAGAAAATAATGATTCTAACAGAACGCCATGTAGCCACTCCAGGAATTAATAGAATTAGTGCAGCATCCACAAGACAGAATATAAATATTCTATTGAATTATCAATTAAAACCTCATAGCAATGAAGGTAAACTGTATCAAATAAATGAACAGAAATTATAGACTATTTCCCAAATTCTTGTATTAGTCTTAATCTTGAGCCTAGAATGAAAATTCTTGAGATTTACAAGTATATAATTACTTGACATTTTTCTTCCTCGAGTCATCTTAGGAGAACAAATTTATGTGATGCAAGTGCAGCTCTTTGGATTCATAAACTGATGGCATAATGAAGAAAACACTGTGTAGTTATTATGCATTGAGCATTCATTGATGTTAATTTTTTGCTCAAAAGATTGAGACATAGATCATCTTTTTTTCTAATACAAAGCTATTGAAGTTTTAATTCCATCAGATGTAGCTTCATCCTTGCTGTAAAAATAAAAGTTTAGTTCACACTTCCAATTTGACTGGACTTTTGTCGACTCCTGGCAGTTACCTAAAGCAAAATATCTTTACTCAATAATCTTTACTCAACTAAGCTTTACTCAGCTAGATACTTACAGAGGGCATCCATCACTGCCAATTTAGAATTTGGAAGAGTATTTAAAAAATGTGTGTGGGGAAGTCAAGAAATCAATTTTCCTGATAAACTTTTAACAATCTATTCCAGTCTTTTCTGAACAACTTACTAATAAGCAGATCTTGATCAACCCTTACCTGATATCACTGGGAGGAGAGTTTTGCTTTGTGCTTTATTTTAAAAAATTTCTGAAAATTAAGAGTTTACAATCCCATCCCATTATGTAACATGACCTAGCACACTTTCTCAGTTCTGATCCTGTACCATTTCAGGCTGTAGACAATTCTTGATTTAAAAGATCTCCTTCCTAAATTTTGCTGTCTGATCTAGCAGTTATATCATGCATAGAAATAAAATAAGCATGAAGTACACTCAAATTATGCTCACTGTTATCAAAAGCAGAATTCTTGAAAATAAATATTGATGCATAACTTCCTCTTCTGCCTCTTTTCCTTTCACTCTTTGTATCATGTTACTCCTGATAAGAAGAAAGGTAAGGGGTGCAATTCCCTCAGCTAACACATCTCTATATTTCAAGACACTCAAGTTTGAGCTCAACTTCCCAGTGTAGTCAATGAAGACAAACAGATTCCTCCAAATACCTGCAGGGAGAAATACTGTCAGACTTATTTAGCGCTTAAAAGTAAACACAACATAATGGAAAGTTAGTTGACTCAGTCAGACACGCTGGCTTGCATCTGATGTTCTTGAGTCATAGGAGCAGTGGCCTGATTTGGTAGCTAGTCCCAAAATTTCAATTTTGTGCAAGGCACTAACCCAAGATATGGCCTTGGGCATGTTCCTTAAACCATCCTTCTCTCTGTTCTACCATCAAGAAAATGAGATCTTCCTTCTCTGGGGGAACTGTGAGAATTAATTAGCTTGTGTTTGCCAAAACTTCTGAAGTGCTAAGCAAATGCTGATTAGAATAATTTTACAGGCTTCAGAGGACCGCATATCTCAAGGGATCATGTGGAGAACTCTCAATGGGGAAGTAATGCAGCACACTCAAAAATGCATTTGCGAGACTTTAGTCTATGTTTCACTTGAGTGGATTCATATTTTAAAAATCTTATGGCTCTATTCTTTCTAACCCTGCATACTTCATATCAACTCGTGTTTAATCTTGCATGCCGAGGGTGAGGGAAGTGTCTATAAAGCGGTCCTTCCTCACGCCCCTAAGGAATAATCTACAGTCGTCACTATAACATGTAACTGCAAGGACCAAAATAGCCTTGTGGAGAAATGAATGTTAAGACTTCCCAGGGGGAGTTGAAATGGGGAAGAGCAAAATCTTGACCAGAGCATGGGAGGTTATGGATGTGGTAACCTACGAAAGGGCAGCGTGGTTACTTTTGCCGTGTGCGGTTCTTAAAAGTGGCCAGCCCTGGTGAGCATCTCAATGGTTCGGCCTTTCCTTGACCTCCCCTCCAGCTTCTTTGCTTGCACAGTCCTAATAAAGAAGAAATCATTAGCTCAAGTAACCCTTTTGTGGGCTATGGGGCTTGGGGGCAATCTGCCTGACTAGGAGAAAAGACTGGGGTGGACCCATTTGAGATTCCCATTTGTTTTTCCCTTTAAGTAAAATGAAACCATAGCAGACTTTTAAAATTACTGAAATTCAATCCAAATATATTAATATATATTGCTTATATAACACCTGTGTATTCCTGATCTTTGTTTAGTTTTTATTCTCATTTTCTAAAGAGTCATATTTGGAGGGTCAAGAATTTTAAATAACACTGAAGACTACGAGATTTTTGGTAAAACTCATCTCTCCTAATAAGTAGAGGATCAGAATTTGATCTTATAAATTCATTTCAGAGAATCATTTTAAAAAGATATATCGTTTTCATTCACTAAAATAAAGTTTTCTATGATTGTCCTGAATCTAGCTTGCTTACCCCATGTCTCTCCTCTCCACAGGCTGCTGAGATGGGACTGTCCAATACAGTATTCAAGTGTGAGATACAACAGAGGAAGAAGCAGATCCAGATTCTGCTATCATCAACCAGCTGCAGGTTTAGCATGTCCTTTAATCTCTCTGCCTTGATCTCTGATCTGCAAAACCTGGAAAATAATGATTTCCTTCCTATCATTGTGTAGTGTTTAAATGAATGAGGTATTTTGAAACTGGTAGTTACAATGCAGCATTGTAGAACTTCAAATTGTTGTTTTTGGGGGGAGTTTGCTTGTTTATTGGATATTTTGTACAAAGTAATTTACTTCATTTCCTCCCCACTACAGGGTAGCAACGTACAAAACCGATATAAAAAATAATCCATTCTAACAATAAAATGTGAACCGAATAAAAGCAAATGTTATTTCCTTTCCGTGAATCCTCCTAGTTTCTCCTGAAGGACTTTCAACAAAATAAAATAAGTTTTACTAACACTAAATTTCATAATGACTTAAACTTTATGCATGAATCCAGTGCAGATCCCACAACAATGATCAAGCATTCCCCCACTATTTCAGAATCAAGCCTCAGGTAAGCAAAAATCATGCTGGCTACATACTTAATTCTATTAGTGAATTGTTATCCACTATCTAATTTTCCTTAAAGGACAGAAATTGAAAAGTTAGTCCTTGCCTTATTATTTCTTTATTATTTCTCCTTAGAGGCTCAGGAGTAGAAATTCAGTTTTGAAGCGTCCTTAGTATGTGCTCCGTACCCCAAGTCAGATGGGATGACTCACAGACTATGTGACAGAGAAAATTCCCCCACTTCATTTTTAACTAAGTTTTTTTTGAAATAATTCTTAATACTCTTAACCCAGAAGTGTCACTCTTTCTTCTCCCCCAACATTTACATTTTTCTAGTTGCTCATTCCCTGGATGAGGTGTCCTCTCTCTGGACTCCTAACCAGAGAGGGTCTGGAGAAAAAGGCTTCAGGGTTTGCAATTTCTTTTCTTGTAGGTCTCTTTTTCTATCTTTTTTTTTTTTTTCTTTTTACTTTTTTAATATTCTGAAGGCTCCTCCATAATGAATTTTGCTTACAAACAGTTCATTAGAAATTTAGAAAAGCAGCCCGGATCATTCTTGAGAAGTCTCCTCTGCTGTCGTGGCAGAATGGCCTCTGGGTGAATGTTACGCTTGCATTTTATTTCAATAAATTGTGCTGAGCTGTATATACACCTTAAAACACGATGTGCTTTACAACTTGCGAATAAGCTCTTATGCATGGAGGGTGGCAGGGAAAAAAATTAGTCCTCCTCTTTCTTCTCTGTGACTTATTTGACCTTGAGACTTATAATGGCATCTCAGACAAAATGAACATAATCTAATGGACAGCGGGGAAGAGGGAACGGCTGGGTACATCTGTCGTATTACTGGGCTGTCTGAACAGTCAATGAAGCAGGTCCAAACCATAAGAGGCCTGTTCAGTTTAGCTCCAGGGTCTGCAGACAAGGAGCACAATCATTTATCTTTATTTACTGAACTCTGCTTTCTGTTTAAAAAAAAAAAAAAAAAGGGAAAAAAAAGAATTGACAGGTTGACAAAAACCCAACTTGGCGATGCCCACTGCACTGAGATAAATGCTATTCATGCTTTGCAAAGACAAGGACAGCTTCTCATGCCCTTTCTCCCGTTCCAGTAGGCACCTATTATACTTCGAATAAAAGCAGCACAAGACACCTGTACACTGCTTGCTGTACTCGGCTAGTTCAGCTGCTCCACAAACAATGATGTGGTTGGGGTTTTTTTATCTGTTTGCTTTTTCTTTATGTGTTTCTTTAGCAGATAAACATTGAAATATCATAGCAAGTGATATTTTGGAAACTTTGGGGTTTCACTACTTTTTCTTTTTTTCTTTGCTTTCTCTTTCTCTTTCTTTCACCTTTTCCTTGCACTTCCTTTCTTCCTTTCTTTTTCATTTTTTTGCTGATTTGTTTCTCTCTCTCCTTCTTGTTCTTTCTTTTTCTTTCTATCTCTTTCTTTTTTCTTCCTTTTTTTTCTTTCTTTTTTTTTCTTCCTTTCCAAAGAAATAAATCAGAATAGAAATGCATCCTGCAGAGATGATCTGTAATAGATGAAAGGAGTATAAACCTCAGTGGAGGACTGTGGGCTCTCTTACACACTCTGCATTTAAGACCAGTCAAAAATACTGCTTAATGGTCTATATTGCTGGCATCACTCATATTTTTACTCATTTTTAGCAAAACATAAAAGTAAAGACAAGGACGTTGTCAGGCAAATTCTGCTTTTGACCAAAAGCAGGTGTAAATTCATTGAATTTCAACCTAATTCTCCTGTTTCAGACCATTATAACTAAGCACAGAAGAAAATCATAGAGATTTATATTCCAGAAGGAGGTGGCATTTTTTATTATTTTATTTCTGAGGGGAAGATTTCCCAAGGTAATGGGAGACATGAAGCATTCAGCACTCACTGACCTTTGCTGATAGTTGGGTGTCTAGCCGCTCTTTCCGCAGTTGAACCTCCCTCTTCCCCCAAGGTGACTGATCACTGTTCGATAACTAAATTCATGACTGAATTTCTGGCTCTGCCACAGACCTGTGTGTGATCTTCACCAAGTGACTTCACCTCCTTGACTCAGATTTGCTATTTGCTATTCTGCAGAATGGAGATTGCCAGATCAGTTTCACCCAGACTGGTGCTGGTGAGTTTCACCAGAGACTGGTGCTGTCTCAGTGGAAACATCATGGTCTATCCACTTCATATATCTGGTGTAGTCAGGTCCACTGCACACCAATCTGCCTCCCTAGATCTCTTACACTTGATTATTTACAGACTGATAAAATTGCTCCAAGTCTTTCATCTCGTTGCATCCTAAAAGCAGCAGATAGTTGGTTATTATTGTTGTTATTTAAATATACAGCACTCAAGACTATGAATGTTTGCTCTAACAGAGATGTGCCTTTATAGATGAGATACTCATAAGCCTCCTCTTGCACCAGAAGCAAGCTTGAAGGTTGCAGTGAGCCTCCTTCAAAGAGTTAATTTTGCAGGCAAAATGGTTTGTAAGAATTCTTTTCTTTCTCTCTTTTTTTTTTTTTTTTTTTCTTCCAGGCAGGATGCTTTCTCTCCTGCCTTCTTTCCTTCCCCCACTACCTGCTTCCCCCTCCTTCCCTTTCTTCCAACCCTGATTCATATGGAGCTAAGAAAAGAGACAGCTGGGAAGGATTTGAGCAGAGAGGTAGGATATGTATCTGAAACTAATTTGAATAGTTTGTGAACCATGGTGTCCACTGGTTTGTAACACCTGGCTGTGTCAGCTGTGTCAGGTTATGTCATGTTGTGGAACTCAGTTTGACTGATGTGGATGGATGGGACCCAGATCGAGCTGACATTGCAACAACCCAGGAAAACTGAAGAGGCAATTTTCTGTGAGTGCATCTGAAAAACTAAGAACTGTCTTGTGCATCCAAATCAGCACAGAAGTCTGGATTAGACTGAGTTTGAAAGGGAGGCAGCAGCACACTGGTTACACAGAGCTTTGCTTGGTGCTCTTACTCATGTGGGCTTTTGTCTTGCTCCCTGATCAGCCCCAAGAACCTCCTTGAACTTTCCTGGGAATGAGGATAAGGGTTAGTTAACCCTAACCCTTTCTGTCCTAGAAATAGATCCCAGATAGAGATGGATCCCCCAAATAGAGAATAAATTGCAATTGGCTGCCTTAAATATAAATAAATAGGCACAGCAGCCAGCTACTCTAGTAAACCTCGTTTTCATGAGAAACGAGGCTTCTAATGGTAGAGATCCTTCATATCACTTATTGACACTTAGTAACATCCAGTAGTCGCACCACACTATAAAAGGTTTAAAAATGATTTGAAGCCACTGTTGTAGGAGCTGGTGCTTTCCTATCTATGTGGAGTGCTGTGTATACTGGTTTTGGCTCATGTTTAGCAGACTTTTCTGGGCAGACTATTACTTATCAATGGAAAGACTGAGTGCTATAAACATGTAATTTCCTACTTCACTATAATATGAGGGGTGTTGAGCAGGACGATGAGGGAAAGTTGGACGGAGTAGCTTCTGCCTAGCAATGACTCCCTTTGGCCACCTGCAAAACACCAAGTGAATGGCCCCACTGGACTACAGCTGAAAATTATCTAGTTCAGCCTGTTTGGGAGTAAACCTGTCACCACTAGCTGCAGTGAAATTATCCCTGTCCCCGGCAAAGCAGTATATAATTCAAACAACAACCTCAAAGAAAGCACAGAATTGAGGAGCAGGAAATACCTTCTCATAGAAATCTGTCATATATTCCTGCATAACAGGCTGCAGACAGCACTGTCATTCATTCCGTTTTTTAGATATACAGCATACCTAGAGATGCACTAAAAATAAAGGCATAGAACATACTATAGCTATTTGTAAGTGTCTTAAACTCCTGGTCATTAGAGCATAGAGAGAAAGCGAGGGAATAATAGTAAAATATTCTTTTGCAGTGCAAATTGGCATTATAAATATGCTTTTTCTGCAAGCAAAATAAAAACGATTTTCATCTTATTTTTGATGCTAATTTTAATAGTCTGACCCTGTCAGAAA
>JAUBOD010000994.1:1792102-1826828 GCA_032353885.1 Nothura maculosa
TATACATATATTTTATACATATAGTTTTACCATTACATCCTTACTCCTTTTACTCCTCCTCTCTAAGAAGAAAAAGAATGTTTCCATTTGCTAATTTCTTTTGCCCATGTAGAGTCTCTAAGGATAAAGATTTAACATCTGTAGGTAAATCTGATTCCATTATCATGTGCCCTTCAGTTTGAGTCAATCTCCCCGATAATCTCTCTAAAGCTGCCAGTTCCTGTTCGAGAGGCAAAGCAAAGATGAAAGCATTCAGGCAGGCTGTGGATGGAGCCAAATCGGGAAGGAACATTAAGGAGATGTTTTCTCTTGCCAGGATATGGCTGTGATTGAGCAAATTGCTTAAGCATGTGCTTAACTTCAAAAACATCAGCTATCCTTTTGCACTTAACTATGCACAAGCTTAAAGTTAAGCACATTTTCAAGTGTCTTTATGAAAGGTACATGAAAGGGGTGGGACAGCACTGATGTCTAGTTGAGACAGACATTCCTAATGAGCCATTAGATCTCAACTAGCACTGGAAACTTTTTCCTTCCTGTGAAGCTTAAGGATTTATGTGAAGATTTTTTTTCCCTTAGTAATTAATTCGGACCCCAACAGCGTGAAGATGGAAAGAAAAGGACCCTATTAAGACTTGATATTAAGTTAATAGCAGGTGACAGTGACTTCATCAAAAGCTCTGTGCAAAACATCAAGTAGATGGAAATTTCAGTTCTGGTACATTACTCAGCTGAGGATCATCAGACCTGCTTATCAGGGTCACAAAGATTATTTGTACATTATAAAATGGAACTGTCCATCAAAGTCAGTTAAAAAAAAAAAGAAAAAGAAAAGGAAAAAGAAAGGGAAAAAAAAGAAAAAAGAGGAAAAGAAAATGTTGCTTTCCATTTTGGTTTTATAAAACAAGACCCAACTAGGGGATGATCAAACCAAAGTAGGAGATGTTTTCCTAATCCCCCTAATGAAAGCAACCTTTCTTTCAGGGTTCACATCCTTTAAAGGATGCCTCATGGAGTGGAGTGCACAGCCTGAAAGCTGAGCAGCAGTCTTGCTTGTGTACTCCCACAGTAAGAGAAAACTGAGCAGCTGGAAGGAAAAAAACATTGCCAAATATCCTGAGAAGAAATAGAAAGGGCTCAAGCAGCTATCAAAAACAGGAAGGAACTATATTTTCACTGCAGACATATTTAGTCTTTGAGAGCCATTGGCAAAGGCAGTGACTTAGAATTAAACACCATGATTGTTTTTCACTTCTTATATTTAAAGAGGATTCCTTAATGTTATTGGTTATAGCTGACAATACTATTGACCCTTGCATTTGATAATCTCAAGCTACATAACAACCATAGTTATCCTGCAGTCAGTCCACACTGCTTTACATTTGGCAGTTGAAAGCGGTTTCTGGCAAGCTACGTTTCTGCTGATACTGCTCCCCAGAGGTCCACACCCCTGTGCATCTCAGGATGCTTCTCCTGTTCCTCCTTGGTCCCTTCTGGGCAAGAGAAAAGTAACTTTGAAGAGCTTGGCTTGGGCTCCACATCTCTTCTCTGCCTGTGCCCTGAGCACATGGTCTCTGTCTAGTCTTGGTCTTGGCTGCTGATGGTTTCATCTCTACCAGCAACTTGTCATGACACAGACATCCCTGGCCCAGCTCCCAGTGGGCTGCTGTGATGTGGACTATACCTACACATAGCCCAATGAAAGTTCTGTGCACAAATTCCTATCTACCGAGTATGGTAAAAGCATGGCATAGAATACATATTCCAGAGCTACCTTACTTAGAGAGGGCTTAGGTATATATATAAATATATCAATGTATTGCCCTCTGCGGGCATAACCATCCTCCCCATTCAATTTGAAGGACTGCCCCTAACTTCAGGAAAGTTTTTTCCTTAAGACACCAGGTCATGGAAACATCATATTTTGCAGTATTTTACTTTTTGCTACATGGTGATTGACCTATTATAAAAAGGGTAACGACAACAACAACAATGGATAGCAAGGACTAGCTGTCAAAAGCATAATACATCATACCTTCTGATTCCTGCACATTGTTTGCTGCTGAAAGACACTGAGCTCAATGGGTTTCTAGTCCTATCTGATAATGCTATTCCTCTGACTTGACCTCTACATGTACCAGACTGTGAAGCAAACACAGAAGATTTTGTAGGGCTCTTTTAAATATGGCATATCTTTATCTCTATCTTGCTTCTGCCCTTCTGTGTCACACAGAAGCCAATAGGACAGTTCTGATTAATACAGTAATTATGTGGTTATTAAAAACAGTAATCATCCAGGAATTATCCAGTGCTGTAAAAATCCCATAGACAGAAAATATATGAACATTTTTAAATTGAGCATTACAATTGTCTGCATATGCAAGAAACAAAATGACACATAAAGAATTTTTAAGATCCCAAGGAAGCGCTCAGAACATGTTAAGAGAAAATGGTCTCCTCAATCAGGATGGAAGTTAGCATCGCACAAGGAGCCAGATCCTGATTCGTTCTCTTGAAGGATGCTGGTGGCTAAACAGTAGCTATTAATGAAGAACACCAATTTATATCACATGTGTTGGAAAGACTTGCGCAAAACTGGGGCCATCTGAGGAGTGTATTCATCCTTGCATAGCTCCTTCATTTCCAATTTCTGAGCCTGTTTTAATTTGTTATCAAAGTAATCGCTCGCTCCAGCTGGAGTCAGCAGTGTGTTTTGTTGTCTATGGGCCTGGCAGACTGTTCACTTTGAATAGCATTCTGTAAAGATCACCTGTTCTGCATCTGTGATGGTTTTCCAGGTGCCAGGAGGTACTGTTTTCAGATGAGAAACAGCAAAAGGAATCTGCAGACAATGCAGTTCTGCAGCTTTTCAGATCTGCATGAGTTTCATCAGCAACAAGCAATAGACAAAGGGAAAAAGAAAACAACAGAAGAAAAAGAAAACCACAGCAAGTTAAGAAGCATAACAATGCAGCCAAATAACCTAGTTGCTCTTGGATAACATGGTGATGTTAAATCAGCCATTTCTTGGATAACCTGGGTTCTGAAAGGAGTAAAATGATCTCCACTTACATAAACTTAAATATATATGAATTTCACACACTTCAACATAATTATAGATATCAACATGCATGCAATACCTGTACAAAGCAACCTGCTTACTGGCTGTTTTTAAATTGAACACAACTCTAATTATAGATCATTGGAGTGAGTCTATAAATAGCTTCAAAATAGATTAGATAGATAGATAGATAGATAGATAGTCAGTCTGGAATAGGCTACACTCCAAACATCATGCTTTGGAGGACTTTGATCTACAGATTGTCATCACTCTCCAGGTATGGCAGAGGACAGTTCCTAGAACTTAACTGAGGAGAAATGTTACGCCCCCTCAAAAGTAGGGAAATGGATAGCAACAACCTGAACTTAATTTGGAAGAGGAAGAAATTCTATTTAGTCTTTCTGCATAACACATAGTGAGGGCTTCAGAAGACTCCAGAAAATGAGAAGTCCCAAGTGGACACAGCAGCAAGCAGAACAAACAGAAAAATGGTGGGATTGTCTAGTGGCTGTGTTTGAGCATGGCTGGGTCAGTGTGTGGCAGAGAGCATTTGGGCTGGCTTGGGAGCTGCAACAGAACGTTTAACAGAGAGAAAACTCATCTGAGATGAATTTAACTGATGAGAAATCTCATCAAGCAACTTTGGCAGAATAGATTGACCAAGTAAATGGATAAAGAACCAGGACGTTTATTCCATCTCTGAATACCCTTGGTAACAAGTGTAAGATCCCTGCTTTCAGTTGGTTTTCTGTATATATGAATACCACTGAAAACAGAACTGGTTTGTACCTTTGGGAGACACCAAAGCAACGTATATGGGCACAATCTCCTTAGTCAACCTTGGACTTCATTACTGTTTGTGTCTTGAAGAGGATGAGTTGATCTAGCACAAGAAGGCTGTTCCAGTGGTATATTTCCCATTCCTCAATGCCATCCATAAACCCTTAGCTGAACAAGAACAAATTTTGAGTGAGGTTAGTCCCTAGTGGCAGATATGTCATGGGAAAAATTCCTATATACTATCAGGATTTATAGGCAGATTATTTCAGGAATTGTCTTGCCTTACAGAGTGTGTGTTGTTCTTCTAAGTGGATGGATTCTCATCAGGAGTGTCTCTGTCTTTCATTTTAATTGTGCCATTTCCACAAATTGCCAGAAATGGGGTTAGAATAGGGTTAGAAACATAGCTACAGCTACTGAATATGAAGCTTATCTGGATAGGAGTGATATGTTGTTCCTCAGATCCTCAGAAGAAGATGCAGAAGTTTACTCAGGATCTCAGGAGCCATGAGAGAGACTCTTGCTTAACATCAACGACTGAATTAAAGACAAATGATCAAGAAAATGTAGGAACTGAATGTGGCTAGGTGACAGAGGACAATCAGGATCAGTGGCCTTGCTTCTGAGCAGCTGTTGCACTTCCAGACAGAAGAGAACTAATGAGGAGGCTGTTGGGGTGGCTGGGTTGTAGAAGTCTGGAAGGAGAAAACTGGGCATGCTCCTAATTATAGAGTTTCAGCTATTCACAGCTGACATGAGGAGATTAGCTGGGAATGGACCACGGCATCAAGCCATCCAGATGGTACTGAGCACCACAATGTTATCATGCTGGCAGCCATGTCTGTCTCTCACAGAAAGACCATATTTTTCAAAATCTATTTTGGGCGGGAGGAATGATGCTAACAAATGGTTTTTGAACACCTGAGTTTAGCAATAATATGTCCCAGACCTGGCCTTCTAAGCTACTTTGTTTTCCATTTTCACTCTCTATTCAGACTATGATACCCACAACGACAGAAAGAAGTGGAATAGTTTACATAATTAAAATAAATACACGTGTTCAGTCATCCACTCAGTACTTGCAAGTTATGCCACTTTTATCTTAGCCCTAATTGCTCGCTGGTTTAGTTATTTTCTGAAATCCATAAGGCAAGAATTAGGCTTGTTTGAAGACTGAACAGCTCTTCACAAAACAGGTTATTCCTGAAACTAGTTAGATGGGAAAATGATAGGGTCAAAGATCTGAATGAGGATATAAAAGCTTGTATATTAAATTGTATAAGTAAGAAGGCTTAAAAAATATATATAATACACTAAGCATATTATAATATTTTTATAATGGAGAATATGACAATTGGGGATTGTTTTGTATTCCTCTTTTAAGTTAAAGGTAAAGATAACTCTTGAATGAAGAACTATGACGAAGCCTGTTCTGTCCTTAGACATGAAGAAAAAGGTCATAACAGAGAGCAGCTATCAGCTGGTACACATCGTGAACATTGTTTTTCTGTGTAAAGACCTGCTGTATCCACTCTTGGACACCTCCTTAAGGGGTTATTTCTTCAGTTTCTTTTTTCAACGTATCATTTAAACCAATATCGCTGTTTCGCAAGGAGTGAGCTGCACAAACAGCAGCCTGATCTTTTCATACTTTTCTCACTTTTCTAATCATTCCTTCCATGTTTCAAGAGCCTTGTTTTCCCTCCTCAGCTTTGTGACTGTTCCAAAAGGGTCTGTCCTCCACCCTCTTCTCCAATTCCTCTATTAACTTGCATGGAAATGAGAAATTTGCAATTGTCCAGACAATTGCTTGGACACATCTCTGTTTAGCATCGGTATTTTCTTAAGTGTTGCAGTTTAGCCAGTATTTTAAATAAGCTCCAACCAGTCTCTTGCCTTCTCTTTTCCTGGTCTTTACTGCCTGAAATACAAGTCTCTAGAAGCAGGACAACTGCCTTTCCTGTCACAGTATAGTCATGTGATACTAAAGGCAGTCAAGGATGGAAGAGAAAACAGGTTTTAACAACAGGAAGTTTTTATTTTTCAGTCAAAAATTTCTCATCTTGAAAATAACAGTTCAGAAATCCTTAAGTAAAGAAATACTGAAATGCTTAAATGTGATAAGATAAACATACTTCATTTCAGTAATTATTTCATGTATAATGTAATCTGTATTACAGAGCACATAATAATATAGTTACTGCAAAATCTAAATGAAACACATATTCAAAAGTTTTGTTTCAGAACCTCCATTTTGAGAATACTGCAGTTTTTATACTTTGCAAGTGCAAAAGCCTTCAATGATTTTTTTTTCTGATAAGAAATGGTTCTGTTGGAAATGTTTTGCCCAGCTCCTGTCCGCAGTATAAAATCACCAAGATAACCCCTACACTTACTAGCAATTATATGTGAAGTAGTAAGAAATGACCAGATATTGAGGCTGAAGTGCTGTTACCACCAGAAATAATTTTTCCAGGTTAGATTTGAGACACTTTAAGAGGATAGCATGGTAGAAGTTGGCACAATTTCATCCATACTGTGTTAAGTTCTGTAGTTTGATAGAAGACTTCAATTTCCAAGGCTGTCATTTCAGCACCATTCATGAGTATCAGATTCATTAAAGTATTTTAACAGGTACTACAACTGTCTCTGAACACAATCCAATGAAGAGCAGCAAAGACATGCTTTGGTGAATTCAGCCAGGCATCATGATATGTTGGTAGCATATTTAGTCAGAAGCAGAAAATCGACTCTTCCTTCCCCTTGAAGTAAACACACACCGCGTACACTAGTGATTGTAGCAAATTAAAGTCCTAATAGTGCCTGCCGGGTGGGCTGCTGAACTTGTAACCTTGCTGTTTATTTATCCATCTCCTATAACTCTCAATTTCTATCTGCTCTTTTATTTTCAGGGAGCTTTACTCATCTTCCTCCTTCCTACTCCTCTTGCTTGGAGGCATCATTTTTCCTGCTCTTGATGTGCTTATACTCTTATTTGGTTATAAATTGCTTCTACATTTTTTTCTGAACCATGGTGTATATTTTTTAGCATGTAAATTAATTGAATTTATACAGAAAAAAACATTTTTTTAACCCAATTTGAACTTTTGCCTGAGAAAGGACTGATGAATGATTTATTTTTTCTCTCTCTTTTGATTGGAAAATTGAAAAATTCTTTGACTGTAAAACATGCTTATGTTCTTCTCAAAGTTTGCCAAAATGCAGGAATTGTTGGTTCTTCTGTTAAAATGAACACTTACCAGACTCTAAGCTTGCCAAAACCACCAATTAGAAGGAATTCTGAAATAGCTTGTATTAATAAGACCCCTTGCCTCATATTTTTGACCAAAGTTATTCCAATATATCTGAATATATTTGGACATGCCAGACTTCACTTTTCTTGATTTCTTCATGAATTTTCAACTTCAGGCACATGATCAACAAGAACAAAATCACCCCAACCAACTATATAGCAATAAGAAATAGTGTCCATGCTTTTCAAACAAGCTCTCTACAATTGCAGGATCCAATGATGTTGTTTAGAAGCATCTGAGATAAAGGTCATATCTGAGGTGAGACCTGGACCTAGACTAAGCTAGGGTGTCTGCTAAACACCTCTTGCTTCACAATACTGAAAAATAAAAATGTAGTCACAGCAAAGCCATTTTTAGACCTTTTATCTCTTCCTCATTGGTGATGGAGGCTCTGTTGCTTCAGTTTAATAAATGAAAGACAAGAGACTTTTTAGAGATGTGATACCAAGGCAAATAATATTGTCAAGCCTTCCTTAAACCGAGAACCAGGGTTTGAGAACAAAAGAGGCAATGCTTCACCTCCTACACTGAGGGGCTATGCAGACTGCACTCAATGCAGTCTGACTCTCTGGAGCACTGATTGCTACTGAGGAAGCTTCCAGCACTGATAACGAAGAATTGTTCCTTTTAATGGCATTGGCTGAAACCAAAGGCTGCAGTGCCAATTGACTTAAATTACTAACGCCAGCCACTGAAGTGTTTTTGCATTGTTTCTCCCCAGCAAAGGGTTAAAGTGAAATGTGGCTGTGCACAGGAGGATCTTTTGTGCTTAATGACTACGTTTCATCAATAGTTAAGGGTAAAAGTGGAGAAAGAAAATCTCAGTTCCTTTCTAATTTTATGATAAAACTCATTTTATTCTTACACCTGCTAGCTTTCCCCCCTACCAGGTCTCCAATCCCTAGGCAGAGTGATAACAGTGCTCATAAATGCCTCTTAAAATAAAAATTTCTGTTCCATTAAACATATGAAAAATATGTTGCATTGAATACAGTTGGTTTGGGAAATCTGTTTTTATCCATTCTAACCAATCGTCCATACTAACTGCAGCTGCCACAAGTGGCATGGAATCTATTTTCTACTGCAAGGTTTAGGAACAGTGATTTTCATCCAGAATACACAGGCTAGTGAGGTCCAACATGCCAGTCTTTGGTCAGTGACGACCACATGGCAAACTTAGTAGTAAGTCTCCTCTTAACTCAAAAATGGCTTTACATGATCAAGACTGCAGGGGCCTGGTCAACTTTTGAGAGTGGATACAAAGAATCGCAACATATCTGGGGACAAAGATGAGACACCAGACCTAAAAGATCCTAGCAGACCTCCTTGGAGATGTCATTGTGTGATGACTATGGTTGTGTCTCTGGGCCAAGGATGGCAAACTGGACTTTGGTAGTCCAGTCTGCTACTGGGAAGCCTGACTTCCTGAGTTACACTAATCTCACTTTAAATGTCCTTTTTCTCTGTGATCTTAGTAGATCCTTTATATATTTTAAGTTGCTTTGGAAATCAGGTGTAATATTAGTTTTCCTTCAGACATTGAAATTTTCAGTGACTCGAGCACTGCACAAACACAAAAGTGCTTTAACAAACCCATGTCAGTGAAGCTGCCAAACAATTTTTTTTAATTTCAAAATTCAGTTGGGCTCAATATTTGCAAAGTGCTTTGAAGACAAAAGAGTTCTAGGTTCTTGTAACAGATGGGTTCACTGCTTGTGCAAATCCAATGCACAGCTCTGGTTGCTGGTAAATTACCAATTCATGTTCTGGGCAACATTTGGCTAATCCTTGCAAACAGAGTGCTGCAGATTTGCTGTGTTTTGTCAAAACAGTGAGGATCAACAAAGGATGATCTACAGTGTCTGTTTCTCAAGCTGTTATTCTAATGAATGACATCTTAGACTGTATCATTTACTATTTTTAAATAATAATGAAATGGGAATGTCAGTGAAATCTTATCCCCATGCTGACATTGAAAAGAATTGTCATCCTTCTTGAGAAAACATTTCTATTTCAAGTAGGATATTTCCAAAACACAGGATTTCACAGAATCACAGAATGATTGTTGGAAGGAACCTGTAGAGATCATGTAATCCAACCCACCTTCTCAAGCAGCGATACCTAGAGCATGTGGCACAGGGTGGCATCCAGGCCGGTTTTGAAGAGCTCCAGAGAAGGAGACTCCACAATTTCTCTGGGCTGCCCAATCCACTGCTCTTATTTCCTAAGCTGCTGAGGATGCCTTACCTGCCAATGATGAGGAAGGAAGAGGAAAGTTCAAGCAGTTCTCAGGTATGTTCCAAAGCTGCTAAGTCCCATATGCAGGAAAAGGAATGGGAATTATCCTAATTAATATAGGAGCATGTCACTGGCTAGCACTCAGCCCTACCTCCTGGACACAGCTGGGTGAATAGGTTGCAGGATTAGGCTGAGATTGGGCTGAAAAAAGGTTAAAAATCATTCAGTCTGGAATCTAACCACTCACAAATTCTTTATTAAATCCCATATGGACATTTTCAATTGCATCCTCAATATTATTACCAAATGAAGCAGGGTCCTAGCCTTGTTTGCTTCCTCAACACTTTGGCACTCATTTTTGGCATCTCAATATCTAACATGACTCTTTCCTCATCTGCAAATATAGACACACTTAGGGTTTGATCATCTTATTTTAGTTGTGGGAACCATAAACTACAGAATTCCCTCCTCAAAATAGCTTTTTTTTTTAAAAAAAAATTCCAAGCTTAAGAAAAATTCTGTTCATAAATAAGAAATGATGCAATTTCAGGCAATTACAGCTGACACACCGCTACATCCATCACCATATGCTCACTATGCAAGAGAAAGCAGGTCAAGAGGGAAAGGAATTTAGCCACTAGGATCTTCAAAGCAATCCAAAGGGAGGTGCCTCTTCATATAATATGCATTTAATCTGCAAAACTCCTACCCTAAGTATATTATGGATGCTAAAATTATACCTGGTTTCAAAAAGATATTGAAAATTTTCTAGAAAAAGGATTCCAGCAAATCTTAAGTGCAGCGTGAATAGCCTGGTGCTGAAGCCTAGTGAAGTACTTTGAGGTACCACTATATACTTTTTCTGTATCTTTCCTTTTTTCTCAGGCGTCTGCTCTTATCCAGTATTATCCTGCTATCTTATCCTATATCATCTGATAGGGTACTAGATGGACCCTTTATCTGATCCAGAGAGATGAGAGAGCCACCTGCATATTCATGCTGTCTGAATATATGTTATGTGTAAAGTCAATGTCTGTGTTAGCTTATGGTGCAGGGTAATCCTCAAAGCAGAGGTATCAGAGAAGGATAACAGTAAATTAAAACAAAATTTTATAAAACTTTTCATGCCAGCTGCCACCTTCAGGCTTGTAAAGCTGTTATGATCTTCCTAGCAAATTTTCCAGTGTTGGATATGAAGCAGCAACAGCAGCAGGACTGCATGGACAACACCTGCATTTTATTGAATGTCTTAGCAACACTTAAACAGGATGGGGAAAATGTTTTATTTAAGCTCCCAAAATAGCTGTGAGAAGTTACACAAAAATCTGATCTCTTCTGTTTTTTTTTTTGTTATTGTTGTTGTTTGTTTTTTTAAGAGCCAGTCTCTCAATTCTCCCTGCAAAATCACCTACTTCTTTCCTTGCTCTGGGAGGTGTGGCAAAAATATGGTCTTAGCAGCAGCAGATCACACCATCACCTGCACCTGCACCTGCACCTGCTCCATTGGCTGATGCCTTGTGAGGCTGAAGCCAAGACTATTCCTCACACAGTTGTTCTAGGGAGAAGAGGAATAGTGGAGCATGATAACTTCTAACTCTTGGACATGTTGATTTGAGGTCTGGGTCATAGAAAGGTAAGGTTATTCCCTCGCAAGCATAAGTGTGAACAGAGATATAGTATAATCACAGTCTAATCTGCTGAGAGCAACCAGTCAGTTTTGGTTTAAAAAAACAGTCATTCACTTATCAGGGCTTTAGTTGCATTGTTTTGGAAAAAAAAAAAAAGGAAAACAAACCCATAATACTGAGCAGCATCTGCGTCACAGAGCTTTTTAGGGAAATTAAGAATCAAAACATCAAAGTGTACAGAAAATCGTAACCATCCAGTAGGCAGTTTTGAAACATCCTTTACAGTTCTTCAATGTAGACAGGGAAAAGCAGAGAACTAGCTATGGAAAATGTGGCTTTACTTTCTGTTCTTGCTAGTTGATTTTCTTTCATAGTATCTTGTCAAACATGTTTTCTATTTCTGAAAAAGGGGTTAAAGTTTTCTGGTCTCCATTCAGACACAGAAGTTTATGAAATAGGGGAATTGTAGGAAGGAAAGATGGGAGAGATCTATTAGGTTATTTTGTGCATCCCTTTGCAGAGGCAAGATTGCTCCCTGGAGTATATTCCAGAGTGCTTTGTCTAGTCCAGTTTTAAATGACTCAAGAAACTAGGCTTTCACCACTTCCCTTGGGAGACTACTCTGCAGTCTAATAGACCTCGCTGCTAGGAAAGGCTTTTTTCCCTAACTGTCAGCCTTTTCTTTTCTTAAATTCATCCCATTCGTCCTAGTTATATTCTCTTTGAGTGGCTTAAAATTCCTTTTCCTGCTTAAAGTTGAAATCCTTCCAATGCTAGAGAGTAGTAAGCCTGTTCCTTCCCCATTTAGCTATACTAAAGGTCACTTAAAACTAGAAAGGCAATTGTGGTGAGGCCAGAGAAGTGTCTTCTAATCCTCAAGGAGTTAACTGTCTCTTGTGTGACTTTTGGCAAGCTGCTTAAACCCTAATTTTATTCCCAAAGCAATGAATAGAGTTTTCCCATTGATTTTAACTGACGCAAGGTGGGTAATGTAAGTTCTAATTTTAACATGAAGTTGACAAGGCGCTAGATGAACACAAGATATTCCCAGCCCAAATCCAATTGGGTCCTCAATTTCTCTGTCTCTAGATCCTTGTCTGGGAACAAAATAACAAAACAAAGGAATAGTTTTATATACTCTTTTTCTATTTTAGTTCCTTCATTATCATTTGACTTTCTGAAAGAGTCTAAAAAGAGAAATGAACACACTGTCTTGTAATAGTCTGTGAAATTTTTTTTTAAAGAACTTCAGAATTCACTGAGATTCATGTAGAAGAAGAAAGTATTATCCTTATTAACCTTTCCTCCTAAGGAATGCCAGCAAAGGAAGAAACCATGCAGGGAAAACCAGTTTAAATATGCTTTAGGGTGAAATTCATGCACCATGTAATTCCCTTTTAAGCTCTGTATTGCTGGTCCTTTGCACTGGGTGAATTTTGCCCTAAGGCCTTCTCTATTAGCAGAAGTTACACTAGTTTAACCAAAGTCAGTTCTAAAACAGACACATTTAAACCTACAGGAAATCTTATGTTGACATATTTAGACTTAGTAGTTAACAAGTTACCTTATGCTGACTTTTAAGTGCCTTTAAACTGAAAATAAGATTCTCATACAGAGTTTTGCACCACTTTGAATCTAAGCTTTAAGTTACATGAGTAGGACTTTCCCCTATAGATATTGTCTTAGTTAGCAATTTTATGAGCAGAAAAGATCTCTTATCTCACCTCACCTGAAAACAAATGTCATATGTGTGTTTAATAAAAAGAAGCTTTATAAAAGATTTTATGACCAGAATATTTACCCTCATCACAATGAACCTTTCTTTAAAGCTTTTGTTTTTATCTGTTCTGAAAAAAATATATATGAAACATGTATCCTATTTCAGGTTTAAAAGATGCTCTTGATTCTCATTTTGGTTACCCCATGTATATCTGAGTCATTTCACAGGTTCAATCACATATATAGAGACCAAAAAACATCCTTAGATCATTTATTTCATAAATGAAACTACAGTTTTTCCTAGTTTTCTTTCAGTTCCATTTTCTATGGAGTAGTCAAGGATTTATTCAAAATCATGTGATCCCTAAAATAATCATTATTCCCTATATTATGGCTAGTATTATATCCCATGCACTTTCACTTACAGGCAGGTCTGTCAAAGGGACCATTTTTCAGCCTCACAGCTCCCATGGCTCTGTCACTTTCTTACTTACAGAGGCCCAAAATGGAAACTATTTTTCTTTTCATTATGAGCTGTCACTTTTTCATCTTGGCACTGCGATGATAGACTTCCATTCATCTTCTATATTACCTTTCCTGAAGCCTCTGACACAGACTGACACAATGCAAAATGCAAGAGATCTCAGAGCATACGTTGGCAATTTCTGGGAAGGCACTTGCTTGTCTTCGTCTGTTGTTTTAAATATATATTGGAAATGCCAGGTTGTATGGTGCATTGGAAATGTTAGCAGGGTATTCTTTGTTTTTTTGTGATCATTGCAAAGAGACACTTCAACTCCTGAGTAAGAGCAGCTGGATTTAATATGGGACAGGATGTACTGCTACCATCACCTTTTTTAAGGGCAATGGGGAAAAGTTTGCCACAAATCAATGTTGATGTACGGAGATGAAAGATGTGTGGTCAGCACGTTTTCATGCATACTGTGCATTGCAACAACCAAGTCATCACCACATGGTAAGTCCAGTGGAAGTGGTCAAAAATGCCTCCTTACACTGCAGTGAAGTTATTTTGAAAAAACAAAAATAAATAAATGGAACAGCTTAATTTGACCTTGCAGTAGAAAAATCAAGCACCCATTCTCTTTCAGTGAGCCTAGGTGAAGCTTGTAGACAGTCTCTCTCAGTGTTCACACCACATTCATCACCATGATTTCAGCAGCTAGTAGAAAAGGCAATGTAGGAACTTATATTAATGATGTTTTAAAGTATACCTTCTATATTGTTTTTGCATGACAGTCTTGAAATCTATCCAAATTCTGGAACAGCATTTTTTTCCTCCTCCTTTAACTTCATTTAGTAAAGCCAATGAACAGGACCCAGAAGAGAGGGAATGCACCTTTCTACTCCCCGTAGATCAGATTGTGGCTTATGGAATCATTCCACTAAGAATCAGACCTAAGGTTGCCCAATTGTCCTGGAAGTCAGCAAGCACTCCCTGGGGTAAAAACCTTTAGCAAACCTGCTTATGAAAAACTGTACTGTCATCTGGCTTTAGATGGCTTCTCGGATGTCTCTACTTTCCTTTAAATTTTTCAAGAGCTGCAAAAATATTAGAAACTAATAATCTAAAGAGACTATTTCACAAACTTATACTTTTCCTCACAGATACTTATCTAGAAGTTCTTAAAAAATCTCCAGTGACAGAGACTCCATAGATTTACATGACTATCTGAAGTAGTGCTTCACTGTCTCTGCTATTAGAAAATTTAATCTTACTGAAACTTAAGTTCGTTATTTCCACTCCATAGACATGAAGAACAAAGCTCTCCTTTCCCCTTTGCAATAGTTTTTTCATGTACTTGGAGGTTGTTATTATGTCCCTCTCAGTCATCTCCTTTTTTAAAGCCAAACAACTCTAAATCTTTCAATCTTTTCTGATAGGTCATGTTTTTGAGACCTCTGATCATTCTTGCTCCTATCCCTTGGACTCCCTCCAATTGGCTTGCAGCTTTCTTGAATGCAATATTTCAGCACAGAACATAACAACACCAAGTAGAGTAGAAGAATGACTTTATGTGTCTTTCAAACTATATTGAGGTTTGATGGTCACTCTTTTTCATGATTTTATGAGCAGATTATATTATTACTGTCTTTTAAAGCATTGTAACCTACAGACCCCTTTCTGAAGGACAGATAATTAACTTTTTGTTCCTCACTAGGTATTTTTGTTTATTCTTGACCAGGAATACTAATTTGTGGTTTTCCCACTGGATTTCAATTTGTCAAACTGATTCCAATTTTTATAACCATTGTTAATTCCAGTCTTGTCCCTCAAAGGACTTGAATGTAGCTTTGAATCCCATCCAGCTTTGCATCATTCTCCAATTTATTAGGTATGTGCGGCTTGCTATCATCCAAATAATTCACGATAATTTAGAACATAATCAAGGCATCCTTAATTTCCTTCAGAAACTTACACTCTATAACCTTTCACTTTGAAAGTGAAGCATTGATAACTATTTCCTTGGTGCAGTTTTCTAGCTGGGTTTATGTACTTAGGAGACTTTTCCTTAGGAAAAAAAAAGTCCCCTATATTGCTTATAAGAATGCTATATGAGATAGTGTCAAAATTGAAGTCTAGATATACAACATATACTGCTTTCATTCTATCTGCTCGGTCTATTGAAATTACCTTGTCCAAAACACCACCCTCAGAAGTTATATTGTTTTGTTGCACTTGCTTCTTGATAAATCCCTGCTGACTGTTGCTCATTAATGAGGTTCTAGAGAGAAAACAAGAGAATAATGTTAAGAGAAAATAACATATGAAACATGAACAGAAAAGAGTAAAAATTCTGCACAGGATTCTGAACATATGTTCAGAATATAAGCTAAAGTGGAGTAAATAGACTTTTGGATATAGCAGGTTCTTGTATTCATAAGGATATAAAGTACTTTGCTTAAGTCCACCATCAAAGTCTGAAAATATCTAAGAGGAAGGCAGTGGGTCTCTTGTGCACAAGGCAGAGAGTCTCTTGTGCACAAAGAGGAGTAGGAGCGCCTAGGAACCTAGGGCTTTGAACAGAAAATGAATTCCTCTTGATTATATGATTTTCAGATCAATATAGCTACTGAAGAAAATTGGTCATACAGAGAACTGATAAGCGAAATTTATATAAACTCTGTGGAATCATGTCTCCTGGGTGACGATACGTGAACTAGTTGTGAAAGCTAAACAATATTTCAGAAAGATAAAATTTTTGATTACCTTTGGAAATGAGATAGTCTGAGTGAGGAGTACTTCATACACAGGACTGAAAGAGGTCTCTGAGAGAGAGAAAAGAAGCTAAGGAGAAAGCTGGCATGGGAGCACAGAGAGGAAGGCAACCCAGTGACATATAATTCAGTATGTAGAAGTTTTCCACTCTGCAATTCAAAGTGCAACTATGCTTTGAACAGGCAGGCTGCAGCAGACCATGGCCAAAGGAGGTTACTTGTCCAAGAACTTACCCAAATTCTAAAACAGATATTTGCAACCTATACCACACACTGCCATGAAGACAACCAAGGTCCTTCAAAGCCACTCAGGAATGGAAGCTACAAGCACTATCCTATATATTAGCTTATGCTCTTCAAACTTATACTTCAGATTTTGGAAGAATTTGTCATAAGAAACAAAAATTTCCCAGCTTTGCCCACCAGAAATAAGCTCTCAAACAAATAATTAAGTACGGAAAACTAGGTAGGTTGGATAATGACTTCCTGAAGACATTGAATATTTTTGGAGTCAGATATGAAGTTCTACTTTATACTTCCTTATCAGGTTCACTTTTGTAAGAGTTAATTAAATTTTGATTAAATATGAGTGCTGTACAGCTTCACTGTATTGTTGCATTAACACAAGAACTGACAATGGTACGTACTTTGACATGTACCTTAAAAACCAATTAAAGCATGGAAAAGAAAAGGTAATATATGCTATTATGAGAGGTTCATTTTCAGATAGACTGAAAAGTTGCCAAGTTTAAGGAATGATTGAATCATAAGTCTTCCTGAGTTTGGTCATTGACTTCAAACAGAAAAAGCTTTTTTTTTTGTATATTTGTAGTGTACCTCTTTAGGGCTTGTTTTCTTACATTTTATGTTATATAAATACATGCCTTTACCACTCATCTCTTATTTACTGGAGACTATCTTCTCAAAATATGATTTTCCAAGTTGCTTAAGTATGATTACTTTCTGCATTTGATTTCTGGAGTAGCTGAAAACTCCCAAATTTCCCTAACTCAGGTTGTTCCTAATAGCTGCTGAGCTCAGTGATGTTCCTGGCAGACCTGGTGCTCTGATTATGCAGGTCAAGAACTTGGATGAATCATTTTACAGCTTATGTCCATCTGTCTACATGGGTTCTCCTCTAAGAGGAATAGAGAGAGGAGAGCACTATGTCAAGGTGTGGCTGGGATATTCCTCAAGTTATGAAAAACAGCAAGCCCTTGTGTGCCACTCAGTCTGTCTCATCATATATAGGCAAATTATCTATTTATAAAACATAAGGACATAAAATGTCATTACTTAAAAGAAATGAACTGCAATTTCAGCATGTCTATTAAGACTGACGTGGTATTTTGTTTTATATAGTCCTCGTGAACTGATTTATGTTTTGCTAGCCACTGATCCACCAGAGCAGATGCTAATTGCTTCTTCCCTGCTTATTTCTTTACAGTCTCATGGAATAACTGTTGACTTTGTCTTTACATTAGATGTGATATCCATAATCCATTTGTTTAGACATAGGATAGCCAAAATAATATCTTGATGTATCCCTCAAAAGCATGAGCTAGGCTCTGCACACAATAGTAAGGAGAGATGCAGCCTGACAGGTAATAGAAGGAGCCAAGGTGCCAAAACCAATGTCGGTCAGCAGTGCATGGGTATTTTTATGGGTCATCCATTTAAATTGTTAAATATGTCCTTATTTTAGTAAATAATAATAATAATAATAAAACCCACACAGGTTTTTTTTTAAAGTGAACATCTGTTTTTTGTCCCTTGGATTCAGTGATTAGGGAAGAACCAATAATTAGAAGAGTAGTTTTATCATAACATTTTTGACACTTCTATTACCACAGTCTTTTTCTCAAATCCACTTACACCACTTTTTTGTCACTTTAGCAGCATAAATAGGTTCCTGAAGAATGTGGAAGAAGTGACTGAAGAACATTCCATGCACAAAGAGTTTCCATGATTACTGGAAACAGTAAACCGTTACAGAGTGCCCCATTGTTAATCCTGTCCCTAAAGTAGGTAAGGAAACACGCCAGGAGCTGATCAAATATCACAGAACTAGGACAGTTCTTATTTCTCATGACTCTTGGAGTATGAAAAAAAATAGGCTTAAGTCTAAATTAATGTTTGTCAGCAACTAAGTAATCAAGGAATTCCAGAATAGAGATGGTGAAGCTGGTATGAGCTCATCCTCCATAACCTCCATTTAGTTGTGCCAAGTGTTTGAGAATTAAGTTATCTAACAGAAAATTGGACAATTCCTCCTCTGTAATGAAAAAGTAAAGTCCTGGTGGCAAAAGTGGAATGCTCTTTGCTATTGACACAACTGCATTGGTGGAACTATAGTGGTGGGAGCAGTACTCCTAAGGATGTATCACACAACAGAAGAGTTTAATTCTTTTTCTTCTGCGACCAAAGGAGGTTGTAAAATGTGAAAGGGAGCTTGTTTTCTTTTAAGACACAAAGGAAGGAGGTAGGAGAATGACTTCTCTAGTGAACCATAGGCCCAAGAGGTAAGACAGGAAACCAGGCACAGAGCAAGATCAAAGAACACCTCGGGAGAACCAAGAGAATCTGCGCTCCAAGCGGTCAAGAAATTGAAGCTGACACAAAGTCAGTTAAATAAAGTGCAAAGCTCATCTCCTGTCTGCAGTAAAGGGTAGTCACTGCTGTATTTCCACTTGTAAATAAATCCGTGTGTGTAACACAGAAATAGAAACAAGCACAAAGACTATCCTGTCACTATAAATAAAACTCACTGCTTCACACAGGGGCTATGTTTGTATCACAGAGACTTCCAGGTCAACTCTAGCTGATGCACCACTGTAATATTATTATAAAAGATAGCAGAAAGAGCAATATGTTAACATTAAATGGAAGGAACATGTGCTGTATCCAACAATAAAATCTCTAAATTAAATTCTTTATTATTTGTACGTGTTTTAATGCCATCATCAAGATGTTCTAGAAACTGCATAAACTCTATCATAGCCCAAATGGTGAAACAGTCAAATACAAAGGATATATAAAGGGGAATAGAGAACAGAGATATGAGTGACTAGTTTGGAAATTACAGTAGACTAAAACAAAATATGAAGGCTAGAAGCTAGCTGTCCAGAACCTGTATGGTCCTATAGTGTATTAAGTACATCATAGTAGGTCTTTTTCTTTTTACAAGAAAACAAACAAACAAACAAAAAGAAACAGAAAGAGAAATGAAGAAAGCAGGAAAGCAGTATTAGCTTTTGTATTTCCATCTCTCTGTGACTGTTTACCTGTTAGAAAAATATACTAGATAAATAGTTGTGCTCATATAGCTCAGTGATTATCTGTGTTAGCAGATTCCAACTACTAAAAAACTATCGATAGTTTCTTTTGGAGGAGAGGACTACATATAAGTAGGATAGAAAGCAAAAAGGTCTCTTTTAGGAACAGAAATGGCTCAGCTTGGTGTCCACAATCTGATATTTGTCAGTACTTCTTTGTAAACTTGCAAAACAATTTGAGAATAATTTGGAAGTTTTAACTGTGCTGTAATAGTTACCTGGGGCTTACACAGCCTACGTTCAAGAAGAGATGGAGATACCTAGAGCAATGCAGGTATCTCTGCCTTAAATTTAAATCCCCAAAGCTCTCTCACGTGCCACCTGACAAAGCATGATGCTTGCCTTGCAGTTTCTCTAAGCTCAGGAAACTTGTGCCCTCAGCCAGAAATGTCCGGAGGCCCAGGTAGTTTGGTGACCACAGCAAACTTCATCTAGACAGAGCCTAGGTTCATCTGTCCTAATTTAGATTTGAAAATTGTATGTCTGAGCGGGAGTTGATTAGTCTCTCAGTTTCCCATTAGTGTCTCAGATTCCTTTTAGCATTAATGCATACAAGTAGAAACTTTGAGAGAAAAATTTGTTCTTATTCTCTCATATGTTGCAACATGAACTGCCCCTGAAAAGTTCCTTTACTTTCCATTAACTGTAAGGGTAGTTTTTCAGTTTAGCTTTTGTTATCGACACTGCAAATGTTTTCAGCTAGGTGAGATGACTCAAGTTTGTCAAATTTTCCTACGGAGTCCATTCTAGTTGACATTCTTAGAGAAAAAGGAAGTGCAGATGGTGACCATTTTTTAATAGCATCTTAGAAAAGGCAAGCTTTACTTCATCTTGATGGTTAAATTGAAACTCCGATCTCTATTTGTCACTATATATGTCCATGGTGGGACAAGTGGAGAAAATACTATTGAAAATACGTCTTTCTCAGGAAGAGAATCCAAGCTCAGTTACACATGAAAGTGAACAATACACTGCAATACAGCTTAGGCACTGCAGAGATGTGGCATCGCAAAGATTTTAAGTCTTTATTTAATTGCTGGTGAAAACATAGAAGTTCTCAAGAGATGTTAATACTGGGAATTATATCCTTCCCTTCTTCATTTTGCATCTACATTTACATCTTTGCATTTATATCTACATCTTAATTTTTGTGACTCTAAAAGTTAAAATAATTCTCTTAATTTTGTAAAGAGAGGATCCATCTCACTTAATATGAACTCTTTATATATAAGTGAATAAATGATAATTTAGTAAATTCAATTGGTAGAGATAAGAGTGCAGGTCAGGTGACCGGAAGATGAAATGAAGATTTCCCTACACAACATAGTATTAGCTAACTCTAGACATAAAGAAAACCTGTGCAGAGTTGTTCAAAAAACAGACACCTATGCTATAGAAACACATATTCAATCAGATTAACCCTAGCCTTGCCAGCTACTGAGCTAGCTGCTGAGAAAACCTCTCTTAAAGCATAGATTGAATCATTCTCTGGAGGTGGCAGAACCCATTTCTGCTGACTGTAAAAATAGCCTCAGTGATGGTGAAGGTTTGGCATCTGTCTCTTAGACTACTATATTTAGATGAGATGAAATGTCCTCATATTAAATCAGGTCCTTTGACCTAAGTTAGAAGGTTTTTTTTGCTGTCAAAATTAGCTTGGAACAGTATCCTTCATGTGATCCTTGTACTTCATATTTCTGACCCAATTATCTATACTACAAAATTCATTCTTATATTTCAATTTTTGCTTCAGGAACAACCTACATGCCAAAAAATGAAAGAAAAAGAAGTCTGGGAAATTTCTGTAACTTCTGGAGTCATCTTGAATTTGTCTTTGAGATTGAGTGAGGTCATTTGCTAGCTATTCAAAACAGACCTGCAAGTTGGGTGTTCTGAAGTACAATTGATATATGTTACAATTGATCATAGTCACAGGTATAAAAGTGTGTAGGTGTTTTCAAAGCAAAGCACAGGGACCAAAGCATCAATGTTTATGTTGACCTGTCATGATGGCCATGCCAGCCCATCCCAGGTTTATAAGGTGTATTTTCCTTTGCAGTTTTTTTTGTTTTGTCTTTTCTTTTTTTCTTGCTTCCATTAAGAGAGGAAAGAGTTTTGGGGATATATAGACTTCTCTGCCTGGCTGCAGACCAAAAGAGAGTATACAAAACAGGGCTTACAGGCTATTAAGATGATAATTGCTTATAGAGCTGCTAGAGCATGGCATCATTTCAGACTAGTCCACCTGAGAAATTCAACTTCAGTAAGCCTGAAGAGTGACTGAAATAAATTAGGAGATCTGAAAGATTCAGAATTGCATCAAGCCTAGATGAGCAAGAGGAAGTGAATCAGATAAATACATTAATACACACATGGTGACGGATGAGGCAGATGACATTTTATGCTCCTTTAAACTGACTGATGAAGATCAGACAAATTAGAAATAGCTGTGGACAAGTTCAAGAACGTCTTCTAGTGTGCACTGAAAGGGAATCTTAAGAAGTGGATATTCAAGCATATACAGAGAAAGGAGAAAAGTGTTCCTGCAAGAAAATGCTGTGGTGTGCTTGAGAAGTTTAGTGGGCCATTTGCACCTCTTGCAAGGTGAAAGGAGACACAGTAATAACATAGAAATTCTGACCACAATAATAAAGATAAGGAGGACTTTTCAGCAAAGGGAATTAAATTTACACTTTAACATAAAAATGCTTTGTAAAAGAAATAGTTTGTGAGAATTTGCCAGAGAATAGCAAACTATACTAGGAAATAGCAAAACAGTGCAACAGTACCTGGCCCAATCAGTATCATCTCTACAAAATACAGCAATATAATGAATGGAAGCATGACATTATTTGTCCTAGGTTCTAGCAGAGATTTAGAAATATTACTTACATGAAAAAAAGAAAGAAGGCCGTACTGGAAGGTCATTTTTAATACCATTGTCTGGCTTTATAAATGGATACAGAAGCACGTTGAGTTCTAACGATTTTCTTCGATCAGGCTGAATGTGGAATCCAGATGGCATTTCATACATAATCAAGTTGGGGTATTTTGGCTGTCTTCCTGGCTTATCCAGAAGCTATGAATTTCTGCTGCATATCAGCAAGAAAGAAAAATATCCCAAAAGAGAGTGAGATAATATTTAAGAAATATAAGGTTTACTTTGCCTGAAATCTTTGCCAAAATGGAAATTCTTTCTTTTAGGCAACATGCAGGAGTTATGCTTATACTTACTGCTGTGTACATGTACTGTAATAGGTTTTTAATTGTTTATGCAGTATTTTCCACATGCAATCTTTGAATTCATTGTATGAAAATTCTGATTCTTCTTTTTTTTTTCATTGCTATTGTCTTCCGCATAAACAGCTTGATGTGTCCTAGGCTTGGAATATAAGCACTCACCTGAGTGCTTATATATACTTTTCTGCATCTGGAGAGCTGGATTAATAGAATTCAGAGCTGCCCACAGAGATTAAACCAGTTCATGTGCAGTGACAGCAAAATAAATACCACGCAGCAGCAGTTGTAGAAGACAGGACGTGGTGTATCTGTGTAGTGAAGCAGGAGAAAAGATACAGAAGCATCATGTAAGGAAGCAAACTCAATGCATCAATTCAGAAAAACAAAACCAAAAACTGGTGGCTATTTATTGAAAAATCGTGTTATTTATTTTTGCCTTCTTTTCTTCTTGAATTAAGATGCTCTCCTTATCCTAAAGACTCACCAGTTCTGAGATGTTTTCTGGGAACAATCTGCCCACATTTTCTTAGTTATGCAGAGCATGAAATGCCTCTAAATTGATGATCACTCTTTAGATGTTGTTGATTAGAAGCCACAGAACAAGAGTGAGCCAAATACTCATCTACACTTTAGTAAATTGTACCAAATTTATGTTATTATAACAGAACTCTTTCTGAGGTACAGTGAGAGCACGGTGATGGACAGTGACGCAGAAACATGCAATGGCAATAGCTATGCAGATTATCATATCCAGGTAATGGTCCCTCCCATATAATTTCCTGCAGAAAAAAAACCAAAACCGTGTCATATTAAACACTGACATACTTCTGAATATACCCTTTAAGAAACAACAACAACAACAAAAACACAAAAAAAAAACCAGATTATTTTCACGGAGAACAATGTAGAGGAGAGTAAATTTCATTTGCTGGTCAATCTAAAAAATTAAAAGTGAAGGATTATGTTATGAAGAGAAAGAAACATTCCTTTTTTTTATTTTAAGACCACCCATCACTCTCATCTATTTGATCCTTAAAAACTTCTGCTATGATAAAATATAACTATTTTAAAAAAAAATCTTTATTTTGTCTTCATAATGGGTCAATATTTAATTTCAAAAATATTCAAATTTTCTTTGTCAAAAATTATTTGGTTTTTGTGTAGTACTTTCCTTTATGCTCCATTTTGGAGCTGAAACTGTTTTTTGAATTTATTTTGATTTCATGAATAAATCCAGCATTCCTAAAACCGTATTTCATGGAAATTTATTATTAGCAATAATAATAATACAATATAATATATAATAATAAAATATAATATGCAATAATAATACAACACAATAATAATACAATGATAAATAAATAATAAATCTATCTTATAAATTTTGCAGAGAACAGTGGGGACACAGGGTGTTCAGAACTCTTGAGAATCAGAAATACATTTTAGCTTTTTAAACACTGATTTAGCTATCTAAATTTATGCATGAATGCAGAAAAATCATGAACATAATCTTCTAAAGTTTGAATTTCCTAATGTGGAAATCCAGATTAAGGAAATTTACTCATCTAAATATAATTGCAAGGGCCACATATTATGTAACATATGAATAGTATAAAAATATTTGTTTATCCTAGACATTGAATTTTGGATTTATTACTTCAGCAGTACCAGGCCTGCACTGTGGATCACTGTCCTGTGGGCATCTCTCTGTCTATGCTGTGTGACCCTCCCTGGGGACACCCACACCTGCTCCTGTAATATTCAGTGGTATTTTTCACCTTGATCACCTTGTGCCTCAATATCCCCATGTATATGCTACCCAAACCTTGTGAGTCTCATTGTGAAGATAAATATATTCATGCCTACAAAGCAGACAGATGGCATATTGATGAGAACTGCTGAAAAACTGGGGAAGAAACAAATGATTCTGTCTTCAAAATAAAAGTTGAATAATATGTAGTAAACATATTATGAGCCCTTTCCATGCTTTATGAAGACAAAAGAGGACATTTTATAAGTGTTCACCCAGCAAGTATTGTCCTTTAAGCACTGAAAAAGACAGTGGGAAATTATTAACAGCATGTAAAAAAAAAGACATGACCAAAAAGTGCTGCTTTAATTCCTTAGTTTATGTGTAAGCCACGTATTAGCTAATAGGCTGAAGTCCAGACTTATGTGTTTATTCATACCTCCAGCCTTAAAATGTGAATACATCAATGCATATTTTCCCCAATTTATGGAAATGAAGACATTGTGTAATTTGACATGCGTGAAAGGCTTCTATGTTTAAAAGTTAGGTGGCTCTTAACTTTTCCTCTCATTTGTTTTTTCAGCTCTTTTTCCTTCTTCAAACCTAAGAAACCCGCCATCAAACTAATCCTTTATTCTCTGCATACAGAAACCATGCCTGCATTAGTGATACAGTATTTTGTTGAGTTAATTAGAAAGGAAAAGGTCTTCTCCTTCCCACAGTTTTAAGTTCTGCTTAAGCCCATTCAAACATCCCCATAACTTTAGAGGGATTTGCTCTTCAGCTTTACTAAGGCGTTGCTCTACCTATGGCTTTGCATTGGGATTTAAGCAGGCCAGCAAATCATCTGGGCAGCTCAAACCATCACTTAGGGAAAAATTGTTGTCACCGTAATCTGCCGGAAAGGAACACAGCAACTTGCCCCTACTGACTGCAGCTCATGTTTAAGAAAGCTATTTTTCCTCAAGCATCTTTTGACCTTAACCAAAATGGCTAAAATTACTCAAGCATTTTGTGTTTCGTGCTTGTCAGGTGCTCAGTACATATTCCTGAGTCTACTTAAACAAGGGGGAAAATCATATTGGTTTGTGGTAGCCTTTCCTTTTCTAACAATTGCTGCATTATGAGCATTGTCTGGTCTGAAAAACAGGAGCTGAGTCACACAGACCAAAATTATCCCTTGGGCTAATTTTATACGCAGCAAATGCTCATCCTTATCATTACCTGGATATTTTGGATCTGAAATGCACCTGATCACTGATGAGCAAAACTGACCATTACCATTGTTATAAATAATGATTCCATTGCAGGGAAGAGTGGGGCAGGCAGTAAATGCTCTTTGTTTCTGTATGCATGGCTGGAAATTACCACTAATGGGTTTCTTTGAAAGCTGCTACAGCTCCCCTCCTGTGCTCTTTCCAAGTTGTATTAAATCTTAAACTTGATGCACAAGGAAGATTCAGCCTAATTCAGAGTATGATGACAGGAGAAGCAACAGAAACTCTTCCTTTTGTTTCTCATCTGTCTGCTCAGAGGGACTTTGACATCTTGTCTATGTTTCTTTCTGAATTGTTTCTCTTTGATAGTGCAATGCTCTTTTTGCCTTCTATATCTTGGGGTGCTTGTTTTATTTTTTGCTTTTTTGATTCTATGAATTGGAACCATTTCTCAAGCGTAGTAATGGGGAGAACCAAAATGTAAATAGTTAATGACGCTGTTGCCGATAGAGGATTTCTCTGGGTGTAATTTCCCCAGTCTTTATGCCACGACACACTTGACGTGCACATTGCAAAGCCCTTCACAAAGGGCAATGCTGTTGCTTGTCTAAATAGTACATGATTACCTCAGTTAGTTTTGTGGCCGTGGTAATGTTCATTTTATGAGCTCAATCTGGTTCTGAGCCATCTGAACTTGAAATTCCAGATGTCTTGTCCCCTAGTAGTACCAGCTCATATACTGTGTACACATGTGTACAGAGCAGGCTGTTTCAGAAAGGCTCAGGTTCACTACTAAAGTCAAACTGTGCTCTCTTTAAAACATCATTGACATCCCTGCAAGGAAAGGTAGTATGTGCGTGGAGAGTAATGGGAGTTGTTAATAGAAGCTCTACCTAGTCAGGAAGAAGGAGAGAGAATGTAATTTCAGTTAACAATACATCCTTTATTATAACAGGAATCTACCTTATTTTAAAAATTCCCTTGTTCACCGCGGAAAAAGTCACTTCTTTCGTTGTTATCTCATTGCCACGTGATGCAGAAAACAAAAAGATAATGGGACCTGGAACTAAAGCTGTCTTGAACTATTGCCTGTTTATTCAATAGAACAAAGGAGTAGGCGTTAGAGTTCCTTCATTTACCTTAAGTGTGTCTTTGAGCTAGTCAACTCTACCTGCCTGCTAACTTGGGGATAATAAAATGCATATCTACCCCATAGGGATGCTGAGATGTTTAATGAACTAATTAGTACTTTTCAGTGTTCTGACGGGAGGTGTTACTTTTACTTTTTTGGAGAGCAGGTGTAGCTAGCATGCTACCTATTGATTAAGAAAAAAAAAAGAGAGAGAGAGAAAGGATTTGCACTTCATTTAGGAGTTTACCATTACTTATATCTATATAAATGCAGCAATGCTAAGCATGAAAGAGATCACCATAAGTGATCTAGTTAGTCACTATCTGTAATGGGGAAGAGAATTTGTCAGAAGAGCATGTATGCAATTATAAATTTGCACAGATGTGCTTGTGTGCATGTATTTAGCTATATGTAGAAGTGTTGTCAGTCTGAAATATTGTTTTCTGTATAAAACTTGAAAATTGCTGTTATTTCAATGCAATTTTTGAAATACTCAAATGTGGAGGATGGGAAAAGATGTGGAAGGACTGCACTGGAAACTACAAGAGGAATTTAAGTAACTAGATGATGATTCCCATTTGAATTTGACAAATATCCTAAGGCCAATCCCTACTTCTTTTAAATATTATGGGGTATGTAATGGCAAAGATCTCAGATTTACTCCTCAACTGAAAAAAATAGATCTCTGGTGGCATCTAATGCTCAGCCACAGCCTGGAAAATTAATTCGTTATTCTGCCATCTACTGAATGATGAGCACCATTACAAACTTCCACAATATCTTTACTATTCTCTCACAATAATGCACATAGATTCCCTTATTCTCATTATTTTTATTACTGCTATTATTACTAGGATAACTATTAGGCTAGTAGCAAGGGTGGGATTTAGTATACCTAGCTTTAGATTTCTAATCTAAGTTGTAGTCAGTGAAGATATAGTCAATATAGTGAATGCAGTCTAGGGCATTTTTCTGCTCTCCAAATGTTCTAAAAGTATCTATTTTAAGGAAAAAAAGTGCCATTGGCTGTTTTGATTCATATGTTATTGATTATGAAGCAATTCTTTATCACCTGGTCAAATGTAGATTTGTAATATAGATGATTACAGTCTCGCCCTAGGAGTGGCTATCTTCCAGATAGCGAGCACATTGCAATAAACATTATATGAACATTTTTTTCCAGGTAGTCTGATGAATTTGAAGTCTGAAGATGAGAACTTCAAAGATACTGAATTTTAGATTGATTCTTTTCCTTTCCCAGCTTATGTTAGCTATAGATACACAAAACACTTCAAAACCTGGCAATAGAAAATCCCTTCTAGAGAAAATGCAATCTAATGAGTGCTGTTGATAGATATTCACATTTTTCTATCTTGAACATGTCCCGTGAGACATTCAGCCAGGTTCCAAATTCTTAAAATCATTTATGCACCTAACTTTCATTAAAACCTATGAGAACCAGGGGAATACTATTGAAGACTTGTCCCTCCATATTGCTCAGACCATAGCTAGCAAAATAACAACTAAAACAGTGGTATTGCCTCATTTCTTACCTCATAGGCATATATAGATGCTTGAACTCAAATAATATCAAGGAAGAGGTATATGTACCTGTTCTACATTGGGAACTCTTTTAAGCATAGAGAGATATGCAATGCCCATCCAACATTTGAGCTGGCATATGGAAGCAGAAGAGTATTGCCCCCTCACTGACTACTGAGCCAAGCAGAGTCTTAGGGTCTCAGTTATATTCCCAGATGCAGATGGAGTGAATCTCAGCCTAGTGATTCCAAGATGAACTGACAACAACCCCTCAAGCTTGTTTTCTAGTGCAGAATTAACATCATGCAATAGCCAAACAATGACCTTGTATGATCAAAGCCCACTTAAAAACCTTTGTGCATATTTTGGCCTAGTGAGAAGACTGAGAGAAAGCTCTCTGAGGGGGTCTGCACAGAGTTAATCTCCCACATGTCTCAGATATTCTGGGATATGATTGAAAGCACTTCTATAGACATGGACTTGTACAGATAAAGAAATGTATTGATTCCCCTGCCTTCCTCACAATGTGGTACACTTTCTACCTGAGACCATTATCCAAAGTAGTGTCTGCAATTAATCTTCCGGGCAGTGTGTAATCATCCAAGGTATACAGGGCTGAGTTTCAGATAGATAATGATACAGAAAAGGGACACAGAGGGGAAAAGAGGGGAACACCAACTCACCGCTTGTTCATTGTGACTATCAGAAAAGAGGTGCCAGCCAAGATCATTTGGTCTCCACTGAGGTCAGGATATAAGACAGGATAAAGGACAAGACAAAGTCTTTCAGACTAAGTATTAAAAATGAATGTATGTCTTTTCAATGTATTTGTACAGGAGAAAAAAAAAAAGGTGAAACATTCCAGATGCTTGCCTGCAGTAAAGCATTTCTGGCTGTTAGTTCCAGTAGGTCATTACTGCATTAATTTGGTGTTTAATTAAATGCCTGTGCAACAGACCATTTATTTGTTATCTAATATTAGCTTTAGTTCTTATCAATTAAATGCTAGCTGAGGGCTTGATTCACTTACGTTTTATGTCCCCTTACACTCTATTTTTTATAAACAAAAAACAAGGACTTGGCGCAGAGGGAAGATTTACACACCCAAATTTCACAGTGTGCATAATGCAATATGCTAAAGTGCTTAGGCAGAAGGTGCTGAAACAAAGGGAGCTCTTTTGTTTTTAAAGTAACTTAGGAATTTTGTTTTTACAAAGCAACTGAGGAACTAACAGAGTTATGCAAAAAGTGCTTTTTTATCTTCTTGGGGAGTGCTTCTTGTGCCTGTCCAAGTCTCTTTGCACACATGTGGCTCTTTTATTTCTTTTATGATTTCAACTAAAAATTCTTAGTCTGAAAAATCTGATTTTCCAGCAGGATATTTTTCAGGCTACACATTTTCCTTGGTCTCTCCACAAAATCAAATGTCTGTTATTTGAACAAAAGTTAGGCTCCACCTGAGACTCAGCTTATGCCTTGGATGGATAGTTACTTTCCCATAAGGAGGTGAAAATCACCAGTATTGCCATAATTAACCAGAACATTCAGTTTGGACAGTGGTTAGGATCTAGAATGTGCATCTACCAGAGACAATACAATGGATAATGTAATGGAGAGAGGAACTCAGAGAAATGGTGTATTTTCCTAGTTTTTAAAATTGCTTAATACTGAGAAGTCACTCAAGTTAGAGATTTTGTTCTTTTTTGTGATAATTTTTGTTCATAACATTTTACAAAAGTTTTTATATAGATTACAATAATTTTATGTAAAGTTTGATTGGACTTTTTTTTTATCATGACATATAAGTTCATTCTTTTTATTTTGAAAAATGTCTTTGTTTTCAGTGGGAGCAACTAGGCCTAGATTTTTTGCAGAATATGCTTTTTATGGTAACAAACATTTTTGATAACTTTTTCAATATTTTTATAGGAGAGACTGAAAACCTCAAAGCTGCCGGAAAGAAAGAGATTGTAAGTCCTTTATTTTCCGTGTCACTTTAAAAATCTCAGAAAAAAAAATCAATTTTGATACCTTTCTGTCTAATTACTATCTGCCTATTGCTTTCTCCCTGCCTTTCCTAGCACAGAAGCCTCTTAAATAACTATAGAAATATACTAGTCAGTAAGTTTGTGCAGTACCTGAAACCTGAAATAGGGTCAGTGTCAGGGTGCAGAGAATGTTGCATAGAGTTCATCTCATCTAACTTTGATCATTAATAATGCAGATTTGTACAGACGAGCTGTTGACTGGAAAGAAAGAACTTTCAGGGAGTGATTCTTCTGACCAGTCATAGTCATTTTCTTTGAGATGATAAGCACTATATTGTAGGGAATGTATTGCTCTGTACTTACTCTAAAGGTAGTCTAGAGGACTAGTTTAGATATTGTAAGTTGGGTGGAAAAATCTCTAGAAAGCCATCTTACTATGCACTGAAAATATGGTTACTTCATTTGTTCTTGTGAAAATGAACAAGTTAATCTCCTATGTATTGCAGGAGAACAGCAATATCTGCAGAGTTGTCTTTGTGAACAATGATAATCTCTTCAAACAACCATGGTCGATCCAGTTCAGAGGCTGGGTTCATCTCAACCTGCATCTGAAATTTAGGTCCCTGCCACTTCAGGCAGCACAAGCTTTACAATCATAAATTTATAGAGTACTGCTGATACTATGAAGCACTCTCTTGAAATCATTCCCAGTGAATAGTAGGGCTGGCCTGAAAACTCAGAAAAAGATCTTGTGCTTCGCTTCTTACCTTGTCAACCTCACTATGCTACGTAACCTGCTAAGTCCTGAGCACTTGACAGTAATGGCCTCTTAATTGGGTGAAGAAGATACTTTAGAAAAGTAATTATTAAATTTTATTATCAGACTGCACCTTTTTGTAGTGGGAACAGATTTTTACGCACAGCTTGGAAGGTATGCTTTGATCTCTAATGCAATCTAAATGAATAGGAAGATCTATATAGCTATCTTAGAGTCTCAAGGGTGGTGGCCTCTATTTTGTCTGTCTTTCTTCAGAGATAAATGCTGAACATGGTTTTAGAACTGAGTCTTTTATGCTTCTCTTTCTTTCCTTCAAGTAACTCTTTGTATCTTTTAAAATGTGTTTTAAATTATACATCTGAATTTTTTTATGAATTTTATGGAATTCATTCATTTTATGATTTTAAAAGTCATTTTCCTAGTAGACATGGTAAAACTTGGTGAAATCAGATTGTCTATTAATGTGAATAAAGTCTTCATTCAGAAATCTAATCATTAAAAATTGTTTCTTATAAAATTTGAAGCAGTCACTTAGGAGTTATATTTAAAAGAAAAGAACATAACTGAAATTCAAATTATATTCTAGACATGATCATGTACTTTATAGAATATCTTACAATGACATGGCTTAGTTCATAATCACATGATATGAAAATCATATATTGCAGTCTGAACAATGGATAAATATGGATATGGCAAATGTTTTAGGCTTGTAGATGATAGATGATAGATTTATCCTAGGTATTGTGATTTTATTATTATTTTGGTTTCATGCAGCTGAATTCTGAAACAATCTATACAAAAGCATTTGATAAACCTATCCTTTAATGTGTATACAGTAGTTTCTGCATACTGTTTGCAGATGTATGTGGTTGGGTAGAGGTCAAAGAGCGAGTTTATAAACCAGCACAGGTTTGACAAACACAAAGCAATTTTAGAGTTTCCATTGACATCAGTGAAGTTGAGAGGTAGGATCTGCCTTATGAAGCAGATGTTAGTTGGGCTCTGCCGTATTGGAAGGCACTCAAACACTTTGGTACTGTGCGAATTACAGCGGTCTACCTAGAATCGAATTGGACCGAATTGAATCAAATCGAATAGAATAACAATCTCTCTGTAGAACACAGCAGATGTTTACATGATTTGTTTAGCTGAAATCCAGAGTCTGAGTCACAACAGTGACTGAGAAGAATCAAGCAAGGTCAAATCTTCCAGATCCTAACAGTATTTTTATGAGTACAGCCAACACAATTATCAGCCTGACTGGAACCATTTTGTCTACTAAAAGATGACTTTTTGTGGCAGTTGACAAGGGACAAAAGAAAGGAAGAGAACAAAAGGTACAAGGAAAAGACAGAGTACTCATTGAAATGGACTCACAAAGTAAAAGTGAGATGACATGCAGAATGGAAGAAGAGAGATTTGGGGTAATATAAAAGATAGCTCTACAAGTCTGCAAATTATGAGTAACAGAGAAGAAGGATCAGAAGGAGATGTGGAGAACAAGAAAAAGAGGAAAGAGTAAAATTTTACACATTATACAATACCAGTGGAAAATAAGGCTGTAGATATAGAAAGTCAAAATGAACTGCAAAAGGAAGCCTGAGCTCTCACTCTCTCCTCCTACATGAACTTATATAGGAGTACATAAAGTCACACATACGGAGAAGGTAGTATAGAGGGCAGACAACACAAAGACAACATTTCTCTAGCAGAATGAGTGGAGGACCCCCTAAAATACATGATAAAAAATGAAACTTTTTAGAAGGAACTCAATACTTTGTATAAAAGGGGCCTGAAAGAGCAAAAAAGCCCTTTACTTTGTCTGATGAAAGTCCCTAGTGAAACAGATGCAGTGAGGAAGGGAATATATGCTCCAATTAAGGTCTGACATGAAAGTACCAACACATCTCCCTTGTGAGCACATCCAAAAGGGAAGGTGAAAGCATTCTGGGGATGGAAGTTCAAGGGGGTCTGCTGGGTTGAATCTCATTAGGTCCAGATGGATATCAAACTGGTGCATGTTTTCAGAATTATGTGTGTCAAAATGTTGACAATTCTATCAACTAGAGACCCCTTTGCTTCTGTGAACTGAATTAAATGTCACCTTCCTATCCCATTTGCTGTTTTCACTTTGGTCTTTTTTTGTAAATCCTTACTGGGAGATAACTAATATACTTTAAAAAAAATCCTGTAAAATCTTGGATTTCAGACACAACATTTTCACTTTGAAGTAAAGCAATGAAGTTTAATATTCACCTTGCATATCGACTTCTCAAAAAAAAACTTGTGTTTGCTGTTCTCATAACTGATCTGAGGTAATTAGCTGGTTTCTGATAAGACAAATAAATATATGCATTATTTTTGTCATTGTGAAGAGACCAAACTCAAGCATTCAATGAGAAGGGAGAATGTGAATTCTCCAGGCAGAAATGAAATTTGACTTCCATCAACTTCCAACAGATTTAAGTCTTTAAAACTGATGGAAATTTTACCATTAGTGACAAGCAGTAGATGAAAGAAATTAGGCTTTGTTCCTAATATTAGGGAAATGAATAACAAATAAATAGTGTGAGTAAAAGGATATTTGTTTACAAGAAAACACAGAAAGAAGGATGAAACTGGAATGAGCTGTATGTCACATGCACTTGCTATTACAGTATGTAGCCTCTATTGGTCTTAATACATTAGTCTTCACTGACATACCCACAAAACTTCTGTACTTTCAGTAAACGGCAACACAAACTAAAGATTTAATGCGGCTTCAGAACCACTGAACACTCAGGGCTGAGAAACTAGACAGGTTAGATGTGAAGCATCTGACAGGTAGATTAGCACCATCCTCATTTTGCTCTATCTCTACTGATTTATCTTTAGGGAAAGTGATTGAGTTAGAGTGGCAGAGGAGTTGTATAGATGAATACATCAAAGAGATATTCAGATATCATTACTAAAACCATTCTTGGTAATAGATGTAAAAGAAAAAGAAAAAAAAAATCTTTTCCTAGAAAGTCATTTCAAAACTCCTCAAAATCCTCATCTTGTCTCAGAGCAACCCACAGTTTTATATAATAAAAGTGTTGCAAAGAACAGAAATATACTTCTCACACTGAATTAGGTCAACATGAAAATAAATAAATAAATCCCAGGGTCCTAGGGCTTTTTCTTTTTTTTTAACTTTGCAAGGACTCCTTCCACTAATGAAAAAAAAAAAACACTGTGCAATGCCAGAATCAGTAATAGCTCTTTTCCCTTTCGTCCTCACTCTCCGTGCTTTGTGAGGCTCTGTTGTCCATTTCTTCTTCCCAACTGACTTAGCATCAGAGCTTTATCAGCCCTGTTATTCCAAGAGCAGTGGCCCATAAAATGAAGATAACAAGTCCCAACTCCCAGCAAGCTTTTCCTTGTCAATGAGAGATTAAAAATAACGGTCAGGGGCTTTGCAATGATATTTGCAGCCAACTTTACAAATTCTCAGCCAGAGTATTTGAGATTTTTCCCCCTTTCTAATACTCCACAATATCTAGACTTTCCTCTCATTAGACTTCATTTCAGAGAGGATGTAAAGGTGGCATATGGCTTGGAAAAAGTATTATTAAAAGAGAAAGTTAGGCTATATTAGTGTAGCTCCTGCATAAGCAGACCAAAAGGATTTCAATTAAACTCTAAAGTTAGGAATATTCAGTTTGTCAATTTAATGTTTCCTTATATAGTCACAGAGCTGAGAGGAGAGGAGAGGAGAGGAGAGGAGAGGAGAGGAGAAGAGA
>JAUBOD010000994.1:1840454-1859005 GCA_032353885.1 Nothura maculosa
GGGACTTCTTCCCAGAATGAGTGTCAAAAGAACATGTGCAAACACACAGTTCCTCCACTTTCATAGATGCTTACTTTTTAGTTTGATTCCCCAGAGAATCTAAGCACTCTGGAGGTAATATAATGCGCACTTCTATGTAGGACATTTATAATGTCATAACATTTCCACTTGAGCTGGACTGTCGGAAGACTTATGCTGCAGCAGGAGGAATTTACAACTGCATTGGAAATAATGCCACAATAATCAGCAGCCCTCTGGTCTTACAGTGTGGTGACAGAGTAACCAAATTATGTCTCTGCTGGTCTGAAGCTGATAGCTCAGCCATTATCTAATACTGATGTTCTCTGATTCATCTTTCCGCTCTGACTCCAAATCAACTCAGCTGTAGTCCCCATTCCTGAGCTGAGGAAAGAAAGTGTTTCTCACTTCATGGGTGTGAAGACTCAGAGTCAGATTTGCACTAGATTTTTGGAAAAACAAACTAACAACAACAACAAAACAAAACACAGAAAGAGGAAATGGAAATGAGAGTTACCTAAACCCATCCAGATGAGACAGTTTGGCCATATTTATATTAGTAAATATAAATGTTCCTAGGTGCTGAATCATGATCATACTAGTAAGTGCCTACAACATTTTTTTGGCATGAATGTGGCCTGTTGCAATTTGTAATCTCCCCAAAAATTCCCTGGCGCAGTTGGGAAGTTGTATTTTCCAAGGATCTTTCTTAATAGGCTGTGTGCATGCAGCCTCTTCGGGTTGGAAGGTGACAGAATTTACCAGCATAAAAGCAAGCTGCTCCATGCCAGTTGGCCTGAGAACCCAGGAACATTTAATTTACCAGTATAGACACATCCTTTGGGTCCATGTGTTGTCTGGAACTGAACTCAAACTAATAAGTCCTTCCACTCACAGCTATGCTTAAGTCCATCTGGTGCCACATGGTGCTGGGTGAACAAACAGTTCAGGCTTCCACTCACTCCAAGCTTTCTGTTTCAATGTGCTTTGTAAAACAGACAGGTCTGATGCTGCCGTGATGCTAGCCACAATGCTAACATTCTTGACCATTGAAACTGGTGTTCCTTAAACAAAAAAACTTTTGTGTTGATTGTGTTGATTTGTGTTGAAAAAAAACTGTTGTGTGATTGTGGTGGAGGGACAGAAGGAAACAAAGGATTGCAAGATTGCAAGTCTTCCCTTATTACCTACTGAAATACAATGAGCTGTTGCAATGCATAGAGCTCAGATGAGACAACATTAACACAGCTGCTTTAGGAAACAACAGAAAAGTATATTTACCGGCTGGCAAATGGTTCTGTATCTGGAGGGATGCTCTCGTTGCATGAGGGATGTTTGCATTGGAAAGTCTCTAAGCTGAGTGTAAGCAAAAAGTGTATTTCTCTCCCATCTGTCTTGGTAAGGTTTGGTCAGGTAACTCCCACATTGTGTTGATTTGGTGAAGCTTTCCCTGTCAGGCACATCATGCTGGTTAGATTTGATTTTTGCAGACAAGCACTCCACCTTTGGCAACATCTTTCACTGCTGTGAATTCATATGGGACTGAACTTGCTTCTTCTAATGGAGGAGAATTGTGAAGGTGCTCTGAATAAATATAATGACAGTTATTATAGAAGTGCTGACCTTGCTTGAGTGGACTGAGCTGACATCTTGGCAGGCTATTTCCAAAATCTTGTGCTCACTGGAGAAGAGTAGGGGCATATCAAGAGGAACAACTTTTTTCACCATGCCGACTTGAAGGCCTAGATTTTAAGATGAAATCTTCCAGGAAGGGATATATAAGTGTGTGTGTGTGTATATACATATATATATATATATATCTCTTTTTAACACTGAAACTAAAATAATTAACAAGTCTTATGATTCACAGATCCTCATGCTGAAAAAAAGCATGAGGCTTTTCAGTCCCCATCCCCACAAACCCACAGGACTCCTTGGGCTGCATTGCGTTCTTAGTCATCCTGGGTACAATAAGCATTTAGGGAGGATAATAATCATGAAATGGATATGACAGATGATGAAGAACTATGTCTTAATAATAAAATTCCTTTAGGTTTCATTCTGTGAAGTTGTCCTTATTAAAAGTTGATGGGAAGACTGAACTACAGTATAGTACAAATAAAATATTTGCAAGCATCACAGTTTATTTTTGCATTTTTAAGTCAGATACAGGATTTTCTTACAGCTTGTCCTCTTTTATGAAAGTTGTAGGGATGGAAGTGCTGCTGGAGAAGAAAAGCCATGCTTATCTTCCATGACAGGTATGGCTGCAGCTTGTAGTACTGACCTGGGTGAGTGACACTTACCCTGCATATGGCACCTCACATTAGCCTTCTTTGCAGGAGGAGGCTTCATATAACACTAGCCTTTAAAACCTATGCACGCCTTTGTAAATGTGCACAGTTAATCTCTACCTGATGTGTTTATTTTTTTTAATGCAGTACTGATAAGTATTAGCCATACAATTCTGCTGAATGTCCTGTGTAGCGATTGGGGAAAAAAATGCTTTTTCACTACTTATCATCATTTTCACTTATCCCCTGTCATGGGAGATTGCAGGTGGCACAAGATTTTTTATGCATATACATATCCTAACTGTCCTTAAGGGAGAGATTGATTGGTACAGTAAACAGATAGACAATATAGAGAACAAATAAAGTACCAGTTTTACTACAACTGTTAATTTTGCATATTAAGTTACCTAACATCTACTGAAATTATCTTAAGATAGGAACACGCATACATTTAGCAGGGAACTTACACTTTATAAGTTATTACCATGCAGTAACTTGTTTGTCTGCCAGAGTCCTTACTTGCATTAATGCAAAATAATTTCCCAAGTGGAAGTTATGGGATATGTTGAAGGCAAAGGTGCAGATGCAGAAGTGTGGGAGATTACTGCCGAAGTTCTTCACTAACGTGTAAGTTTGATGAAGCTTCAGTATGGATTGCTTTTGGACATCTGTTGGAGAGGGAAGCCAAAGCCTTGTGGAGCACTGGAGCATGTTATTGACAATGTTATGGGCAATATGACAGTGGAAGGAATGCATATGTTGCTTTGAAGCACTCTTTTAAAAGTATTTTTATCAGGTGGAATGCATTTGGTCTTTACTGAAAGCACAGAGAAAGTGAAAAGGAAAGAGGGAAATAAAAGAAAAATAGAGAAAGCGGGAAAGGAGGGAAGAGAGAGGAAGAGAAAAGGAAATAGGGGTAGTATGGAAGAAAGGGAAAAGGAAAGATACAGGAAAGGAGAAAGGAAAGGGAGAAAGGAAGGAAGAAGGAAATGGAGAAGAAAGAGGAAAGGGAAAGGAAAATTGGATGATTTAAGCAAATGGAAGCAAAATTGTGGAACTCACATTTTACTTAAGCACTAGTCAAATGAATTTCCATAGAGACTGACTCAGTACCTTAAGAAATTTCTGTCATCCCTATAGTTGATCATATGTGATATGTCAGTAATTGGCTCCTAAACCCGGCATTATTCCTGCAGTTGGAGAACGAGTCTGAAACTTAAATAGTACTGATTTTGCTTCTTCGTTCACCTCTAATTTCACCAACAAAATTATGCTAGCTCAATTCAATCAATTTCTCAGTTCTCATTTTCAGAAAAAGACTTGATAGTAATTCCTTATCTCAAAAACAATTCTTTCAAAAATAAACTTGTGAAGCTATATGGTCATGTATCCAAGCAATGAGTACACAATATTTTTAAGGAAAAGTTTTTCAAGCTTAACTGTATAGAAAAAATATTTGAAAAGATTTTTTTAAAAAAGGGAAAAAAAGGAAAAAAAATAAGGAGAAAGGAAATTGTTCAGTAAGGAAAGCTAAAACAGAGTCCTGAATTCAGCTTCTGCTGAAGTTTAGCTATTTGGTAAAACAAAGCACTCAAGGCTCTTGAAGGCTCTTGAGAGATATAAACGTAAAGAAGTCATGGAAATATTGAAAACCCAGTGCCATGAGGCTTGGAAGACACTAGAAATATGTTGGTTATATCCTCCAAACAAAGCACATCCTTTTCTTCAATTTTCATTGCGATTGATCCTGAATTTAAAACCAACATAGATCCTAGGGTGAAATTATGGAAATGGGAATTATCAGAAGTGTTCTGGAAGGAAAGCTCAAAGATCCAGATAGAAAAAGGAGTTAGTGCATGTAACAGTCAACATTGCAAGGAATGTACTTGTCTTTGAGGATTTAATTTTCTTAGTAACATTACTTAGATGCCTAAAATATCAATACACTGAAAGAGAAAGAAACAGAAACTTTGCATTAGGAATCACAATACTACTCTCTTCCTAGTATTGTGATTATCATTATGTCATTTTTATTATTATGTCATTATGATTATTATTATGTATTACATGATTATCATTATTACTATTATGTCCTCATCTATTATTATTATATCCTCATATAATTGATGTGAGAAAATCCAGATGAAATTCTTTCTCTCACTCGGAATTAGCCATTAAGTTAAGGCCTAAAGGTAAATAACTTTGGTGGAAGGACAATGATTTATCTGACTGAGGTTCTTTCCTTTTATTAGGAAATACAAATCCATACAATTTCACTACTTCTCCTTGCAGTTCCCATTGAGAATGTCTTTTCTGAATAAATAAGTTAAACAATAATTGCTTTCATGAAGAAGTTACTTACAGTCAAAATATACTGTTCTGTGAATTTGAAAGATATTACCATTCCTTAAAAATTTTTAGTCTTGGTCAACTGACCAAAAAGAGGGCCAGGGGACATTTAATTGTCAGAAAGAATGTTACTAATGATGTAAGAAAGCACAATCTTAGTGTAGCTCTACTGACATAGATGTCCAATCATGCTGTAAAAGGTATCTTTGCATATGCTGCCATTCAGTAGCAAAACAAATTGAGTTGCTGACCAGATGTGACCTTTTGGAGTAGTGTCATATCATGACACTTTTGGAGTAGTAGGTATGTAGGAGTACACTTGACTAAAAGGCTAATAACATTAATTACCTTATCTCTCAAAAGTCTATGTAATTAAAATCTAATATTTTTACTTTTGTCTTCAGTAGTTCTAAAAAGTTGATGATGCTTTCATTTACCTTTGAGCAATTCTTTCCTAAATAAGACAGACTGGAAATAACCTGTAGTTATGAAGGGAGATTAGACAGAGGATATTGGTGGCACCATTTTTAGGAGACATTGTGATTTGTTATAGCTTTTATGTGTGGTTAAGTAACACTTAGACTCAGTTTTAAGAGAGTTTTAGCATTTTAAACAGTAGTTTCCTTCACACGGAAGAAGGATGGATGTAATGGATGCAAAGTGTAGTGAGATAGATTCCAACAAGATATAAGAAAAAAAATCTTCAGAACAAAGGTGACCAATTGCTGTAGTAGATTTCCAGGGAGGATAAGAAATCCTCTTTCAACTTTGTAGATATTTAAAAATCTCAAGGTAAGACTTTGAGTAACCTATGGTAACTAAAATAAAGGGATGTTATTTATCAAGGAACTGATCCAGATGTCTCCAGAAGTCCTATCCAAGCAAAACTTTTCCATGGTTCTGTGTTTCTGAACCTACAAATTGTCTCAATGCCTTAGTCAACATGGAACCATCCAAGGGATCAAACCAGCCAGGCAGTTCCCATTTTGAAATCCAATTTCAAAACAAAGATAATTCACCGTGGAAGGACTAAGCTGTTTTCCACAACAACATCCCATAGTGTCATTGTCCACTGCTTCATGAAATAGATTGCCTTACAAATTTGATTCACACACTAGACTCCAGGGAGAACAAAAAAATACAGTTCAGTTCCTAGCGGATGCTAATATTGCTGAATATCTTTTATAATTTGCTGTAGTCTTCAAAAATATTACACAAGGCATCTATCTGTCTAACTTTTTCACACAGGTGATGAAGATCCTATTTCTAATCATCAAAATCTTTTGTTGGATCTAGCCCCCAGTCTCACTTCCTCCTCAAAGGGAAAAAGGAATATAACATTTTCCTTTTTTAGATGCCTGCAATGAAGCTTCATTTAATTATTTTTATTCTAATTTAAGTGTTTAAATGCAAACTGAGAAACTAAAAGATGGTTATAAAATGATGCAAGTGTGATAGATACTTTTTTGAGATTACACTGATTAAAATATTTTGTATATACAGGGAAGCTGGCTATATTATTTAACCTTTTTTTTTCCTTTTTTTTTTCTTTTTTCCCCCAAAAAACATCTCCTCCCTTCGTGTGTCCTTCTGCTATGTGCAAGTATTACCTTGCTGTCTACCTTTGTTAGGTCTCAGTAGGGAAAAATGCAATTAATATTTCAAGAGGCTTCCTTGTAAAATAAAAGTTAAATCAAGAGAAAAAAAAATAATATAAATAAATTATGAATTCTGAACTTGTTCTGGAAAAGTTAGTGCCATGTAAATTTAAAGCCAGCATTATATCATTTTTAAGTTTCATTTGAGAAGCCACAAGGTATGTATCTGACTGCCCAAGTTGGGCTGTTTAGTGAATTGAATTTTAATTCTTTCAAGAAAAAAAAAAGTTATTGTTTTACTTTTTTGATCTCATTGTTATCACAATTATTATTAATAAAATTTAGTTATTAAACTTTAGCCCCAGGATCCTTACCTCACAATACACAGGAAAGGCATAGAGCTGTGTACTTAATTGTAGGTTTGATGCAAGAGAGAAAGAAACACAGTGAGAAAGCTGACGCAGACAGAGCTGCATGTTAGAGAATTATCTTTATTTTTCCCAGCACCCTGGGAACCAGAACTAGGAAATAAACTGTTCAGTGACAACCCTCACAGCACTCACTGAGACCGAGAATCTCATTTTCCCAGATTCTGTAAAATATGTGTCGAGAGACAAATCTTCCCCTGGAATATATTAGCAAAGCATGCAAAGTTTAGGTAGGGACACAGAGAAGAGGGCTTGTCGGTAATTATATTTCAGTTGTAAGACATCTCTAGGAAAATAATCTGGAGTTCCTACTTTGCATGCAAGCTGTTGCAAGCAGAGGCACAGAGTTTTCATCCTGAAGTTTGAGTAGGATGTGCTCTCACATTTGATTCCTCACGAGTATAACTCAATAGATGATTTTAAGGAATATCCAGCATTTCCAGATGCAGTTTCTCATGGGTAGGCATCCAAATAAGTAGTCTTGTTTTCTGAAATGGATGCTAGAGGTGTTTATGTGGTATTTGAATGTTCTGAAAAGAGTCCCAGTTTCATGTAGGTGCCCAGGTAAAAGCATGTGTACTTAACTCTGGTTAACTCTCTTTGAAAATGATGACTTCTTACTAGATAAACTGATTAATGAATTTTATTAGAGAAAAAAAAACACAAATCCTCAGGATATTATGGAGGATTTTTTTTTCTTTACTAATAAATTTCTTACACAAATTAATCCACAAAAATTCTAAAAAAAACACATATGGATGATATTCCATTTTGGAATAAGACTTAATGATCATCAAGTAAATTCATTTGGCCAAAAAAATCATCTTACACCTACCGGTTGTTTTCATAGCAAACATGAAGGGGATGTTCAAATATTATTTATTACTTGAAAAATATTCTCTTAATTTAATTTTTATTTTAATTTGATTTTAATTAAATCTTGACTGTAATAAGAAAAGGGCAAGGAGGTTCTAACTATACAGAAAATGCAGCATCCATCTAATTCATCCTTTCTGTGACTCCACTGAAATCAGCAGGGTTGGTTCCCAAACTGAATACAAAGTTGATGGCTTTATATTAAACATGGATGTGGTATAATTGGAATTAAATCTGCATATATTTGGCCCAATGGCTTTATTAACTTTCATCCATGGGCAGTTAGTTATTAAAAGAATATTGTCAGTTCTGCTTGTTTAAAATGATATTTGCTTTCTGTTTTGGAACCTTCTTGGGTGAGAGAGAAAACAGAATGAGTAATTTGATCTGTCTGCAGATTTTAAACACTATGCCACTCCATTTCAATTAAAAATAAAGGAAGATGGATATCTTTGCAAAATATGAAATAAACTCATCTTGGGTTCTGCAGCCTCTCTTTCAAATATGAATGTGCTTAAATTTCCAATGTTAAAATGAGACTCTCTGAAGTTTGTTGTCATTTAGAATAATATTATTTCAATTCTGATTGGCTTTTTTCTTTCTTTTTAATTATGACTCTGGTGGAGATTATTATTGGTGGTCATCAAGGAGGCACTGCTTGCCCTCTGCCAGTGGGTCGGCTGACCAAAAAATCTATTGGATCATACAGGAATTGGTATAGAAATGACCATGATGGGATGAGCATCAGAAAGAGGCAGAGATATCTTCTGGGTAACAAAGAATCATATAATCACAGAATGCTTAAGGTTGGAATGGACGTCTAGAGGTCTTCTAGTCCAACTCTCCTGCACACACAGAGTCACCTAGAGCACATGGCACAGGGCTGCATCCAAGCTAGTTTTAAAGACCTCCAAAGAAGGAGACTCCACAACCTCTCTGGGCAGCCTGTTCCAGTGCTCTGTCACCCTCACAGTGAAGAAATGCTTCCTTAAGTTCTTGTGGAGCTTTTGGTGCTTCAGCTTGTGGCTCTTTCCTCTAATTCTATCGCTGGCCACCACTAAAAACAGGCCAGCCTCTTTTCCTCCTTCTCCTTCATCCTCCTCTATAAATCCCTCCCTTGAGGTATTTACAGACACTGATCAGATCCACCCCCTCAGCCTTCCCCAGACTGAACAGCCCCAGCTCTCTCAGCCTTTCCTCATAGGGCAGATGTTCCAGGCACCTGATCATCTTCATAGTCCTGCGCTGGACTCTCTCCAGCAGCTCCACATCCCTCTCGTACTAGGGAGCCCAGAACTGGACACAGCACTCCAGATGTGGCCTCACCAGGGCTGATTAGAAGGGGACAATCACTTCCCTTGACCTACTGGAGATGCTCTTCTTAAGGCATCCCAGAGGAAACAGTGAGAAACTCAAGGTGTTTTACTGTGGAGGACAGATCTCTAATGCTTAGAATAACTAGCTTTAACCCATGGTTTTAAAAGTTGAACCTAACAACTAATTATATTGACAGAATTCATATACAAAAACATTGCAAACAACCCAAATCCAGTGATTTACTTGTAAGAAATTCTGGCATGCAAAGGATATAAAAACAAACATTCTAGGAAATTTCACACTGATTTTCCACTCAGGCTTCAAGAAAACAGAATCAATTGTGACAATTACGATATGCAATCAGGAACCCGTCGAACTATTAAAGTATGATGGCAGAAATCACTTGAGAGAAAAAGGAAACCAAACCAGACAAAACAAGAAAAATTACAAACTAGTCACTTGATAGTTGAAAATTGAAGAAAAATATGGGAGAGGAGTAGATAAAAAGTCTAGGCCTGTGTCTTTATTAGTGGCTCAGAACGTCAAATATAAGCAAGGAATACTGCATAAAATATTAAGAGACTCTAATGCTGACTGGGAAAATTTACAGAGTTGGAGCTGTCTATCTTAAATCATGCCCTCTGGTTATCTGTGCTTCATGTCCTTACTTACATTCTCTGAGGGCTTAAGTTGGGCGATGGAAGTTTTTAATTCTGTGTATTGATAAAAAATTTACAAAGGGCTAATTTAAGCACTACATTAAGATAATAATAATAATAGCAGTAATAATACTATTCTAAGGTGCATGAAAAGAGAGAGGAAAGGATTGCTAAACAGCAATTACAAAGATGCTGGGCTTTGTTTGTTTGCTTGCTTTTTAATAAAAACCAACATTTTCAGATCTCGAAAAGGATTTTGGTGGTTTGTTGTTCTGTCTGGTAAGGAAAGATGCTGCTCTGTATCATTATGGTTGAAACTGGCTTTTCATTATTGCTTAAATAATGATCTCCTACCTACTGCTACCAGAAAAAAACAATACAAACAAGGTCACTGAAGTATCTTGGGTGTGAACTTACACTGAACTAAATAACATTTTTGTTTACTGATTCCTTTTATTTTTAATATTGTTTCTAGGACAAAATTGATGCAGAAAAGTTAAGGTGACTGGGACATACGAATACAGCAAGTTAAACTTGTCTAGTACATATGCTTCTAAAATTCACTTATCCCAACCAGTTTCCAACAAGTTTGAGCTCTCCATGCAAATCCTATTCTGGTGAGGTTTTAATGTGTTCCCTCCTGCAAGAAAATGTTTTAAGGAGCAGTAGGATGGGAACCAGTCAAAAGGCACTAGGGTAGACAGTACTGGCTAGATAGGAACATGTTTAGTACTAACTAGAGAAATTTCAGGAGAAACAAATTGTTAAAACAGGAGGTGAAATTTCATATATTTAGATCTTCTAAACAACTCTCTACAGGTTATATTTTCAAACTTACAGTTGTTCAATTGTTTGTAGAAGAAAAAGCTAAGATCATATGTCTGGGAAGATCTGGATTAGCTCTGCAGACTGTAACACTACAGTGCACTATGGCATCAAGTGTACTATGGCATCATTTCACTGCTGATCGTTTTGGGAGATGCATTCCTCTAACAAAACCTCCATAATATATCTCTAAATCAAGAAGAAAAAAAAAGGTTATAATAGGTAAAAGTTCGCTTTAATTAAACATTGTTTTGGAAATTCATTTCAACTTTTTTAGGATGAATATGAATGTCAAAATGTTGGGCTTTATGCTGGCCTAAACAAAATTAGGGTTTTTTTTCTGTAGGGTTTTGACCTACCTTTTTTTCATATTACTCTTTTATATTAATTCTTAATTAATTACATTACTACTCCACGCAGAAGGATGAAGTTCTTCAGTGGTTTCACTGTGCAAACAGAAAACAAGACAGCCTATGCTCAGAATTTCTTTAACCTCAGTGATTAAAAATACAAGGGAAAAATCATAGAAATATTGTTATTACTTGGATTACTGGTAGGGAAATTAGATTCACCAATTTAATTTAGATAAAGTAATTCAAAAGCAAAGCGGCAGCAGAGGCAGGAACTGGTTCTCACAAATTCTACTTGGCGTTCTGTGCTCAAATAATCCCTTTTAAATCTAAGTTAGTGTTTGTGGCACACGGCCAGAGCTGAGCAGATCCCTCCATTACCAGTGGGACCTGAACGTACGGGTGGTTCAGTCCCTCGTCAGCTCCAAAGAGTCCTTGGGCATAAATCACACAGGGGTGGGAAGCGACCTTTCCTATGGACCCTGTAATGCATGGAGCCACCTGTCTCCAGTACTTTCTTGTCTCTCTTAAATACAAAATGGTCCTGCTGAGTAATAGGGTATCATGGGAGGGTAAAAAAAAAACAAAAACAAAAACAAAAAAACAAAAAGGAGACAAGGTACCACCCTATCTTGTAAACCATAAGGACTCCAGCTAATGCTCCATAAAAACTGGCTTAATATACAGTTATTACAAAGCTTCAGTTTTTTGACAGATTAAGTGCTATTAAATCACTTTGCTCTGAAGGCACTAAAAGGTCACAAGATGAATTAGTTCAGGCCGTCTTAGCCTACTCCTCAGCACGTTGCTCCACTCAGAAGAGAGGCGAGAGGAAGAAAAAAAGAAAACTGAACTGGAAATTATGACCCTCTAAATGTCTACAGAATGCGAAGCTGTGAAGAATGACAGTGCCTTGTCAAAAGCAGGCAGATGGGCTTTTATCAGCTTGCAGGGCAATTTTCTTCTTTTTTTTTTCTTACTCCTTTTTTTTTTTTCTTTCTTCCCCTTTGGTAGACTCTGATCCATAATGCTGGATTCTGCCCTTTAGGAAGAATTTTCCAGTTGAAAAGATCAGCAGGCATAACCTAGCCTATTCCTTTGAACATGTACTCAGGTTGGATGCAATAATGTTTAAAAAATTCATTTGGAACATATATTTGTGTGTGTGTATATATATATATATATATATATATATATATATATATATACAAAGCAGCTTATTAAATAGCAAAACCTTCCCTTCTGCAGGGGTTTCGTGCACTTTGGTGAAGCTGACATCGCCTGTCCAATGACATTCTATTTTTCTGTTTTTTATCGAGGCATTTACACACTGAAAGCCGACAAGGACTGTGGGCGCATGTTGCTTTCAGTAGTGTAGCTCTCTATACAAATTGATCACTGCTCTCAGCAAAGTTATTCCAGTTTTACAAGGTCAGGGTAAATGGGATCAAAACTGAATCCCTGATCAAGCTTTCATTAAATCACTGGTGCATTCTTGGCTTCCATCACAGCAGGAATGGCCCCTGCTATTGGGAACTGTGTGCTGACTCTGCAAGGGGCTTCATTTCACCCCAAAAGGCAGAGAAACTCAGCACTCAGGAACACTTTGTCCTTATTTCACCCTACTGGGGCCTAAAAGTTGTCGATCAGACATTGTATTTCTCTACCGGGCGTTTGAGAACAGCAGGGAATCTTTACATTCAATAGGCCATGAGCTGCATTGCTGCCGCACAATTGATGAAGAAAGGATGGATCAGTGACCTTAGCGTTTTGGATTTCTTTACATTTTTATGGATGAATGTCACAGCTGTCACATCTTTTCAGTGCTGTTTTTTCCATTATCATCCTCGGTTTTTCTTTTATTTCTATTTTGTGGATTCATGCCTTTCTTCTTGCTCCTCACTAAAGATGTGCATGCTCAGCAGCTCAGATAGCATTGATATTTTTTCTGTTAACTATCTTATTTTATAATATAGAACAATCTTGACTCAGCAAGATACTTAAATATGTGCCCAACTTTAAGCATATGAAGAGTGAGAGCAAAGTCAATGGAAGTAATTGTGGCTTAAATTTTTGACAAGTGCTTAAGTACTTTGCTGGACTGGGCCTTCCTGCATATTAAAAACCTGTTGGTATGACAGCACCTCTCTCTCAAAGCACTTATTGATTGTCTGAATCGATCTTTATCACAGATAGAGAAGTAATCACATAAATAAAGAATCTCCAAATATTAGGACTGAGAAATGAAAAACACAAAAGCTGTTTAAATGTAGGAGTCCATAAACCATTGTTTTCCTCTGCAATCATCAAGTTTTTCAGTGTAAGGTAGTACATTTGTAATACATTTGTAATAGCTGTGTATGAGTTCTGTCAGGATCAAGGTGACATCAAGGATGATCCAAGACACAATCAAACTGGAACATTATGTCTTGGGCACTAAATCCAATTGTACCAGGAAAGGTATTTTTTGATCCCAGTTTCCAATAATAGGAGTTCATACTGAATCCAATCCCTTCACATGAAAAGCTCAAATTTTAAACCTGAGTTCATTGAGATCTCTGTCCTTACACGTACAAAAAAACGGGAAAAGCTACAGAAAATAGACAAAATGAGGAATCTGTTTCATAGAAACTTGATTTCAATTATTTATTAAAAGGAGTGTTCATGAAAAGTAAGATTTTCAGAAACAGAATTATATTTTTAAGTGAATTGCAATTTCTATTTATAACACATATTTCTGCCGTGAACCTTCGTCTGGATTTGGTGTCCAGCGTGTGGGGAAGCACGACTGACTCAACATGAGTGATCAAGGCTTCTCTTTATTGCTCTTAACAGGTCAACTATATAGGCACAAGCACACACTTGTTACAATTGCAGTGGTTACAGCTTCTGCATACCCCTTTGCTGATTGGCTGATCGCTTGTTGCCATGCTGCAAGCCACCTGCTCAGATCCCGGTTTTCCCCCACAGCCTATTTACTTCACTGCCGGGGCTTTTCCATTACTAAAGCCCCCTTGCTCCCTTCCAAGCCTTGCTCGTACACTTCATTGTGGCTCTTAACAATTCCCCAATATATTTCTTTCTGTTCATAAAAGACGAGTATTATTTAGGGCTTTTACCTTGAAGATGATCCCTCAATATTGAGTCATCATCTCTCCTTGCAAAAGATAAGGCCTAATTCCACTCCAAATTAGAGTCTTAGTGTCCTAACTATCTACTGGATACTTTAAAGTAAAGCCTGACTGCCTAAACAGTCATCATCACAGATGAGAATATGGAATTATAACATCATTAATTAAAGAAATACATGGATCAGGTGGAATTAGACCAGTGAAGGACCACAAAGGTGATTAAGACAGAAGAGCATCTCCCATACAAGGAGATGCTGACAGAGCTGGGACATTTTTGGCTTCAGGGCTAGACAATGTGTATAACTATGTATCTGAGGGGAGGATTTAAAGATCAGACTCTTCTAAGTGAGGGACAGTGACAAGACAAGAGGCCATGGTCACAAACCAAAACACAGGAACTTCCATCTGAACATTGGAATAAAACATTTTTGCTGAAGGGGTAATGAGCACTGTAACATGTTTCCCAGAGAGGTTGTGGAGTCTCCATCTTTGGAGACATTCAAAACGTGACTCTGATTGAGCAGGGAGGTTGGACCAGAAGGTCTCTAGAAGGCTTATATTACTGAAGCATCTTGCCTGAATTTATATAACCTGCCTTTCAATGCAGTTAATTAGTCCAAGCAATGTGCTAGTCTCATCCTCCTGCTCCTTCCTCCATTTTTAAGCCAATATAGACATTTATATAGGGGGAGATGAGCTGCACGTAAACATTTTGAGATATGCTAATCCATTGCTACACTGAAACACCCACTAGTGTCAATATTATTTGTTTCTCTGGTCATGTCTTCAGTGTGGTGGAGTAAGAAACAGAAATTTCTGAAACAAGTAGAAAGAAAAAATACAGTTTACCAAGACAGAAGTAAGAAGCAGAAAAAAAAAAGGGAATGGTAGTTCATGTGATAATAAAGTAGTTAAGAGATGCCTGTAACCAATGAGTATTATCTGAGCTTAAGTTATGTTCTAACCTTGGCCTTTATGCACTTTTGTCAGAAAGTTATAGTTAGGAGCAATATTACCATAAGCCTTTTCACAGGGTTATATAAAAGCATTTTGACTCATTGCTCCTGAGAGCTTGATAAACGTGCCTTATAAGTATCAAGAAGGAAAATTTGGAGTAGCCATCTCTCCTTGTCATTTATGAAGAGACCAATTTAATTATGTAGGATAAGTGAAGAGCAAAAAAAAACAAGAATAAACTCAAAATCTCCAAATTAAGAACAAAACCAAAACCCTGAAAAAGGTTGCATCATATTTTTCCATAGCCTTTTCATCCATGAAGATGACAACAGGGCTAAAATCCACACAAAATCATAAATTCCTCCATGTCTTATAAAAAAGCAAACCAAAGACAGGGTGTACCTTGCTAAAATGGAGGTTACAAGATTTAACCTAGTACGACTTTTTTATGATATTATGATTGTATCCTAGGGAAGATATGCAACATGAAAATTTTCTTTCTTTAATTCAAGAGGCAATTTCTACCTTGGCAATATCCCTTTAAATGCCTTTGCATTCATTCTATTTCTTTTTATATTCCTCTTCATAATCACTGGTACAGAAATTCTGAATTTTGACAAATATTCTGTTGCTGTTTTAATCCACCTCAGGGGAAAAGAAAAAGATTTTAGCAAGTAAAATTAAGCTTATTTAAACATTTTTGCTCTTTAAATGAATTTTACTTCTTAAGAATGGGCAAAAGTTCAGTGACTATGAGAAAGATGGATTTTCTCATTAACACTGTGAATATTTGACATAGTATTTTTGAGCACAGGCCTCTTAGCTAGGTAAATGTTAGTCAATAAAGAAGCTTTCTGCAAGATTATATGTGAGCTTGTATGCAAACTGCCTGCTGCCTTAAAAAAGATCTACCTAATACCCTAGCAGTGCTTGCAACACTGCGAAGTAACATACACAATACAACGATAAGCATGCCTAATCCCTGAATTAGAAATACAGAAAGAAAAATAAATAAATAAATAAAGGTTCTTAGAGCTTTCTGAAAGCCTAAACTAAATGACTAATTTCTCCAGGTGAGAGCTGTGCAGAAAACTCATGAGAAAACCATTTGAGCTGGCAACATCGCTTAATATACACTGAACAACGAATTACATTGGCATTCTCTTAACTGGGATGCATTCGAATAATCCGCCCTCAAGGATGAGTTTTATCAACACAGTGAGTTAGCTGCAATAGCTCCTCTAGAAATGACACCTTAGCATATCGCAGGGGTCTTACGGGAGTATGCACAAAGACTAATCTTCCCCTGTAGCCAGTGGAAAATAGAAAGACTGTTTCAGTTTAGGTTTCAGAGCACCTAAATTGGGGGCTGCTATGAATCATCCTCAGTAAAGACTCTGCCACTCTCCCCAGATAGAGAAGTGTCCTAAGAAATAAACTTCCTTTGGGTTTAGCTGTTGTGAATACCCATTTAATATGAGATGACTATTAAGGCATCAGTTACTTTATCTGCATAAGATACCAATATCCAATGAAAAACCTTAACAGCTCAGGCAGAAGCAGTTTAAAGGCAACATTTTTTTTTCTGCCAAGACTTCCACAGAGTTAAATAAGCAGGAAAAGAAGTTACCTTTCCACAAAGAAGATCTTTGCTGTAGATTTCCGAGCTCAACTCAGTTCTATGTTTTTTTTTCTGGACTGCTGATGTTAGTATGTTTCTGGACTGCATTTTTTCTCTCCCTCCCTCTCTCTTGTTCTTGCCTCTGAAGGTTCACATCCTGAGTCTCCTACTTTTTCTTCTTCCTTACATTTTTTATCATTTTCTCCTTTATGTTGCTCTCATATTTCTATAAATAAAATCTATTTTGTTCCGCATTACATAAGAGAAAGAAAAATGAACAAGATTGTTCTTAATGCTTGGATCGTTTGCTACGCAAATGGCATTTCTAATTAAATGGTAAGTTCACTGAAGACTCACACATTTGAAAACAGCCTGGTTTGACTCCAGTCCTGATTTGCCCAACCAGCTTAAATGCAAACAAAAAGCCCTAGCTGCTCATCCTACCTTCATCTGGAGTCTACTGACTGATATTGTTACTATCAACAAGGAATTATATACATGGAAAAAGAGAGGAGTTTGCTGTAAACATTTTATAAAATCTCTCCACACTTCTTTTTATGTTGTCTATAGGAATACAAAGTCTTTCAGACTGGAGTTACCCCTTAAGACACCCACAATAACAGGCGGATAGCTTGCTTAGCCCTATTATCAAAAAAGCATCAACTAATGAGGCAGTAAATATGTTTTCACTTCACTGAGTGTCAAAAGAAAGTTTTCTTGGTTTCCTATTGAGAAAGATAAGCATGAAGAAGTTTTTGTCTTTCTGCATGATCTTTTAGCACCACTAAAATCAATGGAATCAAGAGAACACAACTCCTGATAGTTACTGGAGCTTTTCTTCTTGTTTTATCTTGCCTTTTTGTCCTGTTGTTTTGATTGTCTCTCTATATTTTCCAGCTGTCAGTGAGATATTAACATGTTATGATTTACCATGCAACAAGTGAAAACATAATTCATCTTGAAGATCAGAGCTATCCTATAATTATACTTTTACTAGAACAAATCAAAATAATTCATTCAGTAGAATACACATGCATGTTATATGCTGAATCCATAAAACCATGTGTGGGCATGTGTGTTTTGAAAATGATAAAATAAAATTAAATGAGAATGGCAAGGAACTGATAGTTGATGCATTTCAAAGACAAACTAGTTGAACCAGCTTGTTTTTTGACAAGGCAGCTCACAGGTCCTACATCTCCCCCTTCTCTGCATGTCAGCTTTGCCTGTATTTAAAATTTCTGGGTCTACTGCTGCTCACACATACACACCTATGCACATATTTCTCTTGAGAAAAGGCTTCAACATTGTGGAATAACTGAAGAAAGCATGTCAGGAGGCTGTCGGGGAAAAAAAAATCTTCTTCCCTACAGTTGTTTTTGGACTCTGTCCAAAATTCATTCTCACTGCCCTTTACTCTTGACACATTTTCCCCATGGAATGAAAGATTTTTTTTATTATTATTATATTTTTAAACAACTGGCAGATTTTAAGTTGTGTATCTCCATCGTTAATCTGGGAGTCCAGGATTCAAAGAGCAGTGACTCTATATTCATGTCGATATTAAATAAGCATGGCATTTAAAGACAACTGTGGGCAACTTTTTCTTTTGATGCTATCTTGGGATTTTTTTTTAAAGAGTTTTATATAAGACATCAAATAGTTATGAGGAATGTGGCTGTGCTTTTTATAACACAAGAAAGGTTAAGAGCAGAAATCTTTATAGACATTGTAAGAAGTTCCAGGGGAACAGAAAGCTCTGTGGACTCAGAAGATGGATTTCACCTTCAAGACTAGGATTCAAGTTCACCAGAGGAATCTCAAAGTAGCAAGTGTTTTGATCTCAGCTCAGTTCTTTGGAGCTTTGTGCGCGTGTGCGTGTGTGTGTTAGTTTCTCAGAAAGAACTGTATTTTGCATCTAATCTAAAGAGGTTAGTTCCCTATAGATTAGAATTCAAATGGCAGGGAAAATTCTTAAAGTTTCTTTCTGGTATGAATCCATTGAAAGTTTCTGGGAGAACTCACCTGTTTCCAGATATCTCAGCTTCACGGGCTGATTTTAATTGTCTCTGTACTGATGCTTGGTTGTTCAGGCTACTCCTAACTTTCCTGCAGATAAGCACCATTG
>JAUBOD010000994.1:1859105-1888030 GCA_032353885.1 Nothura maculosa
CAAGCAGAGTTACAGAACCTTGAAAGTAGGCTTTGGGCCTACAGGTGGTTGACATGGAAAGGACAGACTCTGCACGTGGTGAAGAGAGTGGCAGGAAAGCTTGAGTCTACATCTGAAGCAGGGATGGAGAAGAACAGCTGTAGCATGAAAGAAAAAAAAAGAAACAGGAGAAAAATTGTTCCTAGTAAGTAAGGTGGTTCAGTGGTACATGCCAAAATATAGGGCCACAGCTTACTACATTAGGAAAAGTTCGAGATTGTGCACTTGGAGGAAATACATTATTTAGTCATGTTTTTAGGCTAGGAGTGTACTAATTTTACATCCCCAAAAAATAAAGCAGGAACAAACAAATGATCCTACATCTTGGATCTTGTAGTCTTGCAGTCTTAGTCTCTTGTAGACTAAGTTGTGACTACACTTGTGGAGGTCTAGAAAGGCATTTAGGTAAAAAAACATAGATGCCTCCTACAGAATATGCTGGACCACTTTCTAGACCTTTCTGATTGCACTGACTAGATCTCCACTGATTGTATAAGGCTAAGGAGACATAAAATGCATATAAGTAGATTCCTACATTGACAGTAAATAAATTTAACTGCCTTAGCCAATGGTCTGAAGCACAACTCTTCAGAGTCTAACGTATGAGATATAGGGTTAAATTAGGTTGCTTAAACATAGCCATCCTCTGCAGCACCCTCTCAATATATGCTTCAAAAATGATGAGGAATCTATTAGATTCTCCTGACTTTCTAGAGTGGTGGTTGACATTCAGGTGAGATTTCCTAGGGCAACTCATATGGTGCCAGACACTTGTAAAAGCAGCTCAATCAAGCCCAAAGTGATTGAGCTGCCAGACTCCCCTACTGTTCTGAAGTTTCCAAATACTGAGCATAAGTATATAAATAGAAGGGAATAACCACAGAGACACAAAGAAAATTGTCAAGAAGTGATGCCTGGCAGTGGTTTTGGAAAATTACATTAGGTCTTATTAATGAAATAGCTATCAGTCCCTGATTATGAATACGAACTGCATTCAAAAGCACAGTCTTTTCAACACTGGTGTTATATCAGTGGCAATATTAAGTTGAAAAGAAAGATGGTCTGCAGGTTACCAGTCTCCCTTGGGACTTAGGAAATACAGGTTTAATTGCCCACTCTGCCACAGCTTCCTCATCCCACTCTTATTATTTGTGTTACTATAGAGTCTACTAGATCTAGTCATGTTGTGCTTTAAATTCTTTGTCCTTTAGTTTTACAATCCCAGAAGTTAGGGTAACAATTTTCTTTTTTTTATTGCCCCATGTTTTTCATGTCTGTATTGTGTGCACAACCTTTTGCATGGGCTGATCTCAAGTCCTAGCTACACAAAAAAAGGTCATTTCATTTTAATGAAACTGGTAACCCTTCCATGTATACCACAAGGCAATATAGTTACATTTATATTGGAATAATTTGTTCACATGTGGCAGCAGTCATTTCCAAAGTGTAAGTTGTCCCAATATAGCCCCTTTTTTTATCTCCTTGCTGGATTTATTAGCGTTTCTACCCAGTTTTCAAATAGAATTGGGTTTTCTGCCCATATATAGAATAACTTCACTGCACAACACGTTCCTCAAAAAAAGAAAAGAAAACAGTCCACTTTGAGATTCAGCAGCCTTCTTTTATACAATTGTACATGTTCTTGCCATTAAGCTCCTGTCAGCTCAAGGGAAAAAGCCACCTTAGTCCAAGATAAAATAATGAGCATCCTGGGAGCAATATGCGCTGCCCTCTCCCAATAGCCCTTTCCTGGGAAGGTGCAAAGCTGGGGATGTGATGGCTCTGGAGGTAGGAACAACTGTGCAGAAGACTTTGTTAAGACTTGTGGGAAAACTGCAACTGAGGCTCCAAAAGAAAAATGACAGGATAACACCGAGCTAATGGAAATAGTCTCACTGTGGTATATTCTAACACTGGAACGGTCAAGTGGATGGATTCGAGAGATAAAAAGAAAACAGCAACTCTGAGATATTGTAATTGTGGGCACAATATAATGCAGATGCTGGCAAAATATTGTTTTCCCAGGGAGGAGTGAGTCAGTCCGCACACGGTCTGACCATCCGTTAAGCCGTGGAAGCCTTTGGAGCTCTCTCAGTACAGCAAGCACAGCACTGTTCTAGCTGATTAAGTTGCACCTTGTATTTCAGGCTCTCAAGGCCACAAGACAGAGATGCCAATTCTAACAAAAAGGTTTTTCTGCAGGAAGGAAGGGGTATTATTATATATTACATTTCTTGACAAGGCAACTGGAAAGAAGTGCCTGTGCTCTCTCAGATGCAGTGCTGGAATGTTGGCTGTGTATGCAATAAAGCAATGTGGAAAATTTTTTCCTAGCACTAGGCACTTTCTTCTGTCTGCTGTTCCTTTGCATCATAAATGAGTATATTAAGCTGCACCATAATGTGAACAGGGAAAAAAGAATTCATAACAACATAACAGCTATCTGCTCCATCAGATAGCTGTGGTGAGGTTGGGATTTCTTCAAAGGTTTATCCATTTTGCAGGCTGACCACATGTCTTGATATATGGGATACATATGGATGGAGGGATGTGGCACATTTCAGGTACTGGACTTTTGTAGAAAATTTTAAAATACCAATTTTTACATATGAAGAGACTGATGGTCGAGATTAATAGCATAATAACTTAATCTCAGGAGACAAGACATCCCATGTAAATATATATTCTCACAAGTGGAACGGTAATAGGGAAGGTGATTGAGGATTTCCTTCTACCCTTTTTGGGCATTTATGGGCCAAAAATCATGTTCATAAAGAGCCTACAAGAGTAAATCAAATCTAACTGTGGTTCCTTGTCTAGTGAGTGAGGACTTCAGCTACTCTGCTACTGCCAGGAGCAGGAGAGCAATAGACATTCAGGAAGTTTTGTGAAGCTCTTGCCTTCTGATTTCTAAATCTTAAAGAGATACTTCAGGGATATTTTGAAGTGATTATTCTCAATGGTGAGGGCTAAGCGGCCTTTAAAGGTGAAATAGAGCTTTTTGCAAACTTATGTGATTCCAAGAGCTAAAACTTCAAGAAAAATCATGAAATTGCATGTTACACGAAACACTGAACTATCTCAGCATGCTTATTTTCAAAGTGTTTACATGACTTTTGATAAAACTTGCATTAAAATTATTTTAAAAGTAGATTATTTTAATTTTGCTTTTACAGTTTTTGTTTTCTTTTAAATACATATTTGATATTTCAATTTTGAATGTGCTTTCACTAAATTACGCAATAGATTTTAGAAACAATATAGGAATTTAGGAATCATATACTTCAAAAACTTCATTTTGAAATACATATAGATTTGTACAGAGTCCACTATGTGGTAACCATGCAATAAATAATAAAACAACAACAGCAACAAATAAATAATAATAAACATAACTCATGGTGCTCCATGAACCTCTAACACACTCTGGCCTGTGCCAATCTTTTTTCCTCTGGCAATTGTTGCTCTAGTGATGCATTTCAACATACTGAAAAAGCAGCTTACTCTTTTGACATGTTTTTTTGTAATATCCAAGATTGCAACTGCTTCAGTGGTGTATTATTGTAATACTTTGTCAAAACAATGCCTGCCAGGAATTCATGTCCCGAGAGAAATTTCATATATTTCTTTTAAATGGCAAAAGAAAGAGACCAGTTTAGAGCAGTTTTCTATGAAGATTACATAATCATGGACACTATGGAATCAGTGTGACTAGTAGTACTTCACTAAGTTGTTTTATCACTTTGTTTTAAAGAGGGCAATTCAATTTTAGAGATGAGTTGCTGAGGAAAAAAGTCTAAAGCGTGGCTAAAGGTTCCTAAAATTTTGGGATCTTGTAGTGATCTCCAAAATCTCAAATACTTTTAAGATTGTAAGACCAAGAATAACTAGACTCCATCTCCTTATCACATCCCCAGGCCACAAACAGTTGCCTTAGGAAGACCATATTGCCCTAGCACTATTCCAACTCCATTTTCTTTTGATTTAGGGGCTTCCTAACCTGGATTTGTTTTCTGGATGTGGTTTCTATATGTCTAGTTACCATCTCAGGATTTCATTATCCAAGAGACTGCTTCTTTGGAGAAGAATGTGATGAATGGCCTCCTTCTAAATGTTTTCAATCCTGGCCTCACTAGTTTTCTTTTTTGATTTTGGGAGATACAAAGAACAATATTTTTTTGTTTACTATCATCACAAGTTTTATGATTTTGTAGAACTCTGTCATATTCCCTCTACATCATCTCATTTTTCAAATGGAAGAAGGTCAGCTCAATCCACCATTGAAAAATACTCTATCATCTTGGTTAGTGTTCTATGAACATTTTAACCTGTTTCTATTCTTATTGAGATCACTAGTGCTCAAGTTCAGGAAAACTTACTGTTCAAGATATGGATGAGCCATAGTAGCATACAAAGGTATAAATATGTCTCCTGTTTCATCCTTTTTTATTTCTTAATGATATCTAGCATTTGATCTGCTATTTTTGCTATGCTACCAAGGAACAAAGTGACATTTTCATAAAACTTCCCATATAACCCATAGATCTCCTACCTGAATGGTAACAATCATCTCAGAAAAGGGGCATTTAAGAACATGCATTTAACCTACATTCAAATGATATAACATATACTATCTAATCTATGTAAAAATCTAAGCAAGGAAGGTTTTCACTGGCAGAAATCTCCAAAGGCATCACTGGTATCTGATGTTCTGCCACTGCATATGCCAAGAGCTATCAGTATCTTGACTAACTCAAGAGTCTTAGGAGTCTAAACTCATTTGGATACTGAATGTTAAGCATTCAATGCCTTTATTAGCTGAAGGACTTAATCAGGTATTCATATCACAAATGGCGTTCCAGAAAATTACTAAATTCAGCACAAGTTAGAGTGCACATGGAAAATTTCACTTAAAAAAATAAAAAAAGAAAAAAAAATGAGAAGTGTCACCTTCCGTAAATAAGTGTAATGACAGTTACCTGAAGAGCAGGAGAGCAGAGTATTAAGGTTTCCTCACCTTCGGATGTGAGAGGTGAGCCTACATTTTTCTCCAGGAAATGCCTTAACCAGCACAGAAAATGCAGAACAAGACAGAAAATTCATATCTAAAAAGGGTCATCAAGTTGTTGCATAAGTTTATCTGCTCTTTTCTCTCTCCATACTATTGGATACAATCTATTCTGTATATGCAAGAGGAAAATAAAAACATTAACGAGAGTACACGTATATGAGAATATGTAGTTTCACAGTTATACACACACGTATACATACATACTTATATACTCTTCAGACAAGAAATAGATTCTGTAGATGAGTAGGGATCTATTTAATTTGAAATAAAGGAGGAAACTTTCTTCCTTCCGAAACAGAAGTCCAGTGATGTGCATAACTGTGTCTAATACATTTAAATCTAATCACAGCAGGTAGCTTTCCATGACTACTCTCAGTGTATTCATTCCAGAGGCTTAAAACTTCTGCAAACACACAGGGGACTGCAATCTACTGCAGCAGATACAGCTAATGCCTGAGATCAAAGTAATTGTTATACAAAAAAAAAAACAAAAATGAGGAGCAAAGTTTGACACTGCACTCACTTCTTACGAAGTACTATAGGAATTTCTACCCATTTTATGTGACATAAAGACAACAAGTAGGTATAGGTATAAGAAATGAAATAGATATAGATGATACAGCTATAGGAATAGCTAGATATAGATGATATAGATATATTTGTACGTATAAATACTCAGTTTTGTAGTAGATTATTTTGGAGAACATACATGGAATAAGCTGCCATGCCAAATGATTTATGGCTTAACAGTGCTTTTGAAGATACCCAGGAAAAGTAACTGATGCTCTTTTGTCCTTGAAAAGTCATTGGTACACCTTGATATTGTTGCAGATACCAAGCAGAGACTCTGAGGATTAAATTCAGCCTTGGTAATTTTATATCTTTCCTAATATATAATGAAAAGGATCTGTGAAAGACCAATGCCTCCACGGAGCAATTCAGATCTTAGGTGGAAGAATTTGACCCCTGGTGGGGCCAATTTCTCTTCATCGACCAAAAAAGAGCAAGTGTGCGTGATTTCTTATGTGAGCTTCTATCCTTGCAGTCGGGCTCCACGCCGCATTCACTGGCTTCCAGTAGTGGCAACTGGTCCCAGGACTGGTGATTAAAATCTGTAAAATAGCATGAATATTGATTTTAAGACAACATCATCAAAACAAAACCAATTTCACAAAAACTAAGGACCCCCAAATCAATAGTAAAGGACTCATTGGTGCAACTGTGGGGATGTGTGGATACAGCATCTGTAAATCTTCGGATTGCATTTGAATGACAGTCTAAAATATGTTTTAGCTACAAACAATGATTGGGTTTAATACAAGTATAACACAATAAAATGTTCCGGCTTATGATATACAGGAGGTCAGACTAACTGCTCTAATGCTTCTCTGGCATCAATCTATGAATATATGAATCTATGAAAAATAAATCAATATTAGGGGAAATGCTACATAACTACTACTATTGATCAGTCGATTTCTGTTGTAAATGTCTTCTCAGTTTTGCACTTTCTTTGTAGACCAATTTCTCACGATGCATTGTAACAGAGTCAGTCTACTGTGCTTTTCTTCCACTTATTAATTTCTGCCTCTACTCAGTTTTCTAAGGCTCTGTTAGAGTTTTACCACTGAATTCAATGGATGCCAAAAAAAGGCTGCTGATGAGAGTTTTTAAACATCCTGTTCTTAATTAATGTTTCTGAAAGCATTTAAGATCAATGAACTGAAATTTTGCAACTTGCTCCTAATACATATGATCGCTTAGGCTGTCTAATGACAATATTTTACATATATTTCCTGAACCCAGAAGAATCAAATATTAAAAGAATATAAACTTTTCATTTTACATGATTTAACATCAACAGAAAGTTAAAATTAGTAAGATACATTTTGCTACATCCATATATGTGTATATATGTATTTAAAGAAAATCTATATATATTTTGAGATGATATAAACAAGCATACCTGACACAAGCTGAGGACTAAACACAATCAGCTCTATAACCTTAAAGATCAGTTAATGATTCAAACTAGCAACATAGTTATAAAGATCCTAGGACTGAGCTATTCAAAGTCTGCACTAAAGCTAATGTACTTATTAGTAACCTCAATTATTTGGCTTCTAGATACAAGCTGTGCTACTCTCTTCTTAGGATGATAAATTAATAATCCATATTTTTTTTCACATTCCAGCATAACTACTTTTCATCATTTGGATGACACATCCTCAGTATTCTGGACCTCCTTGGTGCAAAAAACACTAAGGATACACTCTTTTGAGACTACTGAACTGCAAACCATTGACTGTGCAGTGTCATTTACACCTGGAAATGGAGCAAATTGAGATTCCCCCAAAGGCATCTGAACCACACATGCTTTCACTCCCTCTACAATATCACTTAAGCTGACAGCTTCAGAAAGACTAGTGAGAAAGGTTCATCCTATGAAACTTTCAGCTTGGTTTCCTATTCAGAGCGATTCAGACAAAGACAGAAAAACTTTAGGAAGTCAAACACGATGATCATTCCTGCAAATTAATCTGCAGAACGTTTGAGGAGGCTCATCACTGTTGACAATGTACTTGACCCTGATCTTTTGTGCATGCCTTATATCCACTGGGGTCCAGGTAATGGAAACACTGACTCATAAAAGCCACGCTGAGTCAGTCGCCCAGTTCATGGTTAAAAGAGGCAAGATAAAGCTTGGTAAAGCAACCTCACTTTAGATCCATTCGCTAAAGCCAACAAAGCAAACTAAGAGAGACAAAACAAAGGGCACATCAACATAATGTGCATATTGTGAGGATTCTTGAAGGTCAGAGCATGCTCTTTTACTTCTCAGTGACATATAATGCCAATATTTGTCAGACCTTGATGAAGACCAAAGCTCAGTCAGAAAAAGTGCACCGCATGATATTTGTTCTCAGACTTCTACTTTCTGACAGTCTTTACTGTAGGCACCTGGCTATGAGTAAACTTTATAGCTAAGAGGAGAAATAAACAATATGGTTTTGGCAGTGTGAGGCAAGGAGGAGGCTCCCTGCTGTCGCTTTTTCATGTGACAACGAGTCATAGTCACTGATGAATGAAACAAACATACAGAGATGCTAAGCATCAGGACAAATTGCAGGATTTATCCCAATATATTTTAGTTTAAAAAAAAAAGCTTGAGAGTGTATTTTAAAATTACATTAATTTACTTGAATTTGATGTTGAAAAAAAGTTATGAAAAAAATTGGAAAATTTCATTTTAACATGTTACCTAAATGTGTCCGGTTTTTGAAGTCTTTTTCTATACTAAGCTGCAGGTTGCAGAACCTCACATACACATTAAGCCATTCAACAAGACATTGTTTTGAATTATAATCATTATTTGGTTTTCATTTTTTTAAAATTGAACTAAGAATAATCAACTTCAGTCTAATATACAAAATGCATTTCTACCTCTGTCTAGGAGAAAGTATTTCTGTAAGTTTGGGAGAGTTAGAATATACTTGAGGCTTGCAAATCTCTTATTTATAAATGATCCTGTCTCAGAAAGCTTTATTTTTTACAATTTTGTGTGGTTTGAAGTCATTTATGCCTAAGGAAACTGGTTGCAAAATGCCACCTTTTCTAATCTGATGGCATCTTAAACCTACTGTGAGAGCAAACAGGATATTAAAGTACTGTGAAAGTAATAAAAAAGTTAAGGCTAAGAGCTTTAGTTACCCTTCAGAGAAGTAGCATTGATGGCATAGATACTCAAATTTAAAGAATTTTTGTTATTTCTTGTTAACTTTCTCAATTGAATTAGGGAAGGAAAAAATAAAAAATAAAAATAAAATAAAATAAAATAAAATCTCCTGTAACTATCAGTTCTGCAGTGCAGAGGCTTAGTTTTACTGGAGAAAAACTGTGAAGACTTTAGAAGATTGAGCAAAATTCTGATTTGAAACGGGCTCTCACATTTCTACTCAAAGATTAATCTCTAGGTCATTTATCCAAAATGAAAGCAAACACCTTCCCAGCTACCATAAACAAAATACGTATTTCTTTTGGAAAGAGTAGAAATACCTAGATGCAAAACAATAAAGATGTCATTTTGTCTGCATTTTACTGAAGAAGCATTGTAGAAGGGAGGCCATTTAGAGACACCTCAAAGATGCTGGAGAAATGGAAACTGAGTGTCAATCCACTTTTCAGAACTGTCAGGAAATTTTGAGAATTGTTCAAGTCAGAGGCTGACACCTAAATCTGTTTCCTCAGCTGCACCTCTGTGATAAGTAAAAAGAGGATATTTTGCTTGACTGTAAAAATAACAATTAAAAATTGTACTCGCTCAGCAAATAGACCTAGCAGGACTTTGCTTTCCCTTTTTAGACAAATTCCATAGAAAAGTGTAGTTTATACGACCACATATGTACACATATACCTGTGGGATCCCCTTTTTTTATTCATGAGCCAATTTTATCCAAATTTGATGGCAGAGTTTGAAAACTTTAATGGGAACAGCTGGTGTGGGGAGGAGAGAGGATATATTAATTCCCTTGGTAAAGGGAAGAACACAGCATACCTTCTACCTCCCCAGAAATCTGAGAATCCATAGAGAGAAAAATAAGATGAATACCTCAAACAAGTGTAAAGGCACAAACTGAATATGTATTAGACCATCAATCCAGCAGCAAACACACCGCACCAGTCAGTATCAGAAGCATCCTGACATCCAAAGGGACTTGGTGATGAGGCTTTGGGCTTTACTGCTACAAGTTCCCAGGCTTTCATAGGCGCTCAGCATTTCCAGACCATGGACCTATTTGGGTGCTTAATTAGGATTTTGTTCTGCAGATGCAGAATGGGACACCTAGCAAGGTTGGCCCTGTACATGCTCTGCCCACCTGCTTGAAAATGACTTAAGATTTTCAGTAGAAACTCAAATTCATTTCCTCACCAAAGCCAGTTACCTCGATCTTCAGCAGGAGGGAAGACATATTTCCTCACCCATCCCCTGTCCCAGGGCCAACTCATTTAATCATGGGATCATTCTCTTTCTCTCATGTACCTGTAATTTATATAAAAAGATTCCATCTATTACAGTTAATCAATAGTTATGAAGAATAGAAGAATAACAATATCCTAAGCAAAATAAGGGAAGTCATGCAATCCATGTCTACTCCCTGATATATAATAGATGCTTTTTATTACTACTAGTTAATTAATAATCAAGTCGACAACTCACCTTCAGACCCAGGTTTGGTACGTGCATTAACAAAGCTGTGACAGACAGGCAGGGATGTATGATAGTGATGGCAGATTTTCCAGGTTAATCTCATTTCGTCATGAGCTGTGGTCAGCATTTCATTATTCCCTTTGAGAAGTGGCTCGCACGCATGGCAACATGCAACGCACTGATGTCACTCACAGATGTATTGTTTGCCCCCTGCTTTCTCTGCCTCACATCACAATTTTCCTTTCAACCTTTGAAGCCAAGCAGAGTTGTTCATTACCTTTCGGATGCCACACCAGTTTAATCACATTGATAGAGGGCTATGCAATCAAAGTGACAGTTCAATGATGATTTGCATCATGCCTGACTCATTACTTTGTGAAGGATTTGGCATGCCAATCAATGGAAAATGATGTGCAGTCCCTTGAAAAATGACAGTAATCCATTTTCCACCAATTGGCAAGAGAAGTCCTTGACAGACTAACAAGTCAGGGCCAAAGCCAAATTTTATTTGGCACATTTCTCACTTTGCTGCCATTTTGCGAATCCTGAGGGTACTTATCAAAGCAGTAAGTTGTTTTTTTCTTTTAGTGTTAAAACCATTATATCCTTCAAGTTCTAGTTTTGCTTTCCAGGAAATTCCTTAAGTGCCTGCACATTGCTTGCGTTCTTTTCAAATGCTTCTATCAGGTCAAATACTTCTAAATGAACCTTTTCAGTTGCTAATATACTAATAATGCTATTAACATTATGTGACAATATTGATAATGTCCTACTCTAACATCTGTGTATTTTCCAGAACAATTATGCTCATTCTGCTGCAGAAAGCTTTGTGCAACTCCTCGGTCCTTCCTTTGGACACCACTGGATGGAGCTTTCACTGTCTGCCTACTTTTATCGTCCCTTGATAAGTCTTCCAAATAACACTGGTCTTGGCCATTTAATTCTGAGCTGAAGAGGAGCCTCTAGGTGGGATTTAAGTGAAAGCAATGCTGATACTTTGGAGGTCCCATGTGGAGAACCTGGGTCACCTTACAGTTCAGTCCCCAGGGTGCTTTGGACTTCTCTAAATGTTTCATCTGCAGATGATTTTGAAAACTTTTCCCACCATTTGACACTTAATTCTCACCCTCCTGTTTTAGAATGAAAAGCAAAGGGGAGGTTATTGATATTCAAGTTTCTGGTAGCCATCTCCCTTCTCCAAAGTAGGAGACCACATAAGCTATCAAAAAATGTGATGATTTCTATTACTTGCCTTAGGATGGGCTAAATGCCTTCTGGAGGTACTGACCTTCAGCCATTGCCTCTAGAGACCTCCCAAAAGACTAAATCAGTCTATGATTTCATATTTTATTTTTCTGAGCTGAACGTATCAAGCCTAGATGCCTCCTTTACTACCTAATGGTACATAAGGTTTGCTCTCATTTCTATATTGGTGCATCAGTACAGATCATACAAGTATTTCTGAGGCTGTGCTGATCAGAAAGATGATGTGACTGAAAAATGAACTACAAAAAAACAAAAGACTTTTCTGCTGAGTGTGGTTTCTAAGATATTTTTCAGATAGATCAGCTCTCTGATCAGCAAATAGTTAAGCCAACATAATTAATAGGACAATACATCATGAAGGTGGTACAGGAAAAAATGTTAATAAAATAGTGTATCTGAAATCAATATTAATGCTAAAGTGAAATTTATGCTTGGACTAGGTACCTAAGTATATATGGTGAGGTTCGTTCCACTAACATCTCTCTAAGTGAATATACGTATTTTTTTTCACTATGATTACACATAGTATTTATTTATGCATACATTAAGTCTATAATGGAAAACTATTTTCTATCATTTATGGGGTAAAATGATCTGAATTTTTTTTTATATAATTGGGAAAATTTTCTATATATGTATAAAGCAGAACGAGCTCTGTGCACTCTAAACACGACATTTATTAGCATTTCTGATTGATTGTTAAAGCAGTGAGATGTTGCTCCTTATATTCCCTTGCTGTCATTGGATCACAAGTCTTTTTTGAGATGTAGTATTTTTAGGATGTGGTTCTACAGCTTTCAGGCAGCTTTACAAAGTCAGTGAGTAGGGGAAAAACACACTTTTCTCACTTGTAGGCAGTTATTGCTACATTACTTTTGAACATAAATGACAGAAATAGTCTGAGTTTTGCATTTTAGGCTTGATATATACATCAACGAATATTATGAAGGAGAATATCAACAACAAAATTTTAAAAAGATGTTGGGAGAATGTACTAAAATATTCTAAGTGCTTAAAAAAATCAATAAAGCCATAAAGAACAGAGCATTTATCAAATTAACAGTAGTTTTAGCCCAAACATTTACAATGCGTTTAAAATTTTGAAAGAGATCCTTTCCATATGAAACCTCACAAAGTTTCCAAAAGAATTTTCAGGTTCACAACATGATTTTTTTCAGTTAGAGTAAGAATCATATTCTCCAAGGTAACCCAGAATCAGCCATGTGAAAACACAGTTATAAAAATGCACATACAACTCTAATAGTTGACAGTTCTGGTTCAAATACCCACTTTGCCCTTTTCAAGTCAACCCCTTGAATTTCCATTTCCCACATCTCAGCTAACTGCAGGGTCAGTGGGAATTATTTAAGATTCTTTAACTTCTTCCACATTATGCTTTGTAACTTTCTTCAGAAAAAAAAATCTACAGAAGGATTTGTATTTTCATGGTAAAAATGTTGAAAACATCTTTAGGGCAGAAAGCTGTTTCTTACCCAGCTTTCATGTTGACTTATTCAGATATACAGGTCCTTTCTTACAAGGATTCAACTTACATATCACTGGAGATAAATAATGCTGTAGAGAGCTTACAGTCCAAACAAGTCAGATAAATGGAAAAAGAAAATATTATCCCCACATAATAAATGGGAGATTGAAAATAAGCAGCTTGCCTAAGAAAGTCTGAACTTGGATTTTTTTTTTTTATCCGGAATCCTGATTCAATGTCTCCAACACAAAACTGTCATCCCTTGTACAAAGCCTGTAACCCCAGTTTTGATATACAGCTCAAGCTCCTTTTTTTTTAATAAGAAAAAGAAATCAATCTGTTTTATTCAGTCTACTTCTATGACATCACAAAGCTGAACTCTAATTTTGCATATTGGATGCATTACATTGTCAATAATCCAGCTTGAGCACTGGTGTTATCCTCTTTCCTAGGTGCTCATTATTTATTACAGAAATTAGAGACAATATTTATTGGAGTAACGATAAAATTCATAAAATCTGACCAACTGCCTCCAATTTGGGAATGTTCTGCATTTAGTGTGCTTGACAGATCACCATAATGCAAACTTAGTGTGTTGGTGAGTGCATACACCCCACTGAACAGAAAGTGGTGAGAAAAAAAGCCATTCACTTGAATTCTTTGCATGTTCTGATATTTATTCAGAGATTTATTACCTTCCTTCATATTTTTGGATACATTTGCCAGCACTTTTTCAAGGTCTGAAAAGCAATGGCATTGGTAGCGATGGCGTATTCAAGGCCACAATATGAACCACTCTATCCCCCTATTAGAAAGTAAGAAGTTTTATTACAAACTGTCTCATGCACCTAGACAAGAATATTACCTTGCATAATCTTCTTTTGTTTTTCTTCTCTAAAAGAGCAGTGACAAGCCAGAATCCTTTTAATCCAGTTCTTTAGAATGCTAGCATTCTTGCAGTTATGTCTCGTTGTATACAAAGGAAAATAAATGGCAACAAATGAATTACAAGGTTGTAAATCAATTGAGTATTTCTGCTGATATCCATCTCAGGGACACTGTGGAACAGCAATGTTAACAGAATGTGGATGGAAATACAGAATATCTGCCACTTATAATTCATATTTTCCATCATCAACCTGAGAAATTTTTAGAGTGTAGGCCTGTGTCAGCATAATTACTTGCTGTTTATATTTGTGAGTCATTATCAGAGGTGCTGCTATTCATATAGAGATTGAATAGATGTTCTACATTCTTGATGCCTTAAGACAATATAAAACCTGGGAGGATTCACTTTTATTTTTCCCACCAAAGCAGGACAGCCTTGCAATACAGTAGAGTTAACCTTCAAGGGAATTTCAATGTTTCTCAACTATTTCTGAAGCCTAAATCTTTTACTCCTGGTTATTAGATCTATATATGTGAGAATCTATACTGCTCTAAATATGAATCACTGCAGCTACTTGTGTGTCTGGAGTTTCCCAGCTCACAGCAGCAGATCGAGAGTCCAGGCTATTCAGAAGATGTATGACAACCATCAACAGGGAGTGACCTTCATAGCAAACCCACTCTTCGCCCGTAGCAGGCTGCAGTAGGGTCGAGGTGCAGGGGGAAACGCTGAAGGTGTACATACGTTTTTTCATTTGAGTTTGTATTAGATTGCCATGGAGAAAGTAGGATGAAAAGAAAAAGGATGAAGTTATTAATACACACATGCACATGTTTGCAAACAGTGGAAACTGCAGGACACAGAGACCTCACTGACTGATAGGAGATGCAAGTAAGGACGAGTCCTGGCACTCAGAGGTTAAGGACAGGAGCCTGGTGATGCCTGACCAGGGAAAATCTTCCCTTGTCCTTCCAGCAGGAAACACAAAATGACTCTCCTGCTGCTTTTTTCCAGGAGTCCTGCCTTTAGAATAGATATTGAACATCAATGTAGGTTGGACAGGTAGTGATAAACAGGGAGGTGTGGTGCTTGCTGGCTTGGGGACATCAGGCTCAGGAATATGCAATCTCATACACATGCAGCATGGCAAAAGTTAAGTTTAGCTCAGTCTGAGCTTTGCTTTACCAATCTTGTGTCTGAAAATTTGAAATATCACTCTATTGTTGTTCAAGGGCTGCCCAGGACAAGTATTTTAAAGGCACCAATTTCAAAGGGCAAAGTCGGGTAAGCTAAGAAATGTTAGACTAATTCCAGATATAAAACAGCACATGCAAGGTTGGGATATGAGAACAGACTGTTGGCTTCAGAGGGACTTGGGTGCTTCACTGAAATTGAGGCTATAAAATGGAATATATTGTTAACATGACTTTGGTTTCGATTCAGAGTAAATTCCCTTTTGTTCTGTCATTGTTATAAATTCCATTCAGTAAAATCAGTCATGCAGCCGCTGGTGAGTGAGGAGGAAAGCTGTGCTTAAAAACGAGTGCTTAGAAATGATTAAAACAGAAAACAAAAAGTTGGAGAGAGGCAATTTAATAACAAAATTCTAAAAATATTATTAATAAAGTGAAATAATAACAGTCCACCAGATACAGAATTTTAACACATAATTGGAATTAAAAGGAATAAACAGTTTTTGACCTTATCTAATCTATCACTTGCACACTAATGTGGTATCTGAATCAAAACATGTAGTCGGCTGAGAACAAATCCATCCTCCTGGTGACTCCATTAACACTATGTTACACTGTATAGATTTTGACAGGAATAAGCATAACTAAACAGAAGTAGAGGTGCTAATTCTGCAGTGGAGTCAAATACTGCCTTTTTTAAACTATTATTTCTTTTTTCCTTTTTTTTTTTCCTTTCTTTTTTTTAGCAAAGCAACTAGCAAATGGAGACCTGCGAGAAAGCTGGAATAAATGGGCAGTGCTCCTGAGGAAACACGGAACAATTAGGCAGCTCGTGGCACAGAAAATCTACAGCAAAAGTTGCAAAGTGATTTGAGCTCTCCTACGCAGCCCCTGCCTTTCTGTGCATAGCAAAAAAATTCCCATTCCCTCCACATCAAGGAGAGTTTCTCCCAGGCAGTGTTTTCCAGCCCTGCTTAACTAACCCAGCAGCATCAGGGCCTTCCTTCACCACATGTTTGCACAGCGCTCCCCATCTCCAAGTGGGCTTTGCTATGCATATAAAGCTAATAATATTAATAAGGCAATTAATAGCACTCTGCAAAGTGGTGGGGTAAATATTTACTGTGTGGCTGGTGACAGCTGTGTGTTACCAGGGATGCTGAGCGCTTGTGACGGGCAGAGCACATGTTTGAAGTAGGATTTTCAGTGTGGAAAGGTGCCCACAGCACTGGGACAGGACAAAGGTTCCCTTGTCCCGCTAGCTGTAAATCTCTGCCTTCGTCTTGAAGTTCATCTCTGTCAAAAGTTCCTTTAGGACTCATTGCAGCACCTCTTTGTGCCTCAGTATCCCCATCACCAAGACAGATATAATGGTGCTTGCTTGATGAAGACAAAAATAAAGAAATTAATTTCTGCCAGGTGCTTTGCAAAGAACTACATGAATGTGTTTCTCTTAAGTACAAATTTTTATTAACAGTGAAAAAAAAACTTTTAATTTACCATCAAAGTAGGCCAATCTCTTTAAATCGCATTCAATTACTTCTTGATGGGTAAAGCTTCTTTTTTTTCCATCCCCATCTCCAGATCCTCTTCCTTCCTGTATGAAAACCCACTCTCATTCCTTTACTGTGGAGTGTTAAAAATAAGCTGGGGAGTCATAAAACTTGTCCCTCTCCACAGATTCAATAGGCAGCCTAATAGAAAACAATTATCTTGAACATTAAAAAGATCCAATAACATTTGAGGCATTAATATTTTTAGCTAGAATAAAATAAAATAAAATAAAATAAAATAAAATAAAATAAAATAAAATAAAATAAAATAAAAATATACTCCATTGCTGTAAAGACCTGTGCAAGCCAGCACACCTGCAGAATCCATTTAGTATTCACCTCACACCATCAATCAAAGATCAGAAAGCATCTTGTGGCACTAACTTTCCTGTAAGCCCCACCAGCAACAGCAATGGGATAAGTCTCCTGACTACCCTCTGTTGCTCCAATGTACCCTACTTTCCATGATATGTTCTTAATAAAACAAAAGGGAGCCTTCCGATAAAAATATCTCCTCATTTTATAATGTAAAATACAAGCAATTTTATCAGCATTAACACTGATTGGCTTCCATTAGCCTCTTGCCTTCTAATAAAATTTATGATACCTTTCAGAAGCACAATTTGATAGAAAGTGAAGTGATTACACCCTGCTTAGATATCTCTCCAGCATCTATTCCAACAATAATGCGGTAATTTTATGCATGAAATAGCACAATTGGCATAAATAGTTATAATACCGAGTGCTGTCTAAGGAACCTGGCTGCTGGAAAATTAGAAAGAGCTTCACACTTTTGAAACAGGTAATTAGGATTTCTCTCCATGCTCATAGGAGGCAGACTGGAGTTTCGTTTTATATTTCATGTTTCATTAAAATATATGTGTTAAAAATAAATGTTGAATTTAAAGCTGCACACATTATGAAAATTAAAGGTACAGCACTATTGCAGAAGGTAGAGTAAAATGGACCTTTTTAATTTCTAATTTTGGCACTGCCAAGGGTTTTAATGTGTTCTGACAGGTAAATCAGACTACTACTGTTTGCAGAGTGTTTAATTCAGTGGTAGCTGCATATGGCTGTGGTCAGCAAGACAGAGCTTTCTTGATGGAGAATTATGCCCCCCAGAGCCATCACGACTGTAATTTGCAACTGCTCAGGGAAGCGGACGGTTAATGATAGAGGAACCTCTTCCAAGTGTGCTGTGTCAGGGCACTTCTCCCTGACCCACCTGCGATTTATCATCTGGCTCGCCCAGGAGTATCTGCAATGGGCTGCACAGCATCCAAACCTGCACATCCCAGAGCTTCTGCTAGGAAACGGACCCATTGTAACCCTTTCTTCCAGCCTTGGTTTTGGAATTGCTGTGCCAAAGCCTGTTGAGGCCTTGTGGATCTGTCAGGATGGTATAAAAATCCCAGGAAAATTATATGAAAGGCAGAAGGAAAACAAGAACTCCTTCCTCAGCCTGGACTGATATCACTCCTCTTAACAGAAAATACCACTCGTTATACTGAGGAACTCCATAACCTCTTTTTCTGTTTCATAGGATTTGAGAATTTTGTCCATATATCACAATAAACCCCATCTGCTTCTTCCTTTTTCTTTTTTTGTTTTTAAACACTTCTAAAAAATTGTAGAGATTTTGTACCATGAAGTGTCTTAGAGAAAGATCTGAATCTGTTCTCAAAAATCATCCTTCTGGTTATAGCATGATCTGGCAATTCTGCCTGATGATGACATTTTTTCAGTTCTTCAGTGTTGCTCATTTAACAAAACACAAAGCTAGGAAAAAAAAAATCATGGAGGTTTTCTTAAAAAAAATCCCCAATCACCGAAGTTAATTAAAAGGGCTTAGAAAACTGCTTCTTAGAGAAAATTTCCTTTGAACACCATGAATATTCTTATTTTCTTTGAACCTACTGAGGGTCAACAACTTGAACTGGGGGGATTTGCAAATAGAACCAGGTTGAAAAAAAAACAGGAAGACACTTGCAGGCAAGCAGATTAATATGTGAATATGGCTAAAATCAGCTAGCAGCTTCAAGCTCTTCTGGAAGAGAGAAATAAGTAAGTCCTCCCCTCAACTTGTACCATAGTAATCAAAATATATTATATGTTCAAAAGCCTTGCTCCATTCTGAAATGACATTTCTTGATAGTATCTGTCTCTATTATTACTTTGAAAAGAAAGAAAGAAAAAAGCAATAAGGTAAGCATTCAAAAAAGCAAAGTCCAACAAGCCTCAGTCTCATTTGAAATGAAGATAAAAGTGAACACATTTCCTGTTAAGCAATGGGAGATGTTTATTTTGACTCAAAATATGTGTTTACTTTCTGGTGTGGTCTCTCAAATTGTGATATTTCAAGGAATCCACGTGCTAAAGATGTTTCTGGCTGCCCCACATAAAGATGTTTCTGGCTGCCCCACATTCCCTTTGCAGAAAATAGGCCTGTAACATCCCCATTGCAAAACAAGCAAGTTGGGAATGGCTGGGACTCAATTACTCCTTTGCCCTGCAAAATCAAGACCTATTCATCACTCTTCAGCGTTCCCTTTTGGTGAGGGTGCAAGGTGCATTTCAATAGCCTGATTGAGATGAAATGTTACTTAGATGGGAGAATTGTTTTTCTTTTTTCTTCTTTTCTTTTTTTTCTTTTCTTTTCCTTTTTGTGTAGTCCAGCCTGGCTTTTTATTCAGGAAACCTTGAGGAAAGGAAAATAACCACCCTTCTGCTTGTAGACAGGGCGAAAATACTCCCTAAAGAAACTGTCAGGAACAGAGAAAGTTTATTATTGTTTCCTTGTCCATACTCAAAACCTGAAAAATCCAACTGAAATTAAGCACCTGTTATACAAAAAGGAAAAAAAAAAATCAATGCATTTAAATCAATGATATAACTGCTTCAGTTGCACTGAGGGAAGAATAATTCTTCTGCCAGCAGCTGCAATCAGGAAGATACTTACCCAAACTGCTCTTGGTCAGTAGAATTTGAAAGGTATTTATTGCAATAAGATTAAACTATGGAGAAAAGAAAGTTTCGCTGTGTGTTTCCCTGCACGCACTTGGCTGTGAGCTGGTAAATAAATTATATCAGGAGAACCAATCAGCTTCGAAAATTAGGGCACCTTTTCAAAATGCTGAGCTAAAATCCTTCCTCTCATGAGCCTTGCTCCCTCCATCAGCCCTTTAGTTTTCAGAGTTTGTTTGCTGCCATTCCCTTGTCATCTGTAGGGTCCTCCTAGGTAGAGCAGAAGATCAGACCCGAAATGCTAATATGAGCAAAAATACATCAACGGCTCCCAGAAAAAAGCCAATGAGAACTTTATTTATTTTTGACTTTTCTCTCTGCTGGGCTGGTTTCTCCTGCAGCCAAGGGTGGCTCTCTGCTGTCTGGGACTCTGTTTACCCATGGCCTCTGTCCTGCCAAGGGAGACTCCAGAGAGCAACCGAGAGCTGTCTTTATTTTTCTCAGGGAATAAATCATTCAAAGAATGTTGCTTTTGTTCTCAAACTGCTCCTGGTTGCTCTGAATGTGATAGTTAGGCACAAACATTTACCCCATTTACCAACGAGTTTATATAGATGAATTGCAGCCTGTGGATAACTGGTGAATTATTCACTTTGGTTGCTTCCTCTTTGCTGCTCTTTAAAATGTGCTGTCTCCCCAAATCCTGTGTGTCTTGATTGGATAACTAGGAGATTACTTCTCTCTTTTCCCTGAGCGGATAACTGAATTCTTTAGGAAAAGGGAATAACAGACAGCAAATAGCAAACCCAGAGTGGACAAAGCCAACAGAAGCAGCTTCTTCCCCATTCATCCTGGCTCCTTGTCCTTCCCTTCCTCTTATACCCAAATTTATGATATTCCCACATGTCTTGGTAGCTAAAACGTTGCAGTTAGCTTAAGGATACTTGAAGTACAGTTGTCACTGCAAGATTTCAATGTCAATATTTTAGGAGCTAATACTTGTGATTCTGACCCTGTGCATGAGAAGCGAAGGCAGCTCTAACTCTGTGGTCCTGTTACATGTTATTGCTATTGCTAATGGCAGAACTTAAGTGTTGAAATGAGTCTGTAAGGTCTCAGGAACAAGGCTTGTCAGGCTTGTTCTCTCTTATGTTTCTCCTGACCTGCCTGCAGCTTTATTTTCCTTGGTTTAGCTCTAGCAGCAACTTTATAATGACCAGATGGCTACAGCTAATTTGTTTTACTTTGCTCATTGTTGTATGGTGCAGCTCTTCATGCAGATTGTAGCAACACAGTTATTTTTTTGCAGAATGAGATATTTATAGTTCTAACATGACAGTGTCATGTAGAGGAATGCAGGCGAGAGAAGATAGGAGGAGAGAGGCAGAGACATGGCATGAGGTGAAGAGGAGATGCAAACAGGAGATGATAAGAGATAGGACACTGCAGACTCCATGGCTCTAAATATCACCCATTGTATAATTGGATGTAGGGTAATAATAATAGAGTAATAATAACTCTTAGATTAGACTGATAAGATTTCAGTTATAACAATAAGTTATTGACTTTAAATATGTGCATATATGTATTTGGTAAATATATATATACATACATATATATATATATATATATATATATATAAGGTGTTTTTCCTCTTGCCAGTAAACAAGATCTTTAGCATAACACTTCTGAAAGCCAGTCTCATAACAAAGAGGCATTTTCAGCTGTATCAGGCACCATGGGTCTACATGAAATTGAAAAATGGCATAACTGATGCTGAGGAAATATCCAGCCAGGAGTACTAGGCAAAGGGGAGTGGGACCGTCCTTTTTATTGTCTCTTCCATCAGTTTAAACTGGTTGTGAAACTGGTCTCTCAGGCGGTGATAAACTGTAGTAAATGCTGGATGTGAAGGAAGGTTTTATTCAAAATCATGCTTATGGGCAAAAAGGAAATGCACCTTATATATAAAGTGTAGAGTTTATTGTTAGTGTAATTGAAATCTTAACTGTCTATTCATTATCGGTCCTAATCTAATTAGTACATAAAGAGAAAAAAGACTTTTACACAGAAAAAGTTTCAACAATAATAATAATATAGTTAATAATACACTTAAGATTTCTATACACACATTTTGGAGAGCATAGTCCTTTTTCTGCTGTCATGCCCAACCTTTCCCTGCTCCACAGGGTCCCTGGCCTGTATTTCTCTATACTGCTCTGTTATATTAGAGCTGTAAAACCGTGGTGGTACCATATAGAGATAAACAAAAGTAAAACAAATTAGCCATAGCCATCTAGTCATTAGTAAAATTGCAGTTACAGCTAAACCAAGTAAAACAAAGCCGTAGGCAGGTAAGACAAAAAGCAGAGAGAGCAAGCCTGGTTCCCGAGGCCTTGCAAACTCAGTATACTCACTTGCATACTAGCAGTGGCAATACGATGTTACAGGGTTACAGGGTTATAAGCAGGTCATACCAGCTGGGACAAGGAAAGGGCACAAAAATCTTGTATTATTTTATCATTTTGGAGAAGGATTTTTTACATTCAGCTTGCTCCAGAAGTGCCTGATAGATTTTTTTGGCAGAAGCAGTTCTGCCTTTGTATGCACCCCAATATGCCCTGGAGATGCAGATGTGCTTAGCAGTAACTTCAGCACTGTGGTTGTCTGGAAATTAAGGATGAGTCTCTTAAAATGTTCCAGCAAGATCCAAGAGTGTTTAGTGCCCACCAATATTTGTAGCCTTAGAAAATGAACCAGAGTAGCTTTTTTTTTTCCTGAAAAGATGGTTTCTACATTTGACTTCATCGTTTAATTTTTAACATTGGATCTAAGCAAACAGAAACCTGTAAAACATAATCAGGCAAATCTGCCACCCGAAAAAGAACACAGCATCCAGCAAAAGGTGAAGTGCACATCTGTGGAGAGGAATTTCACACATGGACATGACTTTGTGCCCTTTGCTTTTAGGGCCTTTTCTGCCAGCAGATGGTGGGATCATCAAGAAAGCACTTGGGGTATTCTGAAGAGCATTGGAAAGTAACATCTGCATGTCTGATATCAGCACAGGCTATTTTGCCCTCTCTAGTTAAACAAAGCCATGGGTGAGGAGTAGGAACCCAAGCAGGTTGCTGACCATCAGAAAGGCTCTTGCTGAGTTATTTCCCCAGATAGAGAATTCAGTCACAGCCTGGCAGCTGCCTCCAGCACTGCCAGGAAAGTCACACCACTTTATTAACATAACTAATGTGATTTCAACCCATTTCAATGTCGTCTCAGCTCTCCAGACGGCGTCGCTTGGACGTCCCTAGGAGGGACTGGCAAAGCAACCCCTCCAAGTCACCTTTTCCCTTCTCTTTCTGACATTCAACATGCCTAAAGTTAAAATGACACGGGAATATAATCCTTCCAAAATTCTTTCTAGGGCTAAAAGTAAGCAAAATAAACTGGGTTTGGCTAGGTGAAAAAAAAAGATACTGGATAAGCTACTCCAAAAAGTCAATGGAGATTTGAGAGCAACCACCACAGTCAAAATACTCTGCTAGATCCAAAAAAAAAAAGAGGAGAGGAGTTTCTTATTTTAAAAATAGAAGGAAGAATGAAGTAGATATTCTCACTGAGAGTTATTTTGGGCGACTTCACCAAATTAGCTGCAGAAATTCTGTCATAGCAGAACATGGGCCCTTGCCATGCCTCAACCAGTCAAGAGACCACCCAACCTCCTGCGTCTGTCAGCAGCAGCAGCCCAGGCCAGCTGCTCCCATGGAGTTTAAAACTCTGTGAATGCTCCTAATTGTGACAGATTGGGGTGTACCTGACCCAAGGTACTGATCAGTTTATGCCCTGAAGCATGAGAATACACCGCTCTTGTCATTTTTATCCCAGCTAGCAAAACTGCAGATGTTCTTTTTCATTTAAAAAATGTGCTGAGTTTCCCTCATTCAGCCCGTGTGTCCTTTACGCTGATGCCTTGGGCAGGCCATATCTGCATTTCTGAGAGGACATCGAATGCAGGGAGACAAGAGAGCAAGAAAGAGAGGAAAAAAAAAAAAGAAACCCCACAGACAAATCAATGGATGGTTTCTGGCTTTGCAATAAGCCAGAGCTCCAAAGCTTTCCCTGTAATAAGCACATTCATTTTATTTCCCAGTAACAAGAGAGCGCTGAGAAAGGCAGGCATGCAATCAGAAAATCCCAAGCACATAATGATGAGATTGAGGAGAGGTTAAGTTTAAATGATAATGCTTATTTTAAGGCAAACTATTTGCTGCCAGAAGTGCTTAGCATTCAGTCTTCTCGGCAAACACGGCATTTGTGACCGTATGACAAGTTTCCCGGCCTCAGGCTGCTCAGTCTCTTTCTGCTCTGTCATTCTTGACATGTGGACTGTTATGCACACATATATGTAGATATATGCTCACCAAGATATCCAAGGAAGCCATCCCCTTCACATGCTGGTGTGTTACTTTCACCTTTCTGAACCTTGGTGTTTTTGCATCAGTCTTTGGAACTCACTGACAGTTGATATGATGGGGTTAGCAGAACTTTAATGAAAAAAAAAATATATATATATAAAAGTGGGGCATTAACAGGCGAGGAGAAATGTGTAGGAGTTATGAATAGGCAGCTTGCAAGAGCTATGATCCAAAGAGCTTTAAGAAGTAAAGTTATATTTGGGTTTCCTAGGCTGAATCTCCTGGTACTAACTGGAAAGACAGAGTTAGATACATCAAAATTGTAATCTGCTATAGCAATTTCTCCTCTCCTTTGTATTGTAGACTGAGTCTTTCCTATAACACACCTTTCCTCTCTGTGGTAACTATCTATAAAATGGGTTTCCACGCACAGTAAGACCACTAGTGAGCACTAGCAGAACCATCTGAAGCCCTTTCCCAGTTGTTCCTGTTGACATTGTTACTGTTGCAGGTAATCAGTCTTTTTGCAAAATAACGGTCTAGTGGTTTCAAGACTGGCTTGAACAGGGGGTGTGGGAGACAAGAACCACTCATTTTCATAGAGTGACAGATGGAAGGGCCTTAATTAAGTCTTAGAAGCACAGCAATTAAAAGAGACTAAGCCATGCCTTTGGATTCTTTTCCCATGGAGTTTATCACAGAGTGCTTTTTCTTTTTCCCCATACGTTTTTTTCCTTTTTCACAAAAAAATCACAATGATGCTTTCGCTGCATCCCCTGGGAGGCTCCACTGCAAATATCTTCATCTCCCCTTTTAAACTGACCCTTTCCTTTTTGGAGGTTTCAGAACGAGATTTTGGTTCTGGCTTCATAACTTCCAAACTTTCATCTACTTCAAATGAAGTTAGTGAGAGATGCTCCATAGCTTCAAAGAATTGATCCTAAACAAGATCAGAAAAAATAGCAAAAGCTAGTTTTGAAATGTTAACCTTTTCCTGAAATGTTATTTTTATTTACATATTGTAACCCAAAGATCTCAGATAAGCTCAAATAATCCAAGTTTATGAAATACTAAAGCTGCAAAGGGGAAAATATTATAATAACAATCAGTTCCAAGAAATGTTATCAACAGAAGACTCTGCCTGGCCAAAAGGAAAATGAGAAAATTGGCTCCAGAAAAAAAAAAAAAAAAAAAAAAAAAAGATTGGAAATTCACAAAGTAGAGAAGACAACAGTGGGAGAAATCATGTTTAACTGCAATGTTACCATTCTCTAGCACTTTATAAATCTGTGACCAAGCAGAAGACAGAAAAGTCTGCATACATCTTGTTCGGGTTTCCTCTTCCACAGTTTTTAGGCATGGGGTAAGAGCCACCAGTGGCCACCAAATGGTCTTGGCTTCTGCAAGGTAATAGGCAGAACTGTCCTGCTCCAGGTAAATTGAGCAAGGGCCACTGCCTTTCATAAACGAGTGTATGGGGATCATCAGGGACACAGTGGCAACTGAGTTATATCTCCACAAGCTTTCCATTTGAGAAACCCCACTGCTTGACTACTGTGTTATTTCATGGAAATCCTCAAATGCATGCACAAAATATCAGGTAACTTGCTCTATTTCTAGACATGCACTAGCAAGACTTTGGGCAAGATGGTTAAAACTCAGTGTCTTATTCTACCTATTGAGAAACCAGGAAAAGAGTAGCAGTTGCAAACTTATACCAAAGAAAGGACCTCCATAAAAACAAAGATCATTTGTTGTTGTTATCATAACACTAAATTGAAACATCTTATGGAAGATAGGTGCATAATTGATAGCAATGACCTTCACTGCAAACTACAGGCAAGTTTCAAGCTAAGCAACTGGTCTATAGTTATTGATGACATCTTATTGAATTATTTATCACAACTTGAATGAAGGAAATGATATTTGCTGTTCAAAGGTACAGTAATAGAGCAAAGGCAGAATTTCTTAGAGGAGAAGTGCTAGGTTTCATACCAGGGTATGATCTTGAGGCAATATATATTGTACATAATTTGAGATGTGTGGGGAGGCTACCAATTAGGGAAATTATTAAGCCTAGTAATTTAAAAAGAGAGAGAGAAAGAGAAGGAGAGAGGGGAAAATAGGTGCATTAGCAAACCCTTACAACAGATGGCAAAGTGTCCTCAGATCCTTTAGTGGTAAAACTACACAAACCACACAAAACACAACAAAACAAAAAACTTTCAAAGAATATTTTATGTCAGAATACCACCTAGCATATATTCACTCTGAGGACTCTGAGACCTATCTAGGAGACATTCTACTAAATTATTTAACATAGGATAACAGAAAAGAATTAAAGACAGAAAATTTCCTATAGAAAAGTAAAAGCAACAATCCACTCACTCTGTATCCACTGTTAAATCCCAGGGTCCAGATGGTTGCCCAATAGAATTTTTAGCAAACATTTGGAGAGATAATAAGGCCTGTAACAGTAGATAATTACTCACATCTATATGGCTCAGTGCCCCCTTCATCTACATTTGTTTCTATAGCAGGTTTCTTGCCAAAAAAGGAAAAAAAATAGATAAAGAAAGAAATAGACCCTCTTTTTTATTGTTTGTTTTCTGTTATTTTTCTCCTTCCTCCTTCTCTCTAATTTGTGGTATCCTTTCTCCTTTCTGAATACGTGTCAAAATCCAAGTCAGTAACATCTTGCAATTTGCAGGCAAATCCTGAAAACTTTAAAAGAGATGGACCTGCAATGAACATCGGGAAGTAATTTTTCTAGTCAAAAAACAATAATAACAAAGACAACAGAAAAGCTCTCTGTAATTACAAAATAAGCCTGCAGAATTTTGTTAACTCATTGACTCCTTGGGAATATACATAGTGTATGTCACAAGTAAAAGAAAATTCAGTGGTCTAATTAATCTAGGGGATACTACTCTTTTGAGACATTTTTTCTATTTCGTAATATGGTAGCACTTCAATAGAAATTGAAGGGGAAAGATACCAAAAGATTCGGTGTCAAAAATTCTGATTGCTCCTTCTAGCAGTTGAGGGGAAAGGGAATCTGATGTCTGCAGTCTTAAACCCTCAGGCTCTGCAACCCAGAGCCAAGTTACCAAAGTCAGTACCTAGCTGCACTCCAAATATATGAGCCTATACAAATATAAGTAATATGAACCAACGGCATTGCTACTACCAGGACATTGAAGTGCAAATGAAATATTATTATATTAAATTAAGAGTTATATGACATTTATTTCAATTTTTCCTTTTTTAATTAAAAATATAGACGGTAAATATAATGACGACTTTGGGAGAAAGCAAATCTCTGGAAACTAATGCCTTTCTTTTTGCCTTAACTGCATGTTGTTCATTTGGAAAAAAATGCAGGTAACAAATATTAGCCTTGGCATATTTTGGGTAGCAAACTTTAGGTGGATGAACAGACTGGAGATCTGCTTTTCTTGTGCTGCAGCTAAACTGAGCCTAAGGCTCAGATACTCGGCTGGTGTAAACTGGCACCATTTCAATTAAACCAATGGTGCGGCACCAATTTGCAGCATCTGATGGCCTGACCCCTTCATTCTCTAACCCTCTCAGCTGCTAAGGAGCAAGAGGGCTGTTAGTGCAGTTGTTAGCGAATCATCTGGACAAGACAAAGAGGATACTGCATAAAAAGAAGTAGAACTATCAAAATGTAAGAAGAAAAAAAGAATAAAAGACATAATTCAAAGGGAAATTAAAGAGCATTAGAGTTCTGATTTGCTAGCATGCAAAAAAAGAAGAAAAAACTTTTAAGAAAAAACTCAGTTATGAAGAAAGCATTAAAATGGCAGTATGATGAGGTCTAAAATGTGGTGATCTAATATCTGATATAGAAGAGCTTCATCTGCTGTTTTGACTGTACTGGGGATACATTCAGTAGTCAAAACTGTTTCTGGAGATGCTCATCCAAAACACAAACTCTACTTTTGTAATTTTCTCCTGGATATCCCTGACCTACTTTTCCCCACAGCCTGGATTTCAGACATTTTCTTGAGGTCGAGCTCTGACCCCTCTCTGTGTTCCTGAAGGTGAGTTTGCCTGCTGGTACTCTTTCTATGAGCCTTCTTCCTGCATCTTGCTCTTCAAAGACAGTCTCCAGGAACTACTCTTCATGTCAAGACCAGGGAACTTAGGTGGTATCTATGATTCAGAGATCTCCCCTTGTCTTCAAAATCCAGATGGATCAAGTATGTTTGACTCTTTCTTCAGAACATCTCTAAGACCTGCATTTTCATACTCACCTCTGCAACTGAACTCTCATTTCTGTTCTCACCATCTTGCTTCTCAGTTATTGAAACATCATTTTTATCTGAGTGGGAAAATGCAACCTCACACCCTATGTCTTCATTCAGAACAAGAACTAAATCGACTTCCTTGATGGAGAGCTTGCACTTGTTTCTTCTCTTCCTTCATCTCTTAGCCATCTCTCCATTGTTTCCCACATCAAGTACAATGTTCTTGTTTTTAGTGTTTAAAGCAATCATAGCTGAGGATCTCTTCCATGTGATTTCCTGTTTGCTGTCATGAGGCAGATTCTGACCACCAGTTAGGATAGGGGGTTTAATCTGCATCGTCATCTTGTGAAATTTTCAATTACTTTGTACTTTCCACTGGACTTAACCACAAATGATTTTTTTGGACTTTCCTTTCAACAAGAGCCTTATCATTTCCACAGTCTGCTCCAAACTCCTCCTTAAATCTTGCTTGCTACAATACCTGGATGGCAGCCCACATACATTAAGAGCTTTAATACATTAGCAACAGTAGTAAATAGCAGTGTTTCACTGCTGCTCATTCT
>JAUBOD010000994.1:1888130-1904742 GCA_032353885.1 Nothura maculosa
CTCATTAAATAATGATGAGGACTGCAGTGGTTGGTCAAATCATGTCTTTCCCTTCTATCAATATTGGCATAAACTTAATATAATGTTCACAGACATGAACATGCTATGTGACAAGACCATAAATTGCATCTAAACAAACACAACATTTTGTCGGACAAAATTATTGCTTGGATACTTCTCATCACTGAGTAAGCTGGGGAAGCAGTGATCTTCCTTAGAGCTTCAGTCTTGCAACTCAATAATCAGGGCAGTTCCACCTGGAGGATATTGCTATAAATATTCAATTCATCCACTTAATTTTTAATCATTTTATATATATTTGTAGAATAGCAGACCACCAAAAAATGACATTTTAGAATACATATTTTCTTCACTGACTCTAACTTTGGACATATTTTATCTTATTAAGAAATGCAAAGAATTGCATTTATAAACAAGTCCTTGCATCTAGAACACACCAAATTCAACCTATATATAAATACAGATAAGAGCCATTGCTCTCTGTAGGAATTTCACTAACTTAGATGGACCTTCAGTAAAACCATGAGCAATGAAGGAAAGTGATGAGGATTTTCTTATCTGACTTGCTGCTGAGCTAAACCCCAGACCAGTGCTAAGCAGCCAGTTTAACATGGACATATAAATCTTTCATATTAGAGAAAGTCTTGAGCACTTGATTTCAGGTAGTTAATAGTACTCTTACTGCAAGAATTGTAGACATTAGCCCTTCTGATTTGACCACTTCATGAAATATTTTCTGAAATGTCATATAGGTATTATCACCAAGAGAATCTGCTGCCTCTCCTTTGTTTTGGTAGTATATCCACATTATATTGTTGCTTTTACTGCACCATAATTGCTGGGGAAGGAGATCACTCTGCACCATCATCTTTCAGCAGAATCTTTGTGTTGCCTCCAGACTGCACAGGATTTACTCCATTTCCCAGTGCATTCAGTCCAAAGGCAGAGAATCACAAGGACACACTGCTGTCTCATGGTTAATTTACTGTCAACCAGGACTCCCAAATCACTCTTTTTGGAGAGTGAGGGTGGAGGGTGGACTCCCTCCCTCACTCTCATGGAGGTGGGGTGAATAGTGTGTCCATGTTAGCTCAGATGGCTCCTGGTTGCGCTAGGGTTATTCCTAAGAAGTGAGCAGCTTATTGGAAGGAGTTTTTTTAAAAAAATATTATGCAGAGGTTATATATATACATATGTCCATCTATATATGTTAAAGTTATTGTTATTTCTACATTACCATGCTGAACAGTTACTTTCTGGTTTTTTTTTTTGTCTTCTTCCTTAACTGCAGAGATATTTTAGCATATATGACACACAATTTGGCAGAAGAAGTCAAAGCAGGACAGCAAAGTGATAGCAGTATGTGCTGAGCCTTAGGCTACAGCCAGAAAGCAGCTGTCAGTGGACGAGTAATAGATACCATTGGAAGACAGAATGCCACACAGTTACAAGAAATGGCACATTTCTTGCATATAGTAACAAATAAAAATGGCCAGAAACTGTGAAGCCTAGTTCCCTAACCCCCCCAGCTTTTAGTTCACAGATTTCATCCAGTTCTTTTCCAAACCCTAATTGCTTCTTATTAGTAAAATTGAATCTATAACTGTCTAAGCAACATTTCTTTAGGCTACTAACTACACCTTTAAGTTTCCATGAAAATGAGAAGATTTGGATGGCATCTTCCTATTCAAGGTCAAGTTTTGTGCCAACGCTGAACTTTTCGAAATGAGGAGGAGTTCTCAATCTAAAATTTGTCATTAATTCTCTTAATATGTCTCTTTGATGAGTTCTAGCCAAGAACAGGAAAAAAATAACCCCTGTACCAGGACAGCAGCAAATGCTCATTGCATGTCTATCCCAGGCTGATAAAAGTAGAAGGAAAGGACCAAAAATATGCCGTATTTCCATGTTCTCTTAGCAATTGCAGAAGTGGAGGGACTGGAAGAAAACATTAGCATCTAATGAGCAATCTCTGTTCTGCGGGGAGTCCATTAGCACTTCTAATCCCGAAAATATCACACATTGACCAAAGGCCCATGTTTACAGAGAGGTGCACAGTCTGTTTAACAAAGCCAGTTATTTAGTTCAACAAATTCTTCCTAATCTCAGCTGGAGATAAGCTTATGCCCTGAAGTATGGCTCTTGTCTCAATGTTAAGAAGAGATAGGAGCAGATGGTGTTATACCTGTCTGGTATCTACTTTGGAGGTGGTAAGGACAGGGCAGAGGAGCCCAGCTGTTGCATGTTACACAGCAGCCTGCTGAAACATCACCATTCAGATTGAGTGCAAAAACTATATAGGCCTGCATTTACCTGAAAATCTATCCCCGGCAAGGGCAGTACAATCCTCCTAAAATCCAGGCCTCATACTTTCTAGACCTTATTTTATTTTTGTTGTTTTGTTTTTCAGTTTGTTTTTTTTTTTTTTGCTCTGACTCGTCTAAATTTGATGATAGGAAATGTTTTGAAATGCTTACTTGTTATGAAAGGCAGTTACAAATGAAGCTTGTTGTTTTCAAATGGTTGTACAATATCACTTCATATTTTTCAACAATTTCTTTAAGCCTTTTGAAGTAGCATTCAAGTGGAAGGAATAATTTTCTTTATTCTAAGTACCTCTCGCCCTCCCCCCCCCTTTTTTTTATCTTATACCCCTTTTTTACCTATACCCTTTTCTATATTGAGATGAAAAAAGACATGAGATTCCTTGAGCTTCTACATTATGAGGCCAATGCCTTCTGCTCCACACTTAGGAACGCAGGTAAGAAAACGCTTCTCTGTATATTATATCTAATGAGTGAGTTGGGCATGAAAAATAAGTCTGGGGCTGCAGAAGGGCTCTCTATTAAAGCAGTTGTCATAAAATTCCTGGGAAAGAGAAAAATGAGAACAGTTACCTTGATCAGTAGATGCAAAATGATACCTTTCTTGTGACAATGGAAAGGCATCTCATTTTTCCAGGCCTTATGAACTAGTGGGGAATCTCACATAAAGTCAACAGAAAAGTTGCATGGATATTGCAGGGGGAAAAAAAATGGGCCTGCATTGCCTCATTGAACAGAGGTGATCACCCAGATGATATCAGCGAGGAAGGACAGCTTCCCTTTCATCTGTAGCTCAGAAAAAGGCACGTGTCCTGAAATATTTAATGTTTGCAATCACTGTGGATGGAAATAAACGATACCTCTCATCTTCTTCTCTCTCCCGCCCCTACTCATCTAGTAACTCTCATAACTGGCATATGCTATGGCTGAATGACCTGGCTTCATTCACAACTAAATCAGTACTAAAACAGTCAGGATGATAGATAGGGGCTTATCAATAATTGAAAAGAAAGGCTTAGAGATGTCCCATTATCTGAATAATTAATGCTGCACATGGGCTTTGTAATTCCTTAATAAAACTGACTGATTGATTTGCTTAATTAATTCCTTCTTTGACAGGCTTATTGCTTTCTTTGGAGTCAAGGCTGGGAAAAAAAATAAAAAAAGAAAGAGAAAGAGAAGATTCAAAATCAGTGAGAAAGATTTAAAATCTTTCATAAACTTTCTCCCTCACACTGGAGAATAGCTATTCAACAGTTTTAACAGTTAATCTGGCCTTACACTCTGCATTCTTTCCGGCCTCTTCCATCCCTTGTCAACCACAAAAATGGTTTTACAGATGGAAATATTGATGACAGCAATGAAAAAAAAACTCACCCAACAGATTTTTTGTCTCCTCCTTTGAATTTCACCTCTGTTTTTGTCCCATTGCAACTGATGAAACATTATGGTAAACTGTAAAGTGTCCTATGACCACACCAGTAGTAAACTTGGCTAAGTCTTAAACACTTTTGAATAAATCGATCTGAATGAAATGTTTAAGGCCTGCTTCAGCTTAACAGCAATAATTGCTCTGAAAGTCAGTCACTGCCGGCGCCGCCGCTGCCCTGCCCTGTCATAACCAAAACTCTTCCTTGGACTCCATCCTCCCATGGGGAAAGGGTAAGTGATGCCTCAATATCAGTTGCCGCTTACAACTTGTTGACTCTGTTTTCTTCTTTTTATTATTGTTCTACCATTTATTGGGTTAAAGTTAACTAAATCACTCTAGCGGTGAGACAGTTCTCTGGTGCAAATTGCCTCTACTTCTCTGCATACGATGAGTTTGCTGTCACTGCAGGTCCCTATCCGATATCTCTGAGTATATAAGTGTATAAATCCAAGATTGAACAAACTTCTGTTATTAGAAGTTTAAGTCCCTATAGCATAAGCAGAACCAAATTAGATCTCAAAAAAAAATATTTTGCATTAGCTTTTTATCTTGCATTAAGAGTCTGATTTAGAGCTACCCTGGGGACGTTACACCTCTATATCCCCATGGTTTTTCTAGTAAAGATGACAACAAATATAAAAGATGACAAGTGAACTGAATGTGATGAAAAGTTAGACAAGTTTACAGCTTTTATGAGCTATGCAGACATGGAAGATCAGTTCTTTTCATGAGCTTGCTTTACAGAGAAGTGGGAAATTACTGCGTAAACCTACTTCCTCATGGAACTTATAGTCTAACTTCTTTTAGTATATGTTAGCATGGAGTACATTGAAATAACAAAGACATCCTTATAATTCTTAACTAAATTTTAGACCTCTAACTTAAAGAGAACAGATCATTATCATACTTTTTACAAGAAAGGGAAAATAAATGTGCTGACAAGATCAATATTCAACCCAGTAACTGCATTGAAAAAAAAAAAAAAGAGAATTTGGCTAGCCAAATATATTTCAGATTTTTCAGACTTTCTGCCTGGTAAATATGTTCATATTTTCTCTCTTTTTTTCTTTTTTTTTTTTTTGGTGTGTTAACTTAGTTAGAGGAAGGAACTATTTTAATATGTTAGGGACTAAAAGTTAGAGACTATTTTGAAAAGTTAGAGACCGTTTTAAAAGTCAGAGACGATTTTAATATGTTTCTATGGAGCTAATATGATTCTATAGAGTTGAGCATCTTTCTGGAACCTAAGAGTAAAGAGCATTTTCAATAGGAAAGGTTGGTCCGTATTCTTATTAGAAGTTAACATAGACTTTCATTTTCATTGTTTTTAGCTTTGTTAATTTGATTAACATTGGACTGAATACTTCAATCCTTTCTGAATCAAGGCATACCTTGAGAGTGAAAACTCATACAGGCTTTTAAAGATGGGTCTTAGATGTCAAGTGTAGTTTTGACCCAGATTGTCAGGAATTTTGATTTTTTCCAGCTGATATGTGAAACTTTTTCTTTCATAATGAGTCCGTAAAACAGCCAGAATAATATTTTATTTTTTTTAAGAAGCAACTCTCTATGACCCTCTGCGTATATTCAATCAGTTATTCAAATCTTGTGCATGTGCAGAGTATCTGAATCTCAAATGACACATTAAATTGGATGCACAGTTGAGGGAAATAATTAGCATAAGAAATGGCTTTCTTGAGACTCATGATGAGGTTTCCAGGCTCATCATAGAGGAGATTTTGACACAACGAAGACAACTCGTTTTCAGCAGTTCTTCAGCTACATAATCCACTATCCCTCTACTCAGCATTTCAAACCAGAAAACCACCGAGACTTACAATTTCAGCATCTTTCGGGGCCAGTATCTGACATCAGCATTACTCACTGCCTGACATGATCAAGCCAGTTATTTCCTTCTGCCTCATTCGTTCAGGATGGCAGCACCCCCAGGAAAAAAAAAAAGATTAAAAAAAAAAAAAGATGGACCTTTTAAGCTAGACAGTTCTTGTGTGGAAGGTGGAGTCTAAAAATTTAACACTCCATTCGAATAAGATTGCTTCTCTATCTTGTTAAAAATGGTGTAACAAGAGAATCGAAGCATTATCTGAGTTGCATGGTTTGAAAAGAGCTACAGTATCTCTTATTTATAGCAAATTATTTGCAAGCATTTCTCATCTCTTCATGGAAGCAGGAATTGAGGCAGGCCCAGGCAGCGCTAAGGTAATATGTAAACTTACTCTTCATCCCATCCTGATGTTAATGCACTGTAGAAGTATAGGACAAGATTTTGACTTTTCAACCTAGGTTCCAGAGTTGAGCCTTAGCACAGTGTGGGGTCATGGATAAATAACTGCTCATACTTCCCACTTGTTTTTTAAAGAGAGCTTCCTGAGTCAAAGCAGGTATTTAGCAATCGTGGATTATAATACACAAGAAAGTTTATATATAGAATAACAGATCAAATCATATATGAAATATCAAGTGATACTAACAACAAGGGACAAGGATGCAGTCATGTTCCCATGTCATCTGTGTTGCCCTGTCCTGCTTTCTGCCTTCTCTTTGCTGCCCCACTCTCTTTATTTGGGTCAAATTAACTGCAGTCTAGTTGCTGCATATTTTCTCATCTTCCTGCAGTGGCAGAAATGCTGTGAGTTTTGTGCCTCCAAAAGGAGTTGGCAATACCTGTCTGTTCACCATCAGGGAAGCTTCTCTCTCAAAGATCATCCTCTGCACCATGCATGTCATCAGGCAAAACAGTCACCTATCTGTTTGGAGTCCTGGTTCTGTTCTCACTGAGCTCAATATGAATATGAAGCTGAATTGAAACCAATGAAACTGCATTTTTTAAAGGGAAAAAATGGAACTCTAATTTTCAATTTACCCATTAGAATGTTTGTTTATATTGTGTCTTTAAGGTATCTTGTAAGAGCAGACTCATATTTTGGTTCTCATGAACCTCTGCAGTATAGAACAAAGATGTAATGTTTATATATTTTTCTTTTCTGAATAAAAAGGAATATCATTACTGTAAGTTTCACTCTGATTATATTGAGATGAAATCTTCATTTCAAATAAAAAAAACAGCTGACATCTTAGTATATGCATATATATACTTCATATATATATATTTCAACATAGTATGCATGTAAACCTCTATACATAGATATACTTGTTTATGCATGAGCTGTATTTGTGTATGTGATTACGTATTTTCATACTCATTCCTTATTACCTCTTTTTACCAAAGTATTTAACATCATATTTTAAAAAATCAGTTTATATAATGAGGATTATGTCTGTAAAAAAGTTTTTCACAATAAGAGTTGAAATTTTTTGAAAATGCAACTTTATATTTACTAAATGTGATTAAAAGTAAATATTACTCCATATATGGAAAAATGTGAAAAAAATGAAAGAACCATCATGTTTCCCCACTCAACCAATACACAGCTTATAGTTGTGCATTATTAGAGAATGCTGTTTCTTTTTCGCAGAAATTGGATGAAAGACAAAAAAGTTTCTCAGATTTCCCATGTAGCAATATTTCCATTCTTTTTAGTACAGAGAAATAATCCTTGAGAACTTATAAATAATGTAAATGTATAGATTGTGGTTTTCATTTGTATATTTTTCAAGAATTGTTTCCTGGGGGAAATAATAATGCAGTTCAGTGATGCTAGAGATTTTATGGGTACCATGTATGAAACGAATGCTTGCTTAATTGCTTCTGGCATATAAACGTGAGCTGAAAAATGTAATATCATATCAGCCACGGAAAAAGCAGATCCTACAGAAATGGAACTGGAATTCTTGAGTTTTAACTATGGAATTACTCTCTGCATTCAAAGGTCAAGGCTAGTCATGTAGATACATAGGTAATAACACATATATGGAGCTAAAATAAGTGCTCCACAGGTTTTACAGAGAAATAAGAAATCTGTCTCATCAGTTGTGCAGCTGAAGCTATATGGAACCTAAGGAACAAGTGGCCACACACACACAACAAAGGAATGAACAAGATGCCCGTAACCTATCAAAAAGACAATAATGTTTATAGGTGATTCCTACGGGCTAATCTGTATATTTGTGGTTAGATTTAGCCATAAAGGATATCTTACATTAAAAACATGCAGGCTGGTAAGTGACAAAATGTGGCATTTATGGCCTATAGGCCATAAATATAGGCCTAATAGGCCTATAGGCCTAATAGGTCTTTATATGGCCTATTGGCTGAAGCAGGTGTGTGTTTGGTGCACAGCTAACAAGTTCACACATCAACAATCTGTAATGGATACATATCTGAAGATAACCAAAAGGAAAATGCATGGAAATGTCTAAGAGGTATCGGTTTAGGGAAAGTAGAGAGATAATAATACTTACAGCCCTCTTTAAAAGAACCAGGAACAACAGAATCAGAACAAGACTATCAAATAGTCTTTGGACATATATGCAAGCTTTTGTAGTTACATGAAGTCAATATTTTTACTTTTGACCATTTCCAAGTAAGCACTGATCCGTATCCTATTTCAGAGTGGAGCCACACTGAACATTTGACTGAAAATTAATAAAGTTTGTTAAGCCATCAATTGCTCTCCAGCAACACTTAAGAATTTCTGAACTGGTGTTTATTGAAATGCAAATTACTGATGCTAAGTCCCACAGCCTTCATAACCATCATTTGAAAATTAATTGCACAGACCAAATCATCTCACTGCTTGAGTATCTGCCAATTGAGAGTTCTTTAACTTCTGGTATTGATAAATTGTTCCAATCCCTTTCTCTAATGCATTCCTTATGGACTGCAGACAGTGAAGATGAATTAACTGGTTTCAGGAGAATAAATTTCTTGCTCATACTGTGTATATGTTTTGCCCTGCCCTCCTCTCATCTTCCTCTGATGTCTTCCCCTTTTCTGAAATCCCCTCACCAGAGATTGAGGCTGAAGGGGAGTTTAAATTCTTAATCTGTTTTTTCACTGGTTGGAAGGTCCAAAAGAAGCAAAGCAACTCTTAGGGCTCTTACTTGTTCTCTCCTGCCTAAGAAGTGCAAATAGAGCTTTATGCACATTAGATTTAAACTCGTCTTTTATTTTGTTTTCCTCACGTTCTATTTTCCTTATCAATGCCCCTAAATCTTAGTTTGCTGTATTTTCAGAAACTTCTCTTTGTGCCTTTGGGAAATGCTTTTCATCTTAGCTCTTCCAGTTTTATTTTGTTTAATGTTTCTCCTCTTGACTGGCAAGCACCCTCACAGCAGATGAGTGAAGGAAGTGTCATATTAAGTTAAACAATGCCACTGCAGCACTGAAAATAACAGAGACCATTACAGAAAAAGCAAAAAAGGCCCCCGGGGAACCCTGACTCCAGGAATCAGGAGTGTCCATACATTGATTACTTTCTCCTAAGTTATTGAACAAAGAATATATTATATTATGACTCCAGAAAATCCTAAAATGTCCATTAATGTTCAGGGACTCAGCATGGATTATGCTTTAAGTTTCTTTAAACACTGAAGATCTCTGAAAATATAACCACAGCTCCTGCTGGCATTGATAGCCATTTTTCCCCTGTTCTACAGGAAATACTAGCTCCTGTAACACATATCATGCAGTGACTAATTATCTTGGGCAAACAGGTCATTGTGGTCTATTTATAATCCAAGTTGCCCACAATTCAGTCTTTCATTTTTTGGTTAACCTCATATATAAATTGCTCCTTTTAGAAAAGTATTATCACCTTTACCATTATAGCGTCAGGAGTGTTGATTGCTTTTTGCATCTATGGGTTCTATTCACAAGTCACAGCTCCAGTCCAGGAAGTGTACAACAGGGAACAAAAGGCAGCTGCTTCTCAAATGTGCTAGAGAATGAATTTAACAAGTAACAGTGTGACAGACACAGATGAGAAAATGATAAGATAACATCTATGAACTAAGAATGTTGTTATAGCCTCCAAGTAAAGATTCAATTCAGTTTGCAGTAAAAAAAAAAGTTTTTTAAGTATAAAAAGCTTTAGAAAAATATTTGAAAAATGGGCTACTGATTTTGTTTTCTTTTCTAGGTATATAGTCAAGTCTGCTTAAATGAGTCAGATTTTCACCACATGGGAATATATGCCACTGAAAAGAAAAAAATATCTTTTGCATTTTTTAAATTGCTATTCTTTTTTTTCAAAATTCAGGCCATACTTAATGAAAGTCAGATCATTTATTCTTAGGGTACAAATTTAACTGTCTGGAAAGTTGCAAGAGACTCCAATCAAGAGTTGGAAGGAGTTAAAAATGAGTCATCTGGGAAATTTTACGGATGACTCAATCTTCTTCATGCTTTTCTCACAAATGGTTTTGTTTTAACATTGGCAATTTTGGGTACATGTTGATTAAAAAGACTCTTGTGTGATATGTTGCATCCCATAGGCTAAATAAAACAAGAACAACAACAACAAAAAACCTTTAAACCAAGCTATTTTATTATTGCTGTCTTTGTTGGAGAATCTCATTTATGCTAGAAAAGTTAATGAAAGCGTGCATGTATTTTGCACTGTGCATACCACTCCATTTAAACTTTGATCCCTTTAAAAAGAAAATTTCTCCTCCCAGCTTAAATAGGAAGTAAATAGGTCCCTGCCACTCCATGATACAAAAGCACTGGAAGTCCTGAATTTCAGGCAAATCTGCTCCACTACCATGACTCATTTAAAACTCCCTTTTCAGCTCAGTCTGGAAGTCCTGAAGGATGTTAGTTTAGACCTCTTCCTCCTCATCTAGACTGTCCCACACCTAGAACTGCTCTTCTATTCCCTCGATGTCTCCCTCAGGTGCTGTGAATCCTTAAAATTCAATTTCCAGTGATGTAAAATGAATCTGTTCTCATTTAAGTGGTCTTCTGGCAACATGTAGGTCTTAGCTCTTATTCAATTTGTTTTCTCAGCAAAAAAAAACTCCAAACCTGGCTTGTACAGGCTGATGTTCTTTACCAGTCCTGTATTGCCTCCTTTCTGTTACATCCTGGCGCAGCCATACAGAACTGGGAAGCAATACAGATGCCCAGCAAAGGTAGGTCCTGATATCAGCAGTAATTACCTTACTTGGATCCTGATTTCTTGAATGTTTACATAGTAGGACCTCCCAGAAAGCCTCCATGAGTATCCAAAGTGCTTGGTTTGTGTTCAGCAAGGTGCTGCTGTCAGTGGTTTTGCTTGCCTTCAATGCAGCTACTATGCTGGGCCTCCGCCAAGGCATAGAGAGGGATGTGACAGACTTGCACTGCCTTTTTGATTTATCTGTCCTGGTCTATTGGTTAGTGGAGTGCTAACGGACACCCGTGCAAGGCAAAGGATGACAAATCTCAGGACCTGTGGGCCGGGCAGAGATGTGTCACACACACGCTCTACTTTTGGCTTTAGATAAGACATTTAATCTCTCTGTGGTTAAGCTTTCTCTGTGAAATGGATGTCAGGACACTCCTGCAGCAAGAGATGCTGTGAGAGGGAAGGGGTGTATAATTAATAGCTGACTAGAGGCTGAATGGCAAAATTCATCCGGTGTTGGGAAGGTTCATAATGAATTTCTGACCTGCAGGAAAAACATCAGTGGTACTTCATTACTTGAGTCCTGAGATGAAGAAAAGTCCTTGTACCATTAAGCTGACATGAAAAAGCCTTACAAATTGGGGGAAAAGGAGGTGGTAGTAAAAAAAATCACCTTTCCCTTAAGCTGAAGGGAACTGGCCACACTCAGCAGGGAAGGGGTGGAGGTCAAGAATCTAAAGATAGCTTTAAAATGCAGACTCATCTTCTTTCTTTACCTTTTCCTTATGGTTCATATTACTACCGGTAGTAATATCTCTTTTATCTGTCTTTGCTCCGTTTTCTTCTGTCCTGTCTTTCTACCTCACTTTTATGCTTCAAGGTTTTAGTGGAAACTTTGGTCTGAAGAACTTCACTTTTTCTGTTTCTGTCAACAAGAGTATCCCTACCTATTTAGATTGATTTAGGGGACTCTAACAACCAGAATACTTTTGTTGTTTCTTAGCACTCCCATCCACGAATGAAGTGATGTTGGTCCTAGAAATTAGAGTTTATGTAGTCTTTCCTCACTCTGAATAAGGAATAAATAAATTCTGGAGCTAAACATCCTTACAGTTCTCTTCTATTCCCCAGACAAGAGGCTTTCAAAAAATTATGAAAAAACATTAGAGTCATTTATGACTAACCACTTGGTTATTTGGAGAGCATTGTTAGAACTAGGGAACCTTTGCAATTTAAAACAGTAATATTTAAAAGAAAAAAAGGAAAAAAAAAAACCAAAAACAAAGAAAGAAGAAAACAAAGGAGGAAAAAAAAAAAAAAAGTACACCACTGCTGTTTCATCCACAGAATGAAGTCAGTTGCTGCAAGCAGCAGAAGACAAATAAAGGTATTTGTGTGAAATAGGCTATATATTAACATAGGTTATATTTACACCTCGCATGGCTGCTCTCAGTCTGTCATCTGTCTCTTTGGTTGCCCTCCAGAACTTAACGTAGGGCGAAGTCCTAAATCCTAAAATGCTCAGCTGAGAAAACATCTACAGTCGTGACAACAGGGAAGTATATACTGTCAAAAAAGTTTTGTTCTCTGGAGAGACGGAGACCAGATTACATACCAGAAAATCCTATCAGAAAAAAAGAAAACAAAAAAAGGAAAGGAGTGCTGGAAGGTAGGAAAACACAATCTTTACCACAGAGAGAGGGGAAAAAGAAAAGACCTTCCAGTACTCAACCTGACATAACATAAATTTAGGTGTCTTTCTAAATTCCAGGCAATTCTTTCCAAATTTTTCTTGGTAAAGTAGGTGTTTTTCAGAGCAATACAATCCTGAGGCTTCAAGGAAGATTAGCACCTAGTCAGAGACATGGCACAGCTGGAGCTGCCTTGAAACCTTGAAATAGTTACAATGTCATCCTCCTAGAATTTCTTTTCTTCTTTTTTTCTCCTTTTTTTAAATTTTATGTTTTGCTGCTCGTAGAAACAGAATTCTGTCCAGGGACATATGGATTTTCTGTGCTCTCTACTTGCAGCTTAGAGTAGGGGCTGATAATTTTATTTCCTTGCAAGTCCAACTGGTGTCACTGTGAGCCCTTAAAACTCGGCATTGCTATCAGTAATGGTGACCCAACAGTGGCTGTTTTCTGTAGAAAAGCTTAGTGCTATTACAGACAGAGCAGCTGAGTGTCACTCATGCAGCTTTTAACCACTTTTGCTTTCAAATCCAAATGTGTAACTTTTAGCGTTATACCTTCACTTTTCTCAATCTGATCTTAGTTAACATAGTTAACTCCTAACATAGTTTTGAGCTATTATTAAGGTATAAAAAAAAAGGGAAATCTCTACCCAGCTCTATCCAAGAGTTTTCATATAAAAGGCTTCTCTATCAATACAGATTCTGGCTTCTGGGTTTTAACTAAATTGAAAGAGGATTTTGCAGTTACCATATATTAAAATACAAAATTTACTTTTAACTTGTCATTCTGTGAAACTGTGGAATAGATAGGAAGATGTGTTTTCATTTCCAGGTCTCAGGTAGATGAAATGTTGGTTCAGCCCCTACTCAAAGGTAAAGGTTTCACTGACGTTAATACTAAATTAAGTATCTAGATTAGTAGATCTAGATAGTATATAGTAAATGTAGATACTAGGTCTAAGTATCTAGATATTAGAATACTAGTATCTCATATTACTAGATTAAGATTCAATAACATCTGTTCAATAGACTGGACGCACACGGACAGGGTTTTTTGTTCTGGTTATTCCTCATGTCAATTTGGTGACAAGAAATTACCTGTATCGTTACTGAAACAGGTTTTAAACAGGTTTAAGTCTGTTGTGCAGCACTGTAGGACAAAAAAAAAAAAGTTGTTTTTTTTTTTTTTTTTTTTTTTAGAATTTAAAGCCAGGACATTCAGGAATCTATCTTTTTGTCACCTACTGAAATAAGAATACAGAAATAGAATTTCCAGGCAGGAACAGGGGATGAATAAAGAAGGATTTCAGTGAGATAATTTCACAATGGTGGTAGGATTATTTCTTTATCTATTGGGCACCTTTTTTTTTTTTGGAATATAAAGACTGGAATGTAACTCATATGTCACTAAGTCTAGTCTTCTACTATCTCAGTTGTCATTTGATATACTCTCATCGTCAAAGTTGCTGTGCTTCCTTTACAACCTTGACTTTGTGCATTGATTTCTGTTATTTCAGTATTGTCATAGAAGCTCAACACATTCTCCTCCTTTCCCCACTGAAAATTTTTCCTTACTCCCACCTTCTTTATCACCTTCCATGATGTGAGTGAGAAGGAAAGGAATAATTACAAATGGTTATGGAATAAGTTATACTTGTTAAATAAATTATATAGAAAAAATTAAAAGCCACAAGTATGTGGTATAATGTACACTTTATTATTTTCCCCCTTACCATGTTGTTAAAAAATACATAACCTCTTGATGTATGTATATTTCCTTGAGGAAGGTGCTCCGTAGCTCTGAGGCAGGATAAGTCGTGTGTAAGGTGGCAGCTGTAAGGTAACAACATGTTTTCCCATAAAAAGCGGAGTAAATGGGCACATAAATTCCGTATAAACTGTCAGCACGTCAGCTATGCTAACACAGGATAAGCTACTGCCCTGGAGCCTTGCTAACTTATGCACCATCATTTTTCAAACAATACACTTCAAGAACTCGTGCAGCTCTAGCGCAAGCAATGCTCAGACCACCCTCGTCCTGGCCACTCTAGCAGCCTTCATTGTTATGCAAGACACTAGGAGGGATGAAATTCAACTGTTATTTTCTGCAGGTGACATTTTTACTGGCATCTGAAACCAGGAAGTGAGTAGCAGAACTGGGAGTTGAACCATATTTTCTCGTAGGCTAACTCAGTATGGGATTCATCTCATCTAACTTCAGACATCTACACTGCAGACCTCTACGTCTGAGCTCGTCACCTCAGGCTCTGTAGTCACTCTTTGTAGTTAACAGGGGTGCTGAGTACTTTTAGGAGGCAATTCATCTGATCTACTTTAGCTGTGTACTTTAGCTGACATGTATCACACCTCAGAAGAGCCTAAGGAGCTTAACTAAGACATCAACACTCACATTATGAATGCCTAAGTTAGAAGACGTAAATCAACCCCTGAATATCTTTAGCCTTCAAAATTACCATTCTGCTAAGATACGTCTTTCCTTTATTTATTTATTTTTTAAAAAGATCTATGGTACTTCCTAGTCTGTATGCATGCAAGTTGAGGAAACTGAGGAGCCTAATCCACTTGGGCTATTTTGGCAAGCTAAATGCACAGCATATACTAAATCATCCATCCTGCCCTTCCCATTTGTGAAATGGTCTAGAAATCTCCAGATTGCCTATCTTTCTCAGTAAAGACAAAATAAAGATTTGGAAAAGATGGGCATTAGAAAGAAGAATTGAGACTTTTTTGATTTTTTTTTTTGCGTGCATACATTCAAGCACAAATGCAGTACACGGTATGCAGAGCAGGAATGTGACAAGCCTGATATATACTTGTTCATCAGAATTTTCAGGGAAGAATTTAACAATCTCTTGTGGTCAATTCACAGGCTTTACAACACACTGATAGGGTTAGGGAGATATGGGGTTTGGGACAACAGTAAGGCTTCTGTCTAAATGCCCTTCCTCCTCTTGGTTTCTCTAATCTAATCTAATCACTTTGTGCCCGAAACACATTCACTAAATCCTTTTTCTCTTTTCCTCAAAACATGGTTTAATAGTGTTGTTCAGATACTGGCTGCAATCTAAACTTAAAATAATATATGGCTAAAAAAAGGAAAATAGGGAAAAATAACTTTATCACAACTGAAAAAAAAATTTTTTTTTGAGTATCTAAGATCTGTCAAAACAGGAAAACAATTTCCCAAACCACTTATGTTGTACTACTAAGAAATGCTTTCTAACTACCCCCTAGGTTGTTTTCTACCCCCTGGGCTACAATATAATGTTCATGGAAGACAAGTGATGTCATTATGAGGCAGTGAAAATTTTATATTGTCAAAAGCAAAGAAAAATCTTCTATACATACCCTTCCTCTTCAAGGTCAAGCGTTCTCCATCGACCTCTTGAAACATGCACACCACTAAATTATACAGGCATATCATTGTTATCATAAATACATTATGTACGCCTATTTTCATAGTTAATGTAAGAGGGTCAGAGAAAATTTTTACTTTGAATAAGGTGGGTCAGTAACCTGAAAAGGTTGAAGAACACTGCTTTAGATAAAGGGACAAGGATAGTCGTTTTGACCTGATTTCCATGAACTTTATCTAAGTATCAAGTGCTGAGAAAGGTATTTTAGTTTATGGTAGAAAGCAAGTTAATCTGAAGAAAGTTCCTTAGCTGCTAGCAACCAACCAGTCAGCATTTCTATATGCCATGCTTTCCATGTGAGACAACAGTCTTAGATGTTTTAATGTGTATTCTTCAAGAAGACTTCAAGACTTCTTATTTGAAATTAATAAAATAAAATAGTCTAAAGTTTTTAGGAAATCAAGAAAATACATTGAGTGCAATGAGGAGGAAAGTTCCTTCTGGATTCCTTGGATCCCAAATGAAGAGCAAAATATGGTCACTGAATCAGGGAAATACTTCTTGTTATGTTTGTACATTGTTCTTTTGCAGAATAGAGTCCTAGTCTTCAGAGATTTCTAGATAGTCTTGCAATAACATAAAGTAATATGCATGTCTAAATTTTACTCCACTTTTATACTACTATTACTGCAAAAAGAAATTACTAAAATGTCTATTAGAAATAAGATTACTAG
>JAUBOD010000994.1:1914138-1930109 GCA_032353885.1 Nothura maculosa
AGGAGAAAGGTAGGAAAAGGTCACTGAAAAAATAGTATACTTTACAAGATGTCCATTCTGATGAGGGGCTCTCCTGTACTGCATATTGAATTTGGTGCTACAGAAGAAGTAATTTTTAACTAGAAAATCCAAGAGGAAGAGAAAGGAACTCTTTTTTTTCCATTTTTGATATTTTTGGATGTTTTGGTAGTGGGATGAAAAGAATAATTGAAAAAAGAAAAAAGAAAAAATAGAAATCATCAGCTGATGAATGGAAGTTTGCAAAAATATTTAGACTCTCTGCCGCTACTTCGTACTGTGCTAGGAAGCACCATATTCTGACATAGCCTGATGTATCCTGGCATTTGAGAAATTCCCATTCTTTTTTGCTGGTCTAACAGGTGGGACTGTAAGCTTCTTATGGAACTATTCAGAAGCCATTTGTTTGCACTGTGACTCATTTTCCCAGCTTAAAAAATGCCTGGAATTATCGCAAAAAAAAGTATAGACATCTAAATGCAGTGCCTGATTTAGGAATTGTCACAGAATTCTCTCTGTAGAATGGAGAGAAGTAGGCATCTCTCACGGATAATTAAGTTCTCTAGTGACCTTATGTAACAAATGTTCTTCAATAACCTGCAGAAATTTTGGTACCCTGTACCTATTTCTTCTGTATTTAGCTATATTCAGCAAACTCCAATACAGTCACCCTAATTTGTGCTTTAGCAAAGAGCTCATTCCCTTCTCAAAAATGAAAAAAAACACCATCTTCTCAGAGCCCCATAAGCTTCAAGTAGCCAAAATGTTTCTAGATCACTGCCTTCTTTCCCTAAATACCCATCTTGAACAAAGCTGACAGTTCTTGCCCTGACTGTGCCTCCCCACAATAGTCCTCAGCAAGAGAAAAGTCAGGGGACCTAGATGATGTATTTTTGCATGGTTCCTCATGTGCCCTAACCTTTGCAATGCTAAAGACCATTCTTCTGCACTTCTGCAATCTGCTTTTCACTTGAAACCCAGTAACTTTTTCTCTATACATCCTAGGCTGCTGAGGCAGTGCCTTTACCCTGGCATCCTAGGGACCCATGGTTATCTCCCAAAAAATCATTAGCTTTCCCCTAAGAAATCATTGTCAGTGATATTCAAGTCTTTTTGTTCTTCCTCTGCCTTCTCACCATTTCACCTTGTACTTATTAGTGTCCACTTCCATGCTAAGGTCCTTTCACACTTCACCCTGTAGCTTTTACTCTCCACTTTCATATTAGAATGAGCAGAACCTACCAGATAACAAATAATATAATTGCATATAAGGTTTTCCTTTTCTTTCTCTTTTCCTCTCCTTCTTTCCCTCCCTCCTTCCTCCAAAACAACTTTACAATTTATAGATTTCATCTGATATGGACCCTCCTAATAAATTGTATTCATAGAAACTCATACCAACCTTCTTTGTGCAACAAAAGCAGGGGCATAATAAGCCAGAGGATGCTGTACAGTAGCTAAGAGAGAAGGCAAGTGTGGAGCTGATGTGCATCATTAAACTTATGCCAGAGTCAGGTGTCTATTTGGGAAATACATGTCATAAAATAAATAGTTTATCTACTAAATGAGAAGCTTTCCTTTTTCCTCCTTACCCACAGCCTGAATCAGCAATCTGAACATGAGAGAGCCATCACATCTCCACTCAGGATACTTGGCTGGTGATACTTACTCAGCCTTTTATGTTCTTAAAATCTTATTTACCTCTTTGAAGAAAGCGCTAAACATTTTAGAAGCATTACGATGGAAGTCCAAGTGCAGTTGTGTTTCTGGAAAGTATAAAGAGTGCCACAGACCTGCATTTCAAATTCACACTGAGCATATGTACAAATGCAGAGCCCCTTTAATGTGGGATTTGTCTAAAGACAGGTTTTGGAAAGACATTCTGCTGTAAGGCCAATTGCAAAGCACATAGAAGCACTTTTTTTTCCATTAGAAATTATGATTTCTGGACATCAATTCCATGAAAATATGTCAAATATGACAACATTTCACTTTGGTAAAGCAGACAAAAAAGCTCAAGTGAAATCAAATAGAAACTTATAGAAGCTTGTGTTTCTTTAAAAGAAAAAAAAAAGGAATCTAGAAATAGATTGGTTATATTTAACCATAAAGCTAAAACCTGGATAAAGATGGAAATTAAATAAAAGGTTTTATTGACAACAACCAAAATTTTCACCACCCCCTCAAGAAAAATAATGAGAAATTTCAGACTATATGTCAGGACAAAATATAACTTCAGAATATTTCTTATTCCATTGTCTGTTCCTGTGAGGGTTTATTCCAATTATAATGTACATTAAAGTACCACCTACCAAAAGCATCAGAGAGATGCTCTGATGAGGTATGACTCTTCAAGCACAGAGTAGATGAGGAATGTAAAGTATCTCACAGATCTTATAATAAAACCGGGGGGAGATACAGCAGAGGAGCACTGTTTGGGCAAACAATCATTTACTCTGGTCCACACCATGTCTGAGAGAAGGTCTCTTCAGTCTCTGAACACTGCTGTGCCCTCCTGGGTTTTCAAGCACTGGACATGTCCAGGTCAGTGTAAATCAGTGTATGTAGAAATCAAGGTGATTTGCACAGGGACAACGTATTTTGGAGCCCCAGTTGAAGAACAGCTTTTGCCTGCACATTAAAAACTTCCTTTTGTTCAATGCATGATCCCAGGGACAGCCAAAATTATCAGCTTGCAGACAGCTGTTGTCTCCTGCTTCAGTGCAATATGATAACTAGTAACAGCATCCCTGCTATCCTGATGCACTGCAAAGTTAACAGCTAACTTAAAACACTTTCATTCTTGGTAATCCTGTACCATTCAGTGCCATAGCACTTTGGTAACTCTTATTTGACTGTATCTCACAGTGACAGTAAACAGGGGTTGAAATGAGGACAGCCCCTAATCATGACAAGACCGCAGTTTTTATTTTCTACTTTTCTCTCAGGAACGTTCTGAAGAATGAGGAATTGATGGATGTAAACAATATTCAGGTAATCATGTTTTATATTTACAGTCCCAGAAGGGCTTTTGAAAGGGAAGGGAATGGAAAGTGCGGTTTACAGTAACTCAGTGTTATTTGATACAGTTTGCTCAGAGGAATAGGTTGAGCTAAAAAAATAGGATAAAGATGTAGATCAAGGCTTATATCTATGTTTTAAAATCCTTTACAAATATGTATGAGACTTGCTTTCCCTACTAATATGCAGAGGAGACTGAAGCCTCATACCATTTTAGGATCAAATATTATTTCAAGATAATTCATAGTTCCACATTTAGAAAGGTGGGAAATCAAGACTGAAGCAGAAGACACTTGACCCTGGGTTTCCTATAGATCAGATGAGTGCTTGAATCTTTAAACTACAGAGTAAAGACCTTCCGGAAAAAAAGAACTTTTCTTCTACTGTTAGTGAAGAAAGAACAAGTTTAGTCTTCTCATAGCCTTCTGTGAGAAAGAACATGCTTAGCTCAGGGATTCATTTCTAGGAGATGATCCATACCTGTGCTTCTTCAGTAGACACAAATTCCCCAAATAGGCAGTTGCACCTCAGGAACATGCATCTATGCTCCACCACTCATGACTCTGTCATTTCTACCTTATTCAGCAGCACATGTAGCTAGCTCTGTGTCTTTTTGTATCCAAGAACCTAAACTATGGATTGTTACATCAAATCTATATGAATTGATGCAATCCATGTTGCATCAACATGGAATCAACATAAGCAATATGCAATCCATATTGTATCAATTTCGATGCAATTGATGCAATGAAACATGCAATTAACTATGGATACATATATATGCATATATAATGCAACATCTAAGAACTGAACTGACTCAGATGTAGTTTTTGAGGAATTTAGATTGTGCCTCCCACAAAGGCTTTGAACCCTAAAGCTCCTGCTTCCCTGCATCCTGAGCTGTCTTCCAGGATTATGGGGAGTTGAGAGGGAGTTGTTTTACCTGCTGCTGGACATCGGCCACAGCAGGGAAAGGAACAAAAGGTTCATGACACTGAGTGATTAAAAGCAGCTTGTGGCTGAGAGGAGTCTTTAGATCTGAGTATCTGTATCCTCTTCTTTCCTCTTCTTCAGCTCGCCTCACTTTAAACGGAGAGGAAGTGAGCCTTATTAAATATAGACAGAAGTGACTGTTTTCAAGGGGGAGACAAGTATCTTGAGAGGTTGGAGAGGGCTTTGCTATAGGGTCTGCAAGTCCCAGTGTCCCAGCCGAGCTCTTAAACAGACACAAATGACTGAAGTGTCAACCCCGATGTGCAAGAGCTCCTATGCAATCCAAGCATGCAATCAAAGCGAACCGATGGGGGCAGAGATGCACACTGCAGCAGCAAGACAATTATGATTAGTGTAGACAATTATGATTATGATTTAGCCGTAGGATCCCCAATAGCCATTAACATGATATCACATTTTCCCAATGAAAAAAATTAAAAGGGAAAATTCGGTGGCTAAGCAGCAGTGAGGAAACCCAGGGGTAAATGTTTGCCTTGAACAGGACTGTAAGCCACACGAGAGAGAATAATTAAATGAGTCTCTGGCCCTTAGTTATGTGAGAAATGAGAGAAAGGGGGGTTGTCTCTTTTTAATTTTTTTTTTTTAAATTCCCCAACTGATCAAGAGCGGGGAAGGAGGACTGAGGGAAGAGAAGAAAAATATTCCAGGGTGACATAGGATTTCCAAGCTTTCTTTTGTTTGCAAAGGCAGCCAAACGGAAGCAGCGGCTTCTCTCCTTGTCTCCCAAAGATGGAGCTGTTGCAAAAGGAGAGAGAGGATGGTTCAGGCTTACTTGCACATACACAGAGCTCCGCGTTCGGCTGCAGGACTTTGAGGCTTCTCGCAAAACATAAGTGCTTCCTTTCTGTAAGGAGAAATAAAAATCCGTATTATTATAGCAGCTGCGTTATTGCAAAATTCTACCAAAACACAACGACTGATATTAAGTATCTAACCTCTCTTAATTGTCTATTTCATGGGCTTTAGATTTCTGGATTGCTAAAATAACCATCTGAAGACAAGATTTCGATTCATTTTGTTTTATTAGTATTATTATTTCCTTAGAATAATAATAACACTTTACACTTATACAGCACCGTTCATCCGCACACGCAGACACTAAGAATGGGATTGCTGCTGTTATCCTATCACACCCCACAGATGGGAGGAGAGAGAAAATTCATCAGGAAGCTCAGACTTGAGGAAAAATTTCCTGAGACCTTCAGGCCAGGGATGACTCAAGGGGAAAGGTAATTTCAAGTACACAATGGAAAGATCAGCTGCTCTAGTCAAGTGCATTTCTTGATTTTTTTTTCAAAATATATTAACATTTTCATTCTTAATCCAAAGTTAATTAATGTCAGGAGCTCCTTAACAATGTCTTTTGGGGAGTCTTGAAGGCAAGAATTTGGATGTCTGGTTTGGTTACTTCTAAAGTAAAAGTTCTAGCTGAAGGACAGCTGAACAAATGAGAAGCAAGGTAATTTGGTGTTACTCAGAAAACCAGACTTCATAGTCAAAATAAGCCATTTCTAACCCCTCAACTCTTCATATCTGTCAATCAATGATCTGGTGCTCACTCATGGATTTGGTGAGGGCCTTCTAGAAAGTAATGATTTTCAAAATAACATCTCCTTCTAATTATATTTCAGTTCAGAAATACACTAGTGCAGTTGGGAACTATGTCAGAGACTACCATCTATTTCTGTTCTGTCTGATCCTTGTCTTGCAGCTGCAGCAGAAAAAGGAAACTCAGTGACTTCTGTAAAGAACCGCTCCTGGAAAGGAACAACACACAGTGTGTGGATAGCATTTCCCTTCTGCTGGAGGTTCACAGAGCTTCTCTTTCCTGAGCAGGTACTTCAAACTTACATAGATGAGAGGGTGAGCGTAGGATGATTACACGTGGTGTTGCTCCCTTATCACAGTTTATAACACAAGTGCTCCTGTGCCATAATGGATTTGCAGTCTCAGTCTAGACATGCCTGTTTGTCTCCTCTGACAACTGGAGAAAAGCAGACGACCAGGTCAGATGCATATGGGTTGGAAGAGGCCAAAGTACCACTCCTTCAAGTGAGGCACAGCTAGCCTTGAGTGCTGTAGTCAGGTCATTCTTTGAAGAGAAATACACTGAAAGTTAAAGGCAGTTTGTGCAAACAAGTACTGTCAACAAGAAACTACTCTCAGGAGGACACGAGCACTATTGTGCAAGGTGCAAAATCTCGATCTTTGCAGCTACAAGTTGAGCAGTGTCATGCGGCACATCCATGGTGAAGTCAAGGAGGGGAAGCCAAAAACACATGGCTCAGCTTCATCTTCTAACCCTTCTTCATCATCTTGAGTCTTCCCAACCCATAAACAAATAAAGCTGTTCTCAAATCCCTGAACAAAAAGGGAGCAACACTTGATCACAGAGGTGGAAGCAGCTAATACAAAACTGTCTTTATATTTTTTTTAATAAAAAGAAAAGTGTGCTCATTTGACCAGTCACATGGCTCCCCGCTTTGGCATTGCTATTATTCCCATCTTAGACTCTTTCCACTTTCTTTCTCGCCAGCAGGAAAGAAGTAACACAGTGATGTTTTATGCCACTGAGACAAAGAGGTATTGATCCTTTTTGCCTCTGGAAAAGGTTTCTAATAATTTCCAGATATATCGTAGATTGTGGTGCTGCTATCTTTAATTAAAACATGACACAGGATGGAAAGCAATTATTTGGGGGGTTTGGGCTTGTATTTTAAGTGCAGATTCCTTTTTTGTTTTAATGGGCTCTGGTACCAGATGAGATGACTTGCAAGTTGTGCATATAGAAAGTGGAAAGAAGAAAGAGATTTGCTTTTCTGTTTGCTATTCATGACAGTTAAATATGAGGTTTTATGCTTCATAGACAAAAGATCTGGTCATCTGCAGCTTATGAGCCCCCTTGACCAAGGACAGCTGCAGAGAGGAAAAAATCCGATGATGTCCAAAGGAAGCCTGTGCTCTGATCAGCCATTTCTCTGTCAGCATCACCCCTTTGTAATGACTGTAATAACACCTCCATGCTCAAAGCTTGGCCCTATGGGTTTGGGTGATGATTGTCAGCACGATAATGGGGATAACATGAACTCACTCTGACCCTCCTTCTGCACAGAGCTCTTCAGCCAGAGATAGAAATGACTTCCCTAATGCTGCAGTCTGATCAGAGTCTCTTTCTGGTTAAAACCTCTTGTCACTTTCTCACACTAGCCCCTGGTTTTGAAATGTCTACATACTGGTGAAATTTCAACCACAGACATTGATTCTTTCATTCTTATATTTTCTAATGATGGTGGGAATTACTATCATTTATGATTTACCAATGAATTGCTAAAGCAAGCACTTTTAAATGGCTTCACCAAGATAAGAATCCTTGGTTAGAACACTATATCCTTAGATAGAACTGCCTTCCTAGAAATCATGCCAATGTTATTCTGGGGCTCTATATGCTTGATTCAATGGTACCTATAGCGTTTAATATTCTCAATCCTGTAGAGAAAAACTATACCCTGATAAATTCTTCAGTTTAGAGCTTTTGCATTGTCCAGTACATTAATTACTCTTGTTCCCATAACTCCAGCCTCACAGGCATTTAAATGTATGATTAATCTTTTCAGGAACAGGTAGAAGTTGAATCAAAGAAATACTGTGCCAAACAAGTATATACACAGACTGTTTCTCTCATTAGTAGTACAAAAGGATGATGATGAATGTTTAAAAGAGAGCCCATGTTCATGTGGTTCAGCTCAGGAGTTGGGTTCTTAGGAATTCATGGGGGCCCGTATATTACATGTTTTCCACCTTTGTTTCCAACTAATCAGTAATGAATCCTTTCCACTCACCTTCCATTTGCACAAGCAGTAGGGAAAGACCCTTCTGATTTTCCATATGAAATACCCTTTGCTCCATCAGTGCTCTCATAATCAGGAGATCTTGACTTCCAGCCGGGCGACCAGTTAGACCTATAAGCCTAGATAGAAGATTCAGTTTTTGATAAAAGCACCCTGATTTGGATAGAAGACTGAGGACTTTAGTCCCTCCTGTCACAGCGGCTACAGAAATACTGAGCAGAAATCAAAATGGAGGTGAATGATATCAAATAGATCTACAGGCCTAAGCTGACCTAAAGTGTAGACTCAGAGGAGTTAAATGATTTTTTTCAAGATCAGTAGGGAACTGTTGCCTTGAAAAGCTGAGGCTGGAGTGTAGGATTTGTTCATTATTAGCCTAAGATTAGTTTGTTACAACATGCTGGGTGTCATGCTAATACACTAGCCATTCTTGTGGTATCTGGGAAAGATTTTTTATTTTATTTTGGACATAATAGGAAAAATAGAGACATGGGTGCCTGCATTTCCTTATAGAAATGATATCAACTTGGATAATCACTAGAGATCTCCTCTATTTCTCTCTCAAACAAGCACACATCTTCTTATCATATTATCATATATATTAATAGTAAATTTAAATATAGCAAAGATTGCAGATCATATGTTTCTTCAGTCTTTGAAAAGGAAGTGGATTTCATACATCACAACAATTAGTCAAGTGTCAAGTGAACTTTCATTTACTTCTGGTTCACTTAAATGCTGATTATCACCCAAAGGATATTAACGCAGAGGTTTCCTGTGCTAGTAAAATCTCCAGGGTCTTAAAATTTGGTCTGAAAAGATCCCAGAGGCAGAGTTGTCTCCTGAGAATCCTAGAAATACATTTTGCTTTATAATTCAGCAAGAATTCAAAAATGCAGGTAGTAAAAAGGGTAATTTTTGTGAGTCTCCATAAATGTTCGGTTTGGGTCAAGGTCATGTCTTGGATACATGTTAGAGCGGAACTGACTCTTATTTTACCTGAATTCATTCAGCTATCCCTGTTCTCAAACAAAACACTGAGGGACACACAAAGAAATCCTACCGATATCCCAAAGAATCAGAAACAATACGTGAGCAAATAAATAAAACATGTGCTTAACACAAATGGGAGATTCTGGGCAAAAGGAAACACATAAACTACCCTTGTTGTTCTGAGATTTACCGATCTGTATTTCACAGATGCACTATTGCTTTATTCATACTGTTAAGGGAGACAGAAGCAGCCTCTAACCATCAACACCCATCATTAAATCATTACAAAGACTCTCTTGTTAAAGAGACAGATAACTAGGTATATACAAATACATGCATATACATGCATATATGTTTAGATTTATAAAATCCTGTATAAAGGTGAGTGGAAATGTGAAAAGCTTCTTGGGGCTGCTTAGCTTTACTGTTCATCCAAGGCTACCACTTGAGAGAAAGAAATGTTTTCTGGTTGCTGCATGAAAAGTAACCTTAGCTTAGACGAAAAGACCGAACTGAAAAGAGAACAACATTGCAGGTTTTTCATGAGCAGTGGTGAAACAGAAAGTAAAATGAAATTAAGTGACAAAGTAAATGAAAGTGTTAGGGCGTGAGTTTCAGGAACCAGTGACAACCACACCATGGGATTCCTGTGAAAGAAGCACATTCTGGAAGCTATCAGGCAGTGATGCTTGATTCCTTGGGGCTGGAAAACTTATCAGCCCCATATACCTGACGTGCCACAGAGAGGCAGACTCAAACAGTCAATGTGGGCAAAAAAGAATGAACAGAAGCAAAAAAGGTGGAAAAACTGAAATCATGCTGAGCAACTATCTAGCTATTGTAAATATAAAACCTTACCTGAGCATCTTAATCCTGACCTATGTGAGAAGCCCCATTCAGAGGACTTGCAGCTCTGACGCAGGCAACAACCTTTTGAGGGTACATATCTCATAAATCCCTCCTTCTCCTCGAGACAGTGCAGAGCTTTGCATATCACCCTGAGATGCGAGAGAAGGAAGGGGTTGCTGCATGACATTCAAAACCATGATCAGCACTGCCAGATTTCCAGCTTCTAGATGGTAAGAGCAGAAAAAAGAGCGGAGAATCTCAGTGGTAACTAAATATACAAAAAAAAAAAAATCGATTCCTATATGTTTTCCCTAAATACACAATATTTAAAGTAAGTTATATTACTAAAATCCTTGTCTGCTTTTATCCAGGTGTCTTTTGAAATATAAGTGGACACTAAATAGATATATTCAACTTTTTGGGGACAAAAACACCACCACCCCCAGAAAACAACAGAACAATAACAAAAACCTCTTCAAGACTTTCCAGATATCTACAGCCCTCAAAAGCTGTAGATCTGCTGTGTTATAGAAGGTTGTTTGGGATCATCAGAGTTAATCTTAATGGATAAATTTGTTTAGACAGAGTGACAAGTGCTGGAGCTCTGGTGATGTCCGGTGTGACTTTAGGCATATATTCAGGGATTCCAGACATTCAGGAGTATAAAAACAAGCATCATGAAAGAAAAGAGTGAGGATAAAAAAAAAAAAATTAATTTTGCATAATTTTGCAGTTATACTCTCTGAAACTTCTGATTTTAAAGGGGATTCTAAAGAAACTTTTCAAAGTGGGTAATTAGAAGTCTGATGACTCCTATAAGAAATCATATAAAGATACTGAAAAGAAAGGAATGAATTACTCGTAAAAGAATTCATAACATAGGTTATTGGTGGAGCTTCAGATGGGAATGTAATTTATGGGTAGAAGATAAAATGGAGGAGATAGGTAATATTAAGGATCCTTTTTCAAATTTTATGGAGAAATATTAGGAAATTTTAGTGAACCACTGAAGGAAATTGAATCAACATTTCTCTGAAAGGAAAACAAATACTGATAATGCATATCAGACAGTAATGAGGAAATAAATTTAAAGCTGTAATTTATTGTAAAGGATAATTATAATATATTTTAACATTTTTTACCATTTTAGTACCCCTGTACCGGTGAATCATTAGAGAGTTTGGAAAGGCCAGAATATCTACCTTTATCTCCTCTGTTAACTATTTGGTTGTCTGATATGCCACATTAGGAAGAAGGATGAGGATAAGAGATTTTTTGTCTGATGAAAATAAATTCTTCACCAACTCCCATCTACTTTGTAGTAACTAAGATTTTAGTCTCAAACTATCCAGCTTCCACATATCTCACCTGAATCTCTCTTGGTCTATTTTTGCAAGATTGTATATTTATGCTAAAGTGCTAGTATTTATCTGCAGTAAGTTTGGAATATTAGTCAGTACCAATTGCCATAATATAATTTATGGCATAAAATCAATAGAGAATGATGAAGGGTGGGGAAGGGAAGGGAAAAAGGGGAAATGAACAAATTTAGGTCATATAAAAGAAGAGTTTTCTCAGTATAGTAAACCATACTATACTGAGGAATGCACAGAGTTTGACAAAAAATAGGATGGCTTGGATTTATTCTGCTAGGGGAGGAGGATTTCTTTGGCCACAAAATATTTGAAATGCATACAGGTAAATTCAGATTCTCTAGTGGTCTTTTTACTTGCTGACATTCTCAATTCTGAGGTTCATCTAGTTCTAGGATAATTCTGAGATACAGATTCATTGCCACTTCTGCCTACTAGCAGGTATTCAAGATGGAACCAGGATCCTGCTGAATTTCTACTCAAATGTCTGAAAGCGTGAGGGCAGTTATTGCAAATGAATGAAGAGAAAAAGAAAGAAAGAAAAAGACAGATAGTGAGATGATAGGTCCAGCAGACAGTGGCAAGGGAGGTGATATCCACTTAGTTCGTATGCTTTTATACCTCCTCGTGTGTCTTTGGCAAATCTATAGGCTGCATTTTATGTAAAGATTATATGTATACTGAATGAAAGTCTTTAACAGGATTATTTCAGAGTCCCATTCTGACTCATCTTCCATACCTTGGCAATCATGCTTTTGACTGAAAATAGATAATTCTGGGAAGACACCCAAGGAAATATGCCCTGTGAAATGCCAGTATTCTGAATTTAATTCTGATTCTGCCTTGATCATCTCATTGTTTACAGATTTGTAAAAATCCTGAGTGATGTTATATAAGGTACCATGTAGTGAGAAGGGCCTTTCCTATATTTAAGGAGGTGCTGCATTTTGCTGATGGGTGAAAGGATCTGTAGGTGTGAGCTTGTGGTTTCTTTAAATGCATTTCTCATACGTGTTGCTGGAAGTATAACAGCTAAGCCAGAAAAAAAAAAGAACGATATCTTTCATTATTCTTTGATCAGGATAAAGTGCTTAAAAGAGGAAATAAAGTATTCCTTATTCCTGATTATAAGACACACCGAGAATTTTTCCATTATCTATTTATCTTGCACTGAAAACCTTAAAAAAGGTACTCATAGTTATACAGAGCTTTAAACCCATGGATAAAGCTTAGCTTGGTCATGGGTCCAGTGGGTAATCCACCAACTCCCTATAGATCAGGAAGCACAAATGTTACGATTTGTTGTTGTTTTGGACATTGTGGGATTTGGCTTATAGAAATATAATAGGGCCCCACTGCCTGTTCCTTATCTGTGCATTGTGCCAAGCCTACAAAGGAGCAAGTGGAGCAGGTCACAGCCAGAAGTCACAGTGTGAGAAGATTCTGTGTATATTTCTTGGACCAACCACATTGAAAAGGGAAAAGATTTTCACCTACTTCAATATCTTGGGAACAAAGAAAGTGAAAATACCTACAGCGTACAGCAGATGCACAAATTTCCTTTCGGTGATTAATGTATTTTGAACACAGAACTGTCATCTCAGGTCTTATATGTTTTTATCTGCTTTGGTGCTGTACACCTGTGGTTTGTTGATAAAGCATTTGCTCTGCAGTGAAGACAACTGTCAGTTTCAGTGCTTCTGGCCCTTAATAACCATCTCACTTCTTACTCACGTGCACGTGTGCGCACACACACCCCACATATGCTCAGATATAATTATAAACCATACAGAATAATGCCAAGGAAAGGGGATAATAAACTATAAGTCCTGTGTTTGGCATGTGTAGCATTACAGCATTAAGCCTAATGAACAACTCATGGCTGGTGAATGCTCTAGCAACCTTGTGGTTACTAGAAGAAAACTAGAGGACAGTTACCATGACCCATATCTTTGAGTTATCATCACACAACACTAAGTCACAACACTGAATGATGAGATGTCATCAAAGCACATGAGCATAACCATGCTTTGTAAGTTCAAGTAAGCACAGCAACACCTTTAATGACCTAGCCTATAGCCAGCTAAGGTCACTGACTGCAATGGGTTTAGGACCAAGCCATCAATTATAATAACAGAAAAAAATCAAGTGACAGTCCTTGTTTTCTTCACTTAAGTGATTTTATACATTTAAACTCCAGACACTGGCTCGTCCATTTTTTATTGTAAATTTATAATTTTCATTGTATTTCACTTACTTAGAACACTGTAAAATTTCTGCTCTACCTAATACCACAGAATGACAATTCACCCTGCATCTGAGAGCTGGACATTTGAGTCTGTTATATAGTTTGAATCAGCTTAGAAAACCAATATCTCTCGCTGTCAAATGACTATGCATTTCTTGTGGGTTTATCTCAGTGAAAGAACAATTCTGTTATAGATCATGATCATAATGTCCAAAATACTGGTCATAGCGTTTACACAACATGAAATCTCATGACCTCTCAAGCCAAACCCACATACGTACACATGCATGCTTGCCATCTCTGGAAAATATTTCAAGAGAAAATTTTTGTATTTCAGTAGGAGCTTTACCTATTATTTAAAGATTTACTTCCTTGTATTGTGATTAATGTTTATTAAAAAGCACACATCTCTATATTGCATGCATATGCATATCTACTATCATCACAGACAGGAAGACATACAAGCTTAATTTGATATTTTTTTGATGTTAAACTGCTTTTTTTTTCTCTTTTCTGAAAACTGCATTACATTCTTAAATGTAAATCCCTTTCTGCAGTTTCAGTTACCCCAGCTACATAAGGTGCACATGAAGATACACAGCTAAAGAAGACAATGTAAAAAATTATTTACATTCCTCTCAAAACATTGAATTACGTAGCAGGAAAAAATCACTCACCTTTCTGTTGGAAAACTTAGTTCTTTTATGGATGTATATGTATAAGAGTATATATGTTCGTTCTCGAATTTCACTAAACTACAGTTTTCTTCCCAGGTTGTTGAAGAGGCAAGAGATGGCAGTATTGACACATCTATGAAAAGCAGCACTTCATTGACCAAACTAGAATATAAGGATTCTTCTTTTTCACATTTTATTTTTATAGTTTCTTTTTGTGGTGTTTCTTTTTTTTCTTTCATTTTTTTCCACATTCTCCACCCTCCATGCGTACTTTCTTCAAAAAAAAAAAAAATCACATACACAAAAGCACACACAAAAGAAACCCCATCGCTTGCTGCACCATCCTCCTTGAAAAATCCCCCCTTTTTTCCTCACAAAACCTGAGGAACTAAGCAGATATGAAGATCTGGAAAGATTTTATTTTATGCTGAAATAAAGAATCAAAAACAAACAAAAGCATAGTGAGAAGGGATGGGGGGTGGGAGGAAGAAAGCATGATAAATTACTGATTACTAAATGGAATTGTTTCAATCAGGAGCTTTAAAAAAATGAAGGGAGGCAAAAAAAATGAACTTGCTTCTTTCCTTGATTCTACCCTTTTGCAAGAAGATCAAAGAGATTTATGACCTGTGTCTCTTTGAGCCTGATGCCAGAAAAGAACATGTTCTCATTAATAGTCATTTTCTCGTCAAAATAGGGCTTTTATGCAGACAATATGCATGGCTTTTATAAAGCTGATTGTTGACAAAATTTTCAATAAGTTTAGTGCACTGAATGGCACACAGAGAACAAAAGTGAAAGGGTGACTGCTAACTTTTTTATATGCTGCAGGATAAGAAATCAAGCCTGTCTACAAACCAAACACTGAAAGCTTGTGAGAGCCACAGCTGAGTTTGCAAGGAGAGAACTTCAATATTTTGGATGGTGTTTGGAGTAAGAAAAACAGCCAGAATTCAGCCATTTCCCTTTAGTAAAATTTCTTAAAAACTGGAAATCTTGGGAGAATAAATTTTTCTCTTGAGATTTCCTGTACATTCAGGTTTTGGATGATTTCTTAATACAAACAGCTGGGGACGATCTCCCATGGTATATTACTGCATAATTAGTTACAATATGGGGATTTTATGCCTCCCACTGCAGACTCCAGAGACCAGATACTTGGGTAGAACGGGCCATTTATTTGCTCTGGTATACTGGTCCTTGTTACCAGAATAGTTATTCTCACTCCTTTCAGATAACATCTTCTGAATCCAAATAAGAAGTTGAATTGTGGCTATAAAATCAATAGACAAGGATGTATTTTCCAGGACAAGGGAACATAGAAGCAGAGAAGGTGACATGGTGACATGCCTTTGGTGTGAGGTTAGGTAAGGAGATGGGTTGAATCTTATCTTCAATGTGGTCCCAGCTAAGGACATTCCAGCTCCTGCCTTTCCCCATAAGCTTGTTCCTTGGTTGCGTTTATTGAAATATTTTTTTTCCTGCTTTTCTTTTCCCCTCAGGCTCTGTGATGAAATCCAGTTTAAAAAAATGTATCAATCTTTCCTTTAGAATAAGTTTTTGCTGTTTGTGCTTTGTTTTCTAAACCAAATAATTTCAACGAAGGAGCAGTAACTTCATCTGAAAACTGAGGAAATGGGCTGAAACAGGGAGAAAAGTAAAAATCAGTTTTCCCACGGTCTTTAGATTTGTACCATTGGATTGTACCCTTTGCTTTACCTACCAAAAAAGTACTGGACTTCGGATATGCCAAAATCTTATCAAACTTGGGCAATATTAGAAGCCTGGAGGAACTGCTAAGGACAAGATCCAGAATAAATTCAGCACTGCAGTCTATAAGATGTACAACATTAAAAATGTAGTCCATCTACTGGAAATGTAGTTTTGAGGTATTGTGTATTGCACAGTTGTGCTGGAAGAGTAGAAACAA
>JAUBOD010000994.1:1930209-1950845 GCA_032353885.1 Nothura maculosa
AAAATGTAGTCCATCTACTGGAAATGTAGTTTTGAGGTATTGTGTATTGCACAGTTGTGCTGGAAGAGTAGAAACAAAGTTTTTGCCTATAGCTAGAGAAACAATTGCATCTTCTGACTTTCTGAGCATTTTATTGGCCAGAAAAGTTGATTTAATATATTTTCACTCTCTCCAGTATACATGAAGGAGTTTGGTTCCCCTTGGCCATATAAAAAAACTTATGTGCATGATTGTATGTATATATGATCTATACATGTACATAACAAGCATGTATAGCACATGCATGCATGTGTTCTTCAGATTTTGCAGTAGACCAAACTAGTGAAAAAAAAAGTTGTTTTCTAATTCTCACTTTTTAGAGGCATCACTCTTTATACTATTTTGTCTTGACTCTTCCAATGGAGGCAGGAGCAAACAAGTAATCAGGGAAAAGAAGGAAAGCAGCTTATTAATTTATATACTGCCAGAGAAGCCCATTGGGATCACAGCCACCCCATTTGCCATGCTGAATTAGAGTCCCAATAGTAGTTCCAGGACAGAAATACTTGCTTATATCATTAGCTGCTCTAAATTGGCGTAGGAAAACACTGAAACTGGAAAGTACAATTGCATGCAGTGGACTAACAGAGGAGCTTGCATGCAGGTAGCTGAACTGGTTACAGTTTAAGTATGCCTTGATCAACCTGCAGCATAGGCTACACTGTCAGGATAAGGATGAGTCTGAATGGAGGCAGACTGGCAGGGAAATGACAGTCTCTAGTTCCAAAGCTTATTTTCTTCATATGGAAAAATGTAAGCAGTAAGACAGAGCAGAACAGCCAATAAAGAAATGAGACAAAATGGTAATATCATTCCCTTAAGGAACTTTCTAGGACAAGAAGACAGTGAAATACTTGACTGTACATTCAAATAAAGAGAATGTGACAAGTATTTAAGTTAAATGCCTTTTTTTACAGTGCATTGTTGAACATATCTTCAGCAGGCTCATTTTGGTATCATAGAAAGCGTTTGACTGACAAGAACTTGAAGAGCAGCAAAAGGTTCAGCCTCCACCAGTCGCCTGATTTAGAAATCATTGCAAGTATAATAGGTTTGTCATAATAATTCCTAGTGTTCAACATCTTTCTGTAGTATTAAAAACTCCTGACTTCATCACATTCTGATTTCATCACATTCATCAACTGGCACAAGTAACATCAGCAAATAGCAGCCTGGAAGAACAGAGAATAACAGGATGGTTCTTGGGATGGAATTAATGGCTGAAGCAATCAACCAAGCCCCATGCTGCTATGGAAAGAACAAGTGGAAAGTTCTGTGAATGTTGGCAGACACTTACTGCCAACAAACTTCTAATTTCTTCTTTTTTTTTTTTTTTCTTTTCCAGTGCATTGAAGTAAAATTCTTTCTGCACAAAATGAACCAGGATCCATCAGGAGATGACTTCTCTGTGAGAAGGAGGCATCTCAGTTAAATGGCTGGTGACTGAGTATGACAGTGCAATGATGTAATGATATAGGAAATTCTGTAAGTACTTTCAGATGCAGAGCCTGGGTAGAGCTTCATGATAAAAAATCTGTACATTGTTATCACATCACGAGGAAGATGCTCTTCTACCCAGTACCTGCTTTGTGTTGTAGTATTAGAGATGTGAATATATTGTCACTAGGAGACAGTCCACTCAATTTATCTTCATAGAACAAGATCATTGTCCAAATAGAGTCAAATAAATAGTATTTGTAGCTTCTTTGCTTTTCATAAATGGGTGCTGAGTTCCATTTTCAAGTCATTCTGATTGCTGTGATATGATACTACACAGATTCTTATGATTAAATTTGCTGCACTTTGATTCCCACTGTCTTTTTCAAAACAGAATATAGAGCCATTACATTTTTATATTTGAGAGATGATTTTATAAGGTAGAGATATATTAAGCAGATAATTAAATGTTGTTAAAAGTTTCTGGATTCCATATTTAAAAGCTGTGATTGAAATCTAATGACGGGGGGGATTTTTACTGAAGAGTATACAGATAGTGATATATCAAAGAAAATACAGATGTGCTGCCAAAACAAAGTATGTAGCTCACTATAGCTCCATTCTTGCCTTACAGCCTCTTACTGTAGGCATGTACATACGATGTCTATGCCATATGTGTTTCTGTCAAGCAGAAATAGGGTTAAGAGAACTAATAATAATCCCGGAGGCACCAATACGGTTTAAGAGTTGACCTACTGCAAAGCAGCCCTGCAGGGAGGGATCTGGGACTCCTGGTGGGCAACAAATTACCCATGAGGTAGCAGTGCCCTCATGGCCAAGAAGGCTAATAGGCTCCTGGCCTGCTTCAGGAGGATGTTGCCAGCAGGTGGAGGGAGGGCATCATGCCTCTCTGCTCAGCTCCGATGAGGCCGCATCTGGAGTATTGTGTGCAGTTCTGGGCTCCTCAACATTAGAGGAATGTGGAGCTTCTAGAGAGAGTCCAGTGTAGAGCAGCACAAATGATTAAGGGACTGGAGCATCTGTCTTATGAGGAAAGACTGAATGTGCTGGGTCTGTTTAACCTAGAGAAGACTGAGAGTGGGTCTGATCAATATATATAAGTATCTGAGGGGAGAATGTAGGGAGGAAGGGGCCAAAGTCTTCTTTTGGGGGCCAGTGGGTGGCCAGTGAAACAAGGGGTAATGGGTACAAGTTGAAACACAAAATGTTCCATCTCCATATGAGGAAGAACTTCTTTCCTGTGAGGGTGCCAGAGCCCTGGAACAGGCTGCCCAGGGAGATGGTGGAGTCTCCTTTTCTGAACATCTTCCAAACCCACCTGGATGCCACCCTGTCCCTATGCTCTGGGTGTCCTTGCTTGAGCAGGGGGGTTGGACTTGGTGATCTCTAAAGGACCCTCTCAACCTTACTCATTCTGTGAATAAAAAAGTAGTACTTTTCAAAGCTCACATAAGAGAGGCAGATAGAAAATGTAGATTTTTTTTTCTGATTTACAGACTGAAGAAACTGAAGAGTTTGTGCATATGTTAACTTTTATAGTAAAACAGTGAGCTGCAGAATCCTCTCTGTTCTGTATAGCAATGATATCAGTCCCACAGCTCACATATATAACAGGAGTGAGTACATGGGTGTTCTTACACTATTCAAAAGTCCATATATAGCACTTTTTATACATAAAGTTTTTTAACGTAAAAATATAGGCCATCATCTCAAAATTACAGGTGGGCTTACCAAGGCTCTTGGAGCTATGATATGTGTGATAAGTGATTTAGGATCACATAGGAGGTCTTTGTATGAGTCACAGCTGGAACTCAGCTCTCGTCTCTGATTTCTATCAGATTTATTTTCACTCACCAATATAAAAGGGGAGAATAGTAAGTCCTTTCTTTGTTTTTTTTATTATTATTATTTGTTTGTGTCATGGTTTCTGCGATTTATTCCATAATAGATCAATTTATTTTGCAATGTATTCTTTTATTTTTATTTTTATTTTAAACTGGTGACTTCTTTTTGCAAAGGTAGCATAAAACTGCACAGATATTGTTTTGTCCATCCATCTGTCTAAGCCTCAGGGCCTGATTGTCATTTTCACTGAGACTACTTTATACTGCTCTAACCATGTGAACGAACCTTACAGTCATGGCCATAAATGTAATTTACACCTACTTGAAAGCTCCTCTGCTCTGCCAGAAAGATGTATCTTACGAAGGAAAAAAAAAAGCCCTAATACACTTTGCACTTTGAAATCTAAATGTTGATCTCTTTTATAGGAGTTACTTGCAGATTAAACTCCATATTCCAGAAGATATAAGTAGCCTGCTTTTACTGTGTGGTATTCCTATAGGAATATTCTAAAACACTCCTTCCTCCTAATCCAAGAATTATAGTGACTGTTCATGACAAGACAGTGCCAAGAAGAGAAGAGCAGAAAAAAAAAATACAAAGCCAACATCTGGAAAGCCTGGAAAATACTCCATCTTCATTAATGATTATGATAATTAAGGAGACATACACCCAAACAATTAAAATCTGCTCCATGACATGATACAATAGATAGAAATTTTTAATCAATAACCAGAGTTATCATTCCATATACCTGGTCTAAGTTTCCAGTTCACTTTTTGCTCCATTGGAAAGCCTGTACTGATCCAGTCAAGGTATAGGGATGGACACCAAAAATAACACAACTTTCCCTCACTCTTGGAAGGCTGTTGTACCCAGTTATGTTATGGACACACAGCCTTGTGGTAGTGAGAACTCATATATTATAGTCATCCAGGATCATTATCAAGATCTACATGGGTGAACTTCCCTCTACTTTATTTATATTCGTTGTCCTGCAAAACTTTCAGAATTAGGGCTGAAATAAAATCTGTGACATTAACCTTGTGGATATGCTTGATATTTTCCAACTGGAAACTAAAAATATATACTTTATTAATAGAAACATTAAGAAAGACTTTTCTGAACTTTTATGGATGTCTACATATCCAAGGAAGAAATATTCCTAAGGAGAACCGTCATTACTGCCATTCTTTAATGCATATTTTTGCTTCGCTCAGTAATTTATCTCTGGCAACAGCTATCAGAAGCAGATATAGGACATGAACTCCCCAAAATAGGTTGCTTCCTAAGATGTATCAACAATCAAACTATGAAGTTAATTTTTTCAAAAGTTCTTTTTACTCAGTTTTTTATTTATTGTATCCATAGACTTTTCTTCAACCTTCTTGAGACTTGTGATATCAGTAGCTCATTGATATCCTGTGGTAAAGAATTTACAGATGCAAAAAATGCATTGATATTTATCAGGTGAGAATATACTGGATTTCTAATTCAGCAAATACCTCCTTGTTTTTCTAGCTGTAAACATAAATCTCTCAGTCCACTTCTTCTGTCGTCCATGTAATGTATTGCCTGATCTGTCAATGTTAGTTGCTTCAGCTCTTGCTATTGGTAGTCATGGTGGAGTTTCTTGGTTTTTCCTCAAATCCAGTTATCACCAGCTTAACTTACTTGCTACAGAAACCTGCCCAAAGAGAATTGTATTGCAACAGCAGCCTGGATGCTCAAAGCTGAGCCCAATTCAAGCTTTTTCATTATCGATGTCATACATCGTGTGACCCTGGGCAAGGCACTTAATTTTTCTGTCTGAACCTGTAAAACATTGTAATAATGTTTCCGTCCTCACATCTTTTCCCTGGCTTGCCTGTTTGGAGCCTCAGCTGTGGAATGGGCTCTGTGTTGGAAACGACCTACATTAAGTTAATTGCAAGATCATGGCTATAGATTGTAAACTTGTAGAGAGAAGGACTTGTGATCTTTTTTATAGCATCTACCAGATTGGGGCCCTGATCTTAACTGAGGCCTCTAGACCCCATCTAGGTTCAAGCTAGTAAAAATAATAATATTACACCTAGTATTCACATCATGGTGGACAATATATTGTTGAGGTTCTCGCTGCCTCTGTTTGAGTCTGTCCCAGACCACAGTACAGTTTCCAATCAATTTTTAAAATTTATTATATGTATCACCTCAAGCCCTAAAAGTCTAAATTCTTAGCAGAGATAGATCCAATCAGGAATTGTTGCTATTATTTAGCTAGTATTCTCTTCAGCAAGTAATGAATTGACATCAGAGTTGGTTTTTAACCTCATGCTTTTCTAATTACTTTCTCTATCTCTTTCTTCCTTTTTTCTCCAATTTCCTTCTGTTATTTCTTTCTAGTGCCAATACGTCACTTCAACAGAACTAGCCAACAATTTTCAGAATATTTCCTGTCCAACAATTTGTAGCAAGTATGGATGTGAAAAAAGTGAAGGAAGAACTTTTTTCTTCCTGCATCATTCTGTCTCTTTCTGATATAAAAGTGAAAGAGAACCCTTAATGAAAGCAAGTAAAGAATAAAAAACCCTTAAATCATAAGCTCCCCACACATGTAAACCTAGTACTTAGTGTACAGCCTCATCACCTTGACATTTATTCAGCTTGCTGGAGACTCGTGTGCCCTCAGTCAAAGCTAATTAACACTTAATTGACTTCATGAGAATTTTGTTCAGCAGTTCTGATTTGCCACTCATCATGAAACATGTAGCTGTAACTTTTGAGAGCTCAGCAATTGTGGGAGGTTTGGCAGGTGTCAGGGGAGTAGGAGAACGAAGGGGAAAAGGGGAGTGTAGGAGTTTCTATCCCTCTTTTTCTTTCTCTCTCATTGAAACAGATACAAGGACATAAGTGTAACAAAATAAGGCATTCAATAAATTGCCATTGTGGAAACGTTTTATTTAGCTAAAAGCACAATTTATAGTAGTTGAAGTTTGATTGATCTGTTGATAAACACTAATATTTTGCAGTTGACAATTTTTCCATGTTAATTTCCTTAACTTTGGCAGTCCTGGCTGGCAAGACTGTATAAATAGTATCAGTGTCATCATCCTTTTTAAGTTATTAATGAGCCATCGTGTTTATAGAGGTTGGGATTTGGGGACAGGCTGTGCTTGACTGCAGTTTCTGACATTGATACGTTAGCAGTTGGAACGGGGTTTATATTAGAAAACGGAGGGGAAAAATGAAAGAGAAAAAGCAAAAAGCTTAATGCTAGCCAAAAGCTTTTGGAGTGGACAAGAACTGTTAATAATTAAAAGATAATTAAAAGTATCTAGAAAGTTACAAGATATTGCCCACAATCTGCTCTGATGCTGCTGCCACTTGAAACATACATCAGACTAATTATCATTTTACCTGTGGTGGAAGATTTTTTTTTTCCAGTCCCCTTTCACACTATGATGTGCATTAGTCTATGCCTGGTCTGCTGTGATTGCCAGGGACTGACAAGACACCCAAGAAGACATGACTAATTAACTAGGCCAAACTATTGACTGGCTGGGTTCACCACAACTTCAGACAAAGCTGCCAAACATGCAAGTGCATATTTGGATAGGGATGTCCTTCTCCAATTTGATGTTCTAATGAGCTGTTAAATATTTACCTAGTATTAAGTAGAAGGTACATTGTGCTAGCAAGTGAGCATGAGCTCACTCTCTTGTATCTTTTGGAAAGTCAGTGCATCCTCCTCTTTCCTGTTGCCTTATCCAGTGGACACATCAAAACCTTCTTCCTGTGCTGTGAAAATTATTCTCTAATATGTTGTGGTGGTGTTCAGACTCGCTGAGAAACATTGTAAGTGTCTTAAATGCTACTTTAAAATGACATGTGCCATCAGAGGAGTCTCTTGTGTTTTCCCAGCACTAGCAAGCATCCCAAGCAAAACATGGTCTGTTTGCAGCATTTTATTTTGCTTGGTGATTTTTCTTTCATCTCCATTATGCTTGTATATAAATATAATTTTTAATTTGTGGGATCTTTTCCTTGTGAATGAAAACCCACGTCATAATATACAATCACAAGTAATCATACAGATATGGATAAGGTTAATCTTACCTATTTCTAGCTATTTAAGGCTGTGTTTACATTGTTTCTTTTTCAGTCTGGAGCAGGAATGTATTTCTCAGGTGAATTTAATGGTCTTCCTCACAATGCACTGGCTCAAAATGCAGAGTACATAAATTGGATTTCTTTCAGAAGAAATGAAGGTTAAAGATATGTTCCTGAAGCAAATTCAATGTATTCCAGCAACAAGCAGATACTTGACTGGAGCAGAGCTGGACCAAGAGGAAAAAAGCTCCAAATATACAATATAGACATTGACTCCTCCACAGCTTCTGCTGAGCTGCTCCTATTTCACAGCTATCAGGTATATGATTTAACAGTTGTCTGGACTTCTTCTAGTCATAGAACAGAGACAGATGTCTTTAGGGGTTATTCACCCCACTTATGTACCTCAAGAGGAAATACATTTTCTGTAAAGAAGCTGTATCTTGGAGAAGACTTGAGATTTGAGAACTCTTCAATACTGAATTTAAGGTATCTTCCTGCTAAGTATGAAAGTTTTACTGGATCATCTTTCTGAGGTATGAAGTTATCCCAGTGCCCTTTGCAAAACTCAGAGTGAGATACTTAGTTTGACTTCCCTTTTGGGAACTGAGGTTGTGATGTGTACACTCTGAAGCACATAATTTTGTAAGCACAAAAGTTCTTTATTGCATTTAGCTTTGAGTTCTCTGAAAAAGAAACGGTCTCTATGCATGTATTTTTATAACACTCAGCACAGTGCTATATTCATTAGAAAAGCAGATATGGTTAGTACTACTAGTATGCCAATTCAAGAGCTGCATAAACTTTTTGGGACTCAGATAAGAAACCTGCAACTTAAGAATAAGAATACTGGAGTGTGCCTTACTTATTTTCCATCATATCAAATGATTACTTTGAAAATCTGGCAGGAATTCCCATGAGCACTGAAAAAATGCCAGTGTAAAATTTAATACATGTTGAACTCAATGGTTCAAGGCTGACAGAAGACACACACCCCAAAGAACATTTGTCAGCTCCTATACATGACTTTTATGTGTTGCATTTATTTATTTTGCACATAACCAAGCACTAAAATATACGTCCCATACCTCAGGCAACTTACTTCACCTTACCGCAGTAAAAGATTCATAGGGAGTTCAATTATAGAATGATTGGCTAATTTCAATAGCTTGTTTTAGCTATTAAGCCCTCTACAAAGACTTTATGGATGTTCTAATGAATACCCTGTAAGACTTTCAGTGTAATGAAATTTGTATTAAAACACTGTAAGGAGTGTCCCACAATGTAAGGTCACTTCCATTTGTTCTCATTACAGCCCTGGAAGGACAAAAGCAGGAAAGGAGACTTTTTTTTTTTTTTTTTGGTCTGCAGAAAAGATGTTAACTTTGGGCACCCCAATTGCAATGTCAACTTTCAAGCTACAGTAACATCACAACTTATGATGACCTAGAGGATTGCACAGTGAATTTGCTAAATTCAGCTAGAATGGACAAAATTCACCCTTCACTTTCTTTTCAGCTAGTGTACAAATTCAATTACAGAACTTGACATGGAGTTAGATTAGTTACGGTGAGGGGGATCCTCAATAGTTTGTATAAATCAAAGCTTAATGAGAATGGGCATGACCAGAATCAACTGATCTGTGAACACCATTATCTGCCACCTGTGCAGAAGGGGCAGGAAGAAGTCCAAGATTATTTGCAGCATTTGACAAGCAGAGCCTATGAGCATATCCTGACTTGCACAGAATGTCAGGAAAGTCATCCACAAATAATTAGTTCAGGGACGTATTCTTGTATTATCAGTCTATGAAGTGAAGATATCTCTCACCAAAGACTTGACAAAGCCTCAGTCATGCAGTACATGCTCTGCATTCACAGAAACATCTTTTAAGTAATATATTTTTGTATTCATGCAACCAACATTAATTTATCACTTATCACTGTGGCCTGTCAAGCAAGGGACAAATATGACAGCTGGGACTCCTACAGTTGTGTGGTCAAACTCAGTCCATGTGTGGGTTAATTTCTGCATGTACTTCATAGTCTGTGACTTTACTTTCTCTGAGCTATAGTATTGATGAAGTATCAAGAGTTTGTCTACAGAGAGGTGAGACATTCACAAAATTACTCTGAATTAATTTTTAAAGTAGATTATCTAAATCTCATTAAACTGTCATGTGGCTGCTTTGAATGAGAATTAAAGTGGTCTTCTTTTGACTTTGCTTAGTTTACTTGCAAAATAACACTAAATTAAGGTCATCTGAATTTTGGATAGGTATCCAAACAAAGTATTTACATCACTCCATGTTAAATTCACGACACCAGTGAATAAAGAATAAATTATTAAATGAATCTATGTAGGTAAAACCAAGTACGGAGCAAGCTGAAATTCACTACTTTTCAAAATCAATTAATTCAATTTAGAATTATATGATACACACTGATACTAAAAGATTTAAGGTGATATGTTTAACTGTATGGCAGGATAGCAGGCATATATTCAGTTAGATTAGTTCTGGTGACAATGACAATTTCCTAAAATTTTACAATGGATTGCATTGGCTCATGATTGGAAAGGGCCAAGCTCTTCCCAGTGATGGCTGGTGACAGGACAAGGGAAAATAGGTGTAAGTTGAAACACAGGAAGTTCCATCTCCATGTGTGGAGGAACTTCTTTACTGTGAGAGTGACAAAGCACTGGAACAAGCTGCCCAGGGAAGTTGTGGATTCTTCTTCTCTGGAAGACTTCAAAACCCATGTGGACACCACCCAGTACAATGTGCTCTAGGTGTCCCTGCTTGAGCAGGAAGGTTTAACTAGATGATCTCTAGAGGTCCCTTCCAACCTTGAACATTCTGTGATTCTGTAATGACCTAGAGACTTTGAAACACACAAATGTGTCATCTGATAGGTTAGAATTTTTAATTTCATTAAACCTCAGAACCATTGACACATTTATGAAAACTTACCTTCCTTCCTTTGTTCCCACCATCCATTCATCTGTTTAATCTTAGTGTTCCTAAATAAGATGCCATTTTTCATTGCCTAAACAATGCATAACCACTTAAACTGACACAAAAGAATCTGTAGTAAACAAATCAAAATTCTTCTCTCAGCAAGGGTATCATCTCTGGCCACTGATGCTCATGGACAACCATAGCCACATGTGTGTGGTTACTGCTCACTTCTTATGGTGACATGTAAGCTCAGCATCTGAACCTATCATCATTGAAGCTTGTTTGTTTTATTCCACATTTTTCTGAAACCCAAGTCACCTTGAGAAAGGTTATACTAGGACAGAGACTTTATATTGACTTGTTTTCTCACAAGAGTTTCTTATCTCATCTGGGACATTAGAGAAACAGTTGTCTGTTCAGTGAATTGAATCCTTCTTATGAAAATCCTGGAACTGCAATCAAACACGGGCAATTATCATTAACCTGGTGATGTTAATTTGAGCCATATAGTAAGCTGATTTGGCTAGAAAAAGGATCATGACAAGAGGTATTTTCCAGTGCCAGGACATTGATGATATTCAGGGTAATCCATGACCCTGAAACACATCCTATAATTTAAGAAGATTAAAAGACCAGAAAAGTCAGGTCTTCTTGAAACACTGTTAATAGACACTCCCAATTCACTAGCTTTTGGGCTTACAAAGAAACATGATTCTGAAATACATGTCATAAATCACAGCTCTGCACTGTCAAGGAGCTTATAAGCGCTCCAGACATAAGTGTCCAGAAAAGCAATGTCATAGATTTGAAACCATATTACAGGACCACCAGCAAGATTGCTGTGCAAAGACTACCTCTACCTGAAGAGTGGTTTCTTAAGTATTTCCAATGTGCACCTGTCATAGGCATGGGGGAGAAACAGCAGAGCAGGGAGAGAGTTCAATATGGCAATTCGGGTGTTTTGAGTTTTAGTGAAGAACTGCAAGTGGGAGATGGCACCAAAAACTTTATTTCTTCAAGAAACACATCTGGAATCAACTTAGATATACACATTTCACTAGAAAAAGCTCACAGATAATTTTCCATGGTCATACATACTTCATTCAGTTTTGAGTTAATTTTGCATTTTGTTAGCCTCCAAGGATAGCTTAACTTGGGTTCTCTCTTAAGAATATAATAAATAGTTAAAAGAAAGGAGTTGTGTGTGAAAGCAAGAGAAAATATTTGTGCCTTTTCAAAAGAGAAATAGGAAACAGGATTTTCTTCTGAATTCTCTTGATGAAACTTAAAGAAAATTTCTGGATTTATGACAATTTACAGTGAAGTCTGGATTAAACATGTTCATAGGTCCAGACAACAACTTGGTATGCTTTATAAGCAAGTTTAACAGATTCAAATCAGCATTTTACTTGCAGAAATGATTTATTTACACAAGCTAAATATCTGCTTCCATAATTCAGTGATACTCAGCATACCAGAGTAAAACCCAAATTCTGCAGAAATAGGAAAACAAAAGGAAGTTTTGTAAAGCAGTGCTGTGTATTTGAGATAAAACACACTTTTTAACCTACCATTGGAGCCACTATTCTCAGAGAAGGATGAGAATATTGTGTAAGAATAACTACATGATCTTGAGGACAACCATAATTGTAATCAAATTAATTTAATAGAGTGAATTGCCAGGCTATATGTTACAGGATGACAGTAAGAAATTTTAGTAAAACATTTAGTAAACTTTAGTAAAACATTTTATAAATACAGAAGAATGAGATTCTAAAATTGCCTTTATGGAGTAATTACAGGGGCAAAAGAAAGCCAATATAGCTGAGATTTGAGGATTGTTCATATGTCATGTTTGCATGAAAAAGTGGTCTCCTCTCTTTGCACATATCTTTGCACATATGTTGACAATGTTCTGAAGTCAGCAGTAGCTTTTAAAATTTTGTTTTTGGATGATTCGATTTCAGAAGCAAGGATCTGAGCAACACTTAATCTGACTCTTGAGAAGTGAATTAGAAATGAGGCAGCACATGAAGGATGCCACTAGCTTGATTGGGCAAAGGCCTCAGTATGTCAGCCTGAAATAAATCAGCTAACTGGAACTAGATAAAATGAAACATAAATTAGAGGAATACTTGCAAAATTAGGACCACAACACAATCTGGGAAGACAAGCAAAAAGGATTACCACCTAAATAAAGGTAAAATCTGAGCATAGCATTAGAATAGTAAGACACATACCAACAAAAACTGAAAATAATTTTGCGCTTATAAAAGTAGTATGCCTGGTTTTGATAATACTTTTTTATTTTTTTGCATTTTTCTACTGAAGGAAAGATGTGTTGACCCACAGGATAAGTCACAATTTTTTCTGTCCAATTAATACAAAAATTATTGAAAATCTTGAATACTTTTTGCAGATACAAATGCACTTATGTATTGCATTTAAAAGGGAGGAACAAAAACCTGAAACTAAGGAGAAGTTTTCCTGAATCTCCATGTAGAATTTCACAACAAATAAATCATGCTTTAGCTTTGTGAACATTTGTGACAACCAATCTCTAGTTCCCATGTAATATTTGATATTTTGTAGAACTTTCAAATTTGGTACTTTTTTACTTCTTTTCTCCTGCTGCCAAATACCTTTATCATTATTTACATATAGTAACTATGGAACTTGTGCTAAAAATTAAAAATAAAACTAATTAAATGCCAGGAGGCAAGAGACTTTGCTTTCTACTTGAAGAATTTTCAACTTTTCAAAATAACCAAGCTATAAGATTGATTTTATACACAAAACATTTTTAGACCTCTAGTCATACCTCTGTAGACATTTTTACAAACAGTACTTCCCAGTCATTTGAGGTAAGTTTTTGAAAAATTTCCATAGGCTGTTGACTGTGAGCTTGAATGCCAAAGGAATACTTTGTGGATTGGACATTATGACTCCAACCAATGATATTTAACCATTGTATATATCAGAAAACACTGAAGAAACTGTGTGAAAGTGGCTATTTCACATAGCATTTTTCCCTTTCATTTGGAATAGGATGCAAAAACTTCTTAATAGTTCCTAGGAATTAACATTCCTTGAGAGTTAATGGGATCTACTTGGAAGATTCCTTGCTTTTGGGTTGGAAAGTGACTTTTTCTGTGCTTCTGCCATCTGCCCAGATCATTTCAAAATACCAAACGGAAAAAATCTAAGTGGAATAGACCCTGTTCTCAAGACAGCATACTCAGCTGGTTTCTTTTCTGCACCACTCTGGACACTATCTCTACCTTTATAACTTTAAAGATAGAGAAATATGTAAGAATAAACCTAGTTCCCTGTTCTGCACATCCACTTTCATGTAGCCTGGGATTCAAAGATGTGAATAAACAATTCAATGGCATCATGCTGGCTTTAAGAACAGCCTTCTACTAAGGATAGCTCTTTGCCAGCCTTAGGCTCTGAAATGCATGTGGTATGCTAGGCTAGCTTTCTTCATATCCTGTGAAGATCTTAATACAGAGAATTTCAGATTACATCCATCATGGGATTCAAGGCTGGAGAGATGCTGTTTTCTTCTGGGGCTTTGTGGCAGATCCAACTGTGCATGCAGCTTTTGGGAGATTAGAGGATCTTGGAGGGAAAGAGACAGTTTTGGACCCAATTTTCCTCCTCCCTCAGTTCAGGCAAGATGCCAGAAGCTTGCTTGCATGTGCACACAAAAGACAAATAATCCTGAGGAGAAAGCATTCTTCCATCTTGTGGTCAGAAGAAGGGTAGGAGAGACATCAGAGCTAAAAATCAAGCGATTGAATGATTCAACACTATTCTTCTGAGGCATGGCTCATTCAAAATGTCACTAGATATTTTGTGCTTGGAAGGCAAAGAGTGACGATGAGAATGCTTTCCTGAGCTGGACTCAATGACTGATGCAGGCAGAGACAATGACATTAAAGATGAGCATGAAGATGACTGAGCATCACTTCCTAATGGTGGCACGTTTCAGTAGGAGAATTAAAGAGATGGCTGTTATCATTCCACTAAATGACTTTGACCAGTCTTGGCAGATAATAAAAGATTTAGAAAAATGAGAACTCAAACAAAAAGTCTGCCTTGCCTATGTCTATCTTGTTCTTCCAAAGGCCAAATACTCTCATAGCTACTTTTCAGGGCAAAGAATTGCCAACAAATGGTGCATAGAATACAAGCTTTTTTAAGTAAGACAGCTTCCTCCCTCAGCTGCTATCATTGGAAAGCACTTTTGTTTAATTTGGAGAAGGAATGAACAGATCTTTCAGCCCATTTTTCATTTCTCTAGGAGCTCAGATCCTCCAAAACACTGCATTTTATCACAAATGGAGGGAGTTCTTGTTTACTGTCTGAAGTAGATCTGGATATTAATAGCACAATTTTTCTCTTGTACTTACCTAGCTTCTTCTGCTTAAGGTTTCCTTAAAAGGCCATAAAACAGCAGTGACAGAGGACAAATTTCCATCACATACTGCTTTCCTAAACAAGCTACTGTCTGCTTTGTGACTGTGCTCTTTGTACTGCCACTTTTATTTTGAACACATTTCCAAGGCAAAGAATCTTCTTTCCTTCAAGAAATTAATGATGTTGCAGATGTGCTGATATAGTTTCATAGAGAGACAGAAAATGACCTAATGAATGAGTTCAACAGGTAGAAAGCGTGACTTCCAGCTGTGACAGGTCCAGCATGTCTCCTGCTGACTCTGCTAGCAGGAAGCTGCATTTCAGCAGAAGGTCTATTATGTCCATATCAGGGACAGTCACCTCCTAGGGACTAAACCAACACAAGTTTGAGAGCAGAACTTGGCAATTGTCCTTCACATAGGCATTTCATCCAATCAATAGCAATGTCCATAGGGGAGAAAAACAACTCAGACAGTATATTCCTCCCCTTAGATACTACGGCGGCGACTTTTCTCAGTTTTTCAGTTTGCAAGAAAATTCTGTCTTTCACTGTTCCATGTGTACTAAGACAAAAACCTAAATCAAGACAAAGTTCCTAATTTTGTAATAACTTTTGACTAGTCTTGAATAGCGTAACAGAGTTAATAAAGAGATTCACATCTATCCAGAAAGAGATCTCATTCAGACTCTAAGGAATTGAACTCATTTCATTTGGGCACCAGAACAGTTTTTCCTGGATTTAAAATCATTTTTTTTATGATTTTGTGCTTTATTTTTTGGTAATAGTCTTCTGTAACTCCAACCCTGAATGAATCATTGAACACATAACATTTATATCAAAATATTAAAGAATATTAATGAACTCCTTAAAATACAAGCATATAAAATATCCGCCTCATTCTATAAGTTTGTCTTAAGGATAAAGTCAAAAGCAAGCAGATAGTTACCAGTTCCATTCAAAATTATTTGTTCGGAGTTTTCTTCCCTCTTTCATGATGTCTGCATCATGCAGTTCCATACACTGTAATATATTTTGCTTTTTCACAATAGTACAGGCCATCATGCTCTTAAATTCTACCTGATCCCACTCTGATTTATGCAAAAAAACTGTTTAAATTAAATACTTGTGCACATATTTGAAGATCTGAACAAAAGTCAATTATTTGCTGAGAGAGGAAAGTTTTTTCTTTTTTGATACACCAGTGAAATAGACATTTTGGTTTATTCTTCCTCTTCAGTATTACCTAAACTGCAAAGATCAATTAATATATTTTCCTCATTGGACAGCTTTGCAATATCAATGAGCATGATGGAAGAGAACATAATCACAAGTAATGAAATCTAAATGGGAAAGGGAAATGTTTTGATGAGTATCAGAAGTCAAATCTTGGAAATATTTTGTCACAGTAAAGCTTATTAGGCTGCATAATATCTTTCTAAATTTTTTTCTTTAGAAGTCTTAATTGTTATCACTGAAAAAAGTTCTTATTCACTTTCAAAACAAAAAGGTTCATAGATTTGTTTTTCTACCTTCTTCATTTTCCTCTTTAAGGTCAAAGTAAAAGAAAAAGGAAAATAAAGGTACAAAGTGAGCAAAAAAGTCATTGACTTTAAAAGATAGAAACAATTATTTCAAAATATTTCAAAGCTCTTGTTAATGTAAAAAATAAACTTTATGCTAAAAGTATGTAGAGGATTTATTCACTGTTGCTACTTTCTAGTAAAGTCAGCAGTAGCAATGATTTTATACATCTCATTACATATGATGAGGCAATTGTGCATGATGACTCTTGACAGGGAACAGATCATCACTAAATTCTTACATATCTTAGTTGATGTTTGTTCTTTGCATGTCCATCATCTCCACAAGTTCAGTTGAACTCAATCTGTATCAAGCCTAGAAGACTATAGGATCAATAAGACTTGATATTTTAGAATATGAATATCAAAATAGAAACTATGTTCTCAGAAGTAAGTGATGCAAAAATAGTCTATTTACATTCCCTTCAAACTTAAGACTTAATTTCACTAAGAAACTTTTCTTTTAAATACTCCCATCTTCAATGCATCCTGCTTTCGATCTCATCCACTTTCTTTCATGTGGATGATTTCTCTTTGCAACCAAAATGGTAGATCAAGTGAAGTACTTGTTCCTGCGCAACATTCATCCATGTGCTTTTAAGTATCTCCCTACAGGTATGAACAATCACAGAGTTCAGATCAGGTGAACCATGATGCACACATTGAGTTCTGGGATTTATTGAAGAAATCCTTACTTGTGGCTCACACAGCTGGACTGCAGACACAGCAGTATTGATGCCGTCAGTAGGTCATTGTACATGCACTCTCAATATATCTAAAGGTGACTTCTTACTACTGTAGTGTCTTTGTGTGTACATGGCTATCTCTGACTTCTCAGAGAAATACCACCTGCTGAAGTTATACATCTCTAAAAAGTAAGCTTACACCATAAAAGACTTCCTCTCTCCATTGTCAGCAATGTCTTTTTCACTCATCTCCTTATTGTCAGCAGTGTCTTTTTTTGGTGACTTTTTCAAGGAAGCTTCCCATATATTGACTTTGTAACAGTTAGTGACTATGTGAAGCTATCTCCCTATACAATAATTCAACCTGCTTATTTAAAGTGAGAGATAGCTTCCTTTTGGTGAGGTCTACTGGCAACATAAAGACTGAAATTCATCCATTATTGGAAACAGTTAAAGCATACTTAACTTCAGAATAAGAGTTTGGAACATGCATTTGGAATGAAAGTGTTTCATTCATTAACTTTATGAAAAGCTCTGGACCGGAGTGAACTTTGCCTTGATTAGTAGTAAGTCACCCTATTTCAACAGCTAGCAAGGCAGTGACTGGAGCTTTCTGTCAGTATTACATTTACATCTTCATATTAAATGGAGAAATATTTCCCAGGCTTGATTTCCTTCCTCACTAATTTGCTTTAGGCAACAGTACTGTGAATGTACCCAGTTTTCAGGTTTGTTCAGTTAACTTGACAGGGCTCCAGACAGACTGTTTGTGTAATATTTGTATTGCCTGGTCAGAATAAAGGTATTGATAAGAAGAAAGAGCTGAAAAGAGCAACATTTGCAGTGGATATGTCCACTAGTAACCCTAATTAGAGGGGTTCAAAATGCAGAGGACTGCATACTTTATATCATGCTTGAAATTGCCATTCTCAGGCTATGCTGTTTCAGTGCAATAGTCAATCCAAAGAACCCAATGGCCTAGAGAAGCAGTCATTTGTGGTCTACAGGATTTGTGCAATATTCCTTGTAGGAATATTTGTACTACATACATGTGCTTAGGATCAGGTCTCTAGTATTTAAGAAAAACTCATTAGAAAGGCTGCATCTCTCAAAGATAAGGCAGCTCAGACACAGCTGATGAAATTATATTAATTGATGCCCCCTTTTCTAAAGGGAAATGGGCACCTCTCCTTCCCTGCAAAGGCTACTACTGTATGAAGGCAGAGGTGTGAATGTGTTATAGTCTCTGCAGAAAGCAGTTTCAGGCTATCGCTATCTAACAGTGAGGTATAACCCCCAGGTCCCTTAAAAGAACATAAAGGCACTAGGGAAGTATATCACTTAGTATTCCTCATGCTTAATTATCCATAAATCTATAATAATACTGCATGTTTTAGGCTCTGAAGTCCATTGCTCTTAGAGTCTCCAATTCACAAGTTGACTCTGCATTAATTTATTTTTTTTTAATTTTTTTATTTTTTTTAAAGTATTCTGCTCTCAGGCTGTTTCTCTACTTAAATTTAATTTCCCCTATATCAATATAGTCTACCTATGCCAGAATATATACATATGTACATACATATTCTCTTCACTGTTTGAATCCATTTTACTTTCTGCTTGTTTTTAAATTAACACTTTTTTGCCTTCATCCAAACTATGTAGCAATTTCTATTTAATAAGCAATTTAATAAGACTATCAAACTTCCCTCATTTTTGTCAAAAGCATTTCTTTTACAATAGAAAGAAAAGAATATTGCATTATGATACAAGCAAATGTTTAACAGCAGCACCAAGTAGGTAGGAATAAAATGAAATACTCAAATATATGTGTGTAAGAAGATAATCGTATAATATTGCATGCTCTATGTCATTATTTTCCATAAAGACAAAGAAAAAAAGCCAATTAGTTTTAATTCTCATTCTTTTTATCATATGATTGAGCCTGTTACTCATTCTACACAGTAGCAAAGAACGTTACAGCATAGAGCAATAAATTAGAACATATTTCAGAGAAGACCTTTAGCTGAACAAACAGCCACATGCAGAAGGGTATGTTACCCCTGAAAAAGGATCTGATTTCTTGTGAGAATGCATATTTAACTATAGACAAATATGTATGAATTCATCAGAACACAAAAATGCAACACCAAAGAAATATTTTGAGTAGACACGCTAAAAATTCATCTAATAAAATCTGCCTACTCTACTTTTGGGTCACTACAACTAATTCTTACAATAAGAAATTTTGTATTTGCAAGAAAAGTAGAGATGAAAGACATCTGAAATAAAGGATTTCTCCTCTCTTACATATAACATTACTCTCAAATATTCCTATTTGGATTGTACCAATCTCATTTCCAAAAAAAAAAATTCACTTTTCTGCATTACTGAAATATATTTACTGATTTCCACTGGCCCCTCTTACTACTTCCATTGCTTTTGAAAATACACAGAGGGAATTTTAACTTATGGAGAAACTATTTCTTTCCTCAAAACAGTAGAAGATAAAACAAAAAAGAAAGAAATCCCAGTGGAAAAAATTATTAAAAAATGAATAAAGCAGCTTCATGTGTCCTAAGTGTAAACTCTTCCTTGGACATCTCAACTCATGAAAATTCAGGAACTGTACAAATTCCATCCTGAAACCTACCCCATTCTCCGAGGGTTTGTGCCCCACCAAAACCAGTCTCCCATTTCCTCCAAGCAGCAGCTAAGCAGTGACCTGCTTAAGCCTGGATTTCACTTCTACCTACTTGCTTTTGATATATTCCCTTCAGATTCTGCTTTCCTGCTGTGACTTGTACTTCACATATTTAAGCCCCTGAAGGCAATATTTGGGTAATATTATCATTGTCAGAGTACTAAGTTCCATTCCTATCTCCTTTCATTTTTACATTCTTTGTATTGCAAATTACATATCAGCAAATGAAGCCTGGTTCAATTTACCTATCTCTGAGTTATTCTCTGAGGTGTAATATGTTAATAAAGGAAAGCAAGTAATTAACAACTAATAAATTATATGACTAATACCTTTTTCTTGCAAAATACCTACATCAGATTTGAGTACTCCTACTCATAATACACATTTAATCATCTTTTTTTCTTTTTGGATGGCATCCAACTCATTCACCTTCAAACATTAGAAAGTTCAGTATCTAGCACAAGCTGCTTGCCTAGACTTTGTGCCTTGGTATCAGGAAAAAAACTTGCCTTGGACTGCTAATAAGTTTAGATATGATGCTCAATATTTGATACATGTAAGTCAATTATATATATATAAAAATACCTGCCATGACCAAGTATGACCCATGCTCTGCAAGTGTTTATCAGGTGACATTCAGCAGTCTCATTGCTACATCCTGCAAATTCATGTTCCACCTGGTTGACTGGGTGAGAATGAGTAGTACTTCCTGTTCTGCACTTAGTGGTGGGATCTGGTTAGGATGATGCACAGAGATAGTTGTATATGTACATATACAGTAGCTTCCATCATCTACAAAAACAAAAAGCACTTCAGACTTCTACTAATGTCTTTCATCTGTTAAAAATAACAT
>JAUBOD010000994.1:1954360-1975566 GCA_032353885.1 Nothura maculosa
AGGCACTAAGCAAAATTACCATTGCAAGATATGGCAGAAATTGTGTATGTTAAGTAAGGAGTTACTTGAACTTACTTTTTCAAATCTTGTCCTAGTTTAATGCATATCCTAGTTAAATCATTATTTCAGAAGTTATTAAACTCTCTGAAGATCTCAAAGCATGCTAGAGATTTAATTAAGTAAATTCAGCTATTCAGCCAAGAAGAAATCTACTTTCTCTGTAGTATGACAGCTTCACCAGATGGATTGGGCTCTTATGTGGAATTAGAATATAAAAACAACAAAAAAGTCCTTTTGTTTTTGTTTGTGCATTGCATCTCTGGGTAGCCTGGTGTAATGACATTTCCATACTAAAATGTCTGGGATGGATGGTGTTATATAAGAACTGGACCATCTTTCAAGTAGTTTAAGTAACTGATATTTAATTAAATTCTTTGGTGATTTAGGTAGGAAATAGTAATACTGAGCTCTAGTTTCAACTCTCTCTCAATAAATATGCTTCAAACAAAATGATTTTAAGCTTTTAAAATAAATATTTATATGTATGCATGTATTTTCATGCCTACACACATGTATATATGCATGGCTGTATATATGCCTGTATCAACTTATTTCTCCTGTTGTTTTTACTTCAGTCCATGTATTTTTGTTTGATCTGATGACACATAAATCAGCAACAAATATAAAGAAAAGATATAAAGAATAAAAATAAAAACAATTTATAAAGAATATATTCTTAATATAAAGAAATATATTATAAAGAATATAAAAATATAAAAAAATAAAAAATATAAAGAAATATAAATTAAAAAAAGAATTCAGGGGGCAAAAGTTCTTTTTTTCTTGTGATATTGGTGAATTGTAATCCAAGATTAGCCTCACCTTAAGTCAGTGGTCCAATAAGAGTTTCAGATTTCTGAGTGAGAACAAGCTCTCTTCTCTCATATAGATACTTGTCTTTGCAGAGTTTTGGAAGTGGAAAATATAAAATAAAAGTACTCCTATTTGTAGATTCTGCACTGTAATTCACAAAATCTTCCAGAGTTTTGTTTTATGCTGTTTCTAAATTTGGGGTGATCTCCCCAAGAATTCTTGCAGCTGAATATGTCCCTTTTTATGTACTTGAATAATGTGGATCATGTAAGAAGTGTTTTCCTCCTTGCCTAAGGTTGTATATCTTGACACATAAGCTCAGAGACAGATTTGTAACTTTTATATGGATTCACACGATTGTACATATTTTTGATACAGAAATCCAGGCTATGTTATGTTTTCTGGCAGAAACATTAGAAATGGTTTCATTTCCAGGACTGCAGCTTGAGACATAAAAATATGAAAAATCAAATGAAACTATATTGGGACTATATATGCATATATACATTCCTTTTTCTTTCAGGTACATGGGCAGACCATTTATTTTGTAGTTATTCAGTTGAGGATTTTAAGCTTATTGTTTTTCTTTGCAGAAATATCATGAAAATTAGTTTTCAAACAAAAGAAATAATTTTAAAAAACACCACTGTTCTTATTTCTGCCCTTTATTCAATAGTATGGAAAGGTAACTCAGTCTCATTCAAGTCTGGACCCATTCAATAACTGCTGCTGAACAATTTGTGACTTCTCTGTTTCATTGTTCCTGTCTATAAATTGGGAGCAGGAATACATGCCTATCTCTTGGATATACATAGAAGGTTGCTTAACTTATTAGTTTATTTTTATTTTTCAAGAAACATTCAGAGATTCATTATTATTATTGTTATTATTATTATTATTGCATCTAGGTCTGACTGTGAAAATCTATAATAGTATTCCCAATCCCCTGCCTTGTTGTAATAATTTCTGTTTCTAACTGATCTGCCTTGCTAGACTAAAAGAATATACAGAGTTAGGACTCTTATTTTAGGTAATTAGTCCAAGAGACTCTAGTGAAACTAGTTGCAAAAGTAATGCTAATATGCTTTATCCCTTTGGGTGAAATTCGCCCCACTACATATTGCTTATGAGCCATGTAAGTCTCTCTTAAATCCTATTTCAAGGGCTTTAGCGGGATTTAGGAAGTGCAAAATCCTTACGCTGAATTCTTACACAGGACAGAATTTAATTCTTAATTTGTATTTAGGGTTTCAAAAAATGGAAGACTCTATATAAGAGATGAATCAATATTTGTGAATGCAAATTCACATTTTGCACACTGAAATACATATTCTACTTTCAAAATTATCTAGGAGAATTCACAGTCTCTAATTGTTTTCATATTCTCTTCTTTTTTTTTCTCTCTCTGTGAATCTCTTTTTTTTCTTCTTCTCTTTAAGCAATCTAGGTTTTACTTCAATTTACATATTTAAATATGCAATATTTCTGCCTGATGTCTGAAAAGAAAAACTCACTAAATTCCTGGCAGGATTATTTCCTTTCTCTCTCCCTGACCTTTATTTTAATTTTTTTTTTTTTTTTTTTTTTTTTTTAGCTTGGGATTGTGATTTGAATAACAACTGGAAGAGAAAGCAGAAGTTCTACAATGCTTTTCATAAATGAAATTAGCAAGTTTCTACAATTTAAAGGTTCTATTTGTAATTCTAAAAACCTTTTCCATTCCTCTTGCTTAGCTTGAGGCATGAATGTAAGAGGGAGATGTTTGCTTTGCCTCTTGTTAATGGATAAGAGATAACTAAATAACTAAATGGTGAATTTACAAAATACTCCCCTGTTTTGAGTTTTATGCATAAGTACCATTAATATCATCTCTGGATCTTAACTGAATAATATCTCAAAAGTCAGGTGTGTGTGTGTAGTAAAAAAAATAGTGTTGTTTAACTCTGTGAGGCTTTTAAATGATATCCACAAGTATTCAGCATTAAAAACTTCACTCCAAATCTGCATTGCAAATGTTGCATTTTCCATACGATGTTCTAGTCTGTCACACAGGCAGAATCAGTTTTTGAATGGAAAAACAAAAAGAAGTTTCAAGTATAATTATAGAGAAACCTTTAGCAAACGGTCTTGAATGATCGAAATCTACCAGTTTTAATCTGCAAGTGATCTAAGCAAGCCAATGCTGTTAAGTAGTTGAGAGCTGTATGTTTTCTGATCGTTAGCAACTTCTGTGTTTTCACAGGTGTCTGCAGGGCACTTTCAGATGTAACCAAGTCAATGGACATGGCAACAATATAACTGGCTAAATAACCCTTGTAAAGCTTTGCAAACAATATAGATAATATCAACAACCACTAAAGCTTTGAAATGTATCCCTCCTGCCGCTGACCAGCACTTAAAAAAAAACTAAAGATAGGGATAAAGATTGGATTAACCAATCCAGGTATGATACTTGTGCTTAAATGTATATTCTTAAGAAAAGTAAGCACAGAGAACAGATATCTAAACAGAGCTGGAAGAGATTACTGTCTGGATATCTTCAAAACCTCCTTCCATTTTCCACTGAATAGTTTAGTGAGGCACTTACCTAAAAATGAGACTTTCTAGTTAAGGTAAGAGTGCCGAATTTAGCAAACTGGACCACATTTTGCCTTTATTCAAATGCTAAATTTCAAAATGTGAATGCTATTATTGTATCTGAGCAGATGAATAGTGTGAACGTCACCATATCAGTAAAGGTAATGTTTCCATCTCCCCAATACTCTGTAGCTACAGTCTAGGTTTATCTTCTTTCTTCGACATTCTCATATCTTGTCTTCAAGGCAGTCTATGTGTCAACTGTACCATTTCAGGCAGGTACCATACTATGCCATGCCATGCTATGTTGGGCTGTACTGTTGAATTCTGTTCTACTCTGCACTATTCTACTCTATTCTTATAATAGGCTAATCAAATAATATATATCTGCACACATTTCATCCTAAGACAGTGGGGCTTGTTTAGTGTGGGTGAAAAGAAAAAAAAAAAAAAGAGAGAGAGAGAGAATCTGATCAATGTAGGGAGGATGGGGCCAAACTCTTCTCGATGGTGGCCAGTGACAGGGCAAGAGGTAATGGGTACAAGTAGAAGCACAAGAAGTTCTATCTCCATATAAGGAAGAACTTATTTCCTGTGAGGGTCACAGAGGCCTGGAACAGGCTGCTCACAGAGATTGTGGAGTCACATTCTCTGGAGATCTTCTAAATCCTCCTAGATGTGATGTGCCCCATGCTCTAGGTGTCTCTCCTGGAGCAGGGAGGTTGGACTGGATGATCTCTAAAGGACCCCTGCAACATCAACCATTCCGTGATTCTATGAAGAAGGAAATGGAATAGCTATTGCAACAAATGGTTGTGCTGCAATCCAGAGATACCTCAAAAATCAGGAAAAATGGGCAGAGATAATTGTCAAGAAGTTCAATAAAAGTAAAATTAAAAAAAAAAAAGAGTTTTGGAGGAATAGCACCATGCACCAGTACAGATTGGGAGCAGAATTACTGGAGAACAGCTCTGCAGAGGAGAATCTGGTGATCCTGAGGGACAACATATTGCCTGTGAACCAGCAGTGTGCAGAAAAGGCCATTGGTGTCCTAAGTTGGATTTTAAAGAGTGTTGTCAGCAGCTCAAGAGCGGAAACCATCCCTTTTTACTCAGCCCTAGTGAGGCTGCATTTGAAGTCCTGTGTCCCGATCAGGCCTCCCCACTTACAAGAGGGATATGGAGCTGCAGGAGTGAGTCCCCAAAAGATGTTTAAGTGGCTGGACCATCTCTCACATTAGGAGAGGCTTAGGGAGCTTGACAGTTTCAAAGTTTTCAGAGGAGAAGGCTCCTTGTTTTTAATGCCTAATGGGAGGGTGTAAAGAAGAGGGGAAACAAGCCCTTCTCAGTCCCTCCAGTGATAGGAGGAGAGATAATGGGTACAATCTGGAGGAAAAAAAATTGAAAAAGGAAATTCCACTTGAACATCAGAAAATACTTCTTTATTGTGGTGTTGACTAAGAACTGGGAGGGATTGCTCAGGGAATTTGTAGAGTCTTCTTCCTTGAAGATATTCAAAACCTGACTGGTTATGGTTCTGGGCAACCTGCTTTCAGTGACCTTGCTTGAGCAAGAGCATTAGCTCAGAGGCTCTCCAGAGGTCTCTGCCAACCCTAACTACTCAGTGAAATGCACAAATTCTTTTGGAATTCATTTGTAAATTTTAATATTCCTAATTTATACCATACAACTAGGAGATATCAGATAGGGAACTGCATGAGTTAATAGTGTATAACACATTTATAAACCAAAAAGTCTTGTGTAAATGTGTCACCATCATGGAAAATCCAATGGAATTACCATGGCATCAGCCCATGAGATTACATTGACATTTTCATTTCAACAAATAATAAAATCTGTAATCTTTATGCAGCTAGTGCCACACTCCATATGCTACCTCTTATTTTATTAGCTCTTTATCTTTTTTCTTAATTTGATACACAGAAAACGAAGTCTAATTCCCACTGCAAGTCAAACAAACAGCAGCAGTGATAATAACAAAAAAATAGTTTTGATCAAGAATCACAATTCTATTGTTATATTCCTCCCTGTTTTCTAATGACCTTGTGTTGCCATTCCCTGCATTATATCTATTAAAAAAAAAAAAAAAGAGTATTCAGTCAATATCACTTTTTTTTTTTCTTTTTATTTTTTCATCCTGAGCCTCCTTCTCCTTCCTTCTGGGCAGTACTCAAGACAATTTGACTATGCTTTTATTACTTCAGAATTCAGCTGAGTTTGGTATGGAATATTTTGTTATTTCTTTACCTAAGTTCAGGTTTTTGTATGCATATTTCCAGCTCTATCCTTACTCTTGAGTCTTTTCTTTTGGCATATCTCAGAGACTTACTCAGCTTTTTACCATTGCCCTCTAGCATTAAAGATTAAATGAGAGATGATGGACTGCCAACAATAAAATTTCTCTCCTTCCAGGGGAACCCAGAAGAGATACATATAGCTAAGCTAGGGAGCTAAGAATAGTAGGAAAACATAATCAACTGCAGACTCCTCCAGAGGAAGGTGAGAGAAAGAGGGAGTGATGTCCTGAAGAAGGGTAATTCCACTTCACTCTTTCCAGCAGGTGATGATTTTTAGCACTTGACCTTATGATCCCAATGTTATGGCCAGATTTATCCTTTCTAATACCCCATCCACTTCCTTTGAGCACTAAATTTAGGCTCTTATTCATTTGTGTTCTTTCTTCTGTCACTAGAAGGAAGAAATAAATGCCTCTAAAAGACAATTCAGCTTATTTTAGATTTGACACAGCATCTGTAGCTTCCACTGAATGTAAGGGGAGACCAAGTGACTGTATGCTTAAATGGCATTGCTCACTTAATTGTCAAAGTCAGTATTCCTGCAACTAATATTTAGTTGATAATCAGTTCACTAAAATTTCAGCACATGTAGCTATGATAAGAGATTTTGAAATGTGAAAATGATTTTACTTTAACACATCATGAAACAGATTTAAAGATTTGAAGGAGTGAAAATTGGATTTAAGTATTTTTAATTTAAATATTTGAACATCAAATTTTATTTCTCAACAATAACAACAACAACAAAAATTCTTGCTTAAAAAAATCAGATATACTAACATTCAATAACATAGAATTTCATACTGCATATTTTTAGCAGACAACAAAGCTTTCTTACGAGTCACTCAGTCTAGGATGGTAAAATGAGTTTATGATCATAAAATGAGATGGTGTTCATTAGAAGATTAGATGTGATAATCATTCCAGCTCCTTCAAAAATCAATCTCCGAAACTTGAAGAACCTTGAACAGAAATATAATGATTGAGGTTCTCCAAAACAACTCCATAGGGATAGCAGATATGGGAAAGCAACTGCAGAAGCTGATACTCTAGGACATCTCAAAAAAGAGCAGACACCTACAGTCAGGACACAGAATTTCTTCCGAATGTGAAACATCACCATTACCTGCACCCTTCACCAACCTGTTGTGCAAGAAATTACAAGTACTGTCCAAAACAGGTTGATGAGGAAGATTTCTTCACAACTATCCTTGTACTTTTTTAATAGTATTCCCTTATAAAGGTACCTATTTTACACTTGTAGTGATACCTGGATGCTTTTGTTGTCAATGGAGAGGCAAAAGTACCATGAAGAAAAAGTTGCAAACCTGAACTCTTCTGAAACGGAAATCTTCTGAAAGTGCTTGTTTTCTTTCTGCATTATTGACAGAAATAGCCCAAGACAATGAGGCAATTCATTTAAGATCTGCAGTCAAGGGTCTACGATTAAGGAGTAAATCAACCTGTAAGTGAGCATTTAGAGAGAAAACTTCTTATTTCCTGTGCTAATACAATATATTTACAAAAAAATCTGCTCCATGACATGGAAAAACCATGAATGTTCCATGATTTTTAAGTGAAATCATAATAAAGAAATACATAATAATAATAACATTATAATCTCTGGAGTTATCCTCTTCATCTATCTTTAGAAATTTTAATTATTACAAATATGTGGAAAACTGGGAAGATTTAAGTGTAGATGTTGAGTTTTTTTCTAAACAAAAGAGGTAACATTCTCTGAGTTTTCCAAAAGAAGACTTTTTTAATTGCCAACTCTACAATCTTACCCAGGGACCTGAATAAAGATTTCATCATTATACCTGACAGTTCTGCCCTTGCACCAGGTGGAAGAAGAACACGGGAACATAGGAACTGCCACACCAGATCAGACCTGCAGTCCATCTAGTCCAGTCTTCTGTTGCTAATATTGGCCAGCGCCAGATGTTAGAGAGAAGGGTACAATAACCCTTCCATAGACATAGTCAGACTTTCCCCTGTGCAAATCTTGTCTGCATCCTCTATACTTAATTATTTTGGGCATGAAATATGTATTTTGAAGCATGAAGGATATACTCTAGATAGGTAGTGTATATCTGTCCCCAAAATACCTTGAATGTAATGTTAATTGCAAAAAATATGATTTCTCTCTTTCCATAGGCCTGAAGTCACCTTAGAAAATTTTAAAATTTGGGGCACCTAAATTAGAAGTCAAATCAATCCAAGCTATCCCTAAAGTTAATGATGCAAGAAAAATATCTCCAGCAAGTAGTTCAAGTCTACAACTGCATGATCATTGCTACAGTTGCCTTTTTCTTCATTGATTATCACTAAGGCATCTCAGGTAAGAGCCTAAAGTCAGGTGAGATGAATCCAAGCTACTAAGAACTTGAAAATAGTATTCAGTGGAATGACTCTTCACCATATAGTGTGCTTTAGTGCAAACAGGTTACACTCTTTACAGAAAGTAAGCATGAAAGTAATTCTGGAGCTTGAATAGGTCTTGCATCACCTCTGTACAGGAGTGAAATATAAATCAGTGTCAAATTAAGTTTAGGGTTACTCTTTCTTAAAGAAGGTAGAAAAGAACTCACTGGGCTGTACGCTGAACAAATATTGCACAAAAATCTTTTGCCTGCAGAAACAAAGTAGAAAACATTAACTCTATTGCATACATATTACACATTTCTTTAGGTAAAGATCATTTGAGCAGTTGAGCTTTCATTAAATGATAATGAAGAATTTGAACAGGTATTCAGTAGAGAACTGCTCTCTCCTGGAAAGGTAGCCACAATAAAGGAAGGCAATGAGAAACTGTGTTAGAAGGGAATGGACTCATTTAGTTTCATTTAATGAGTTACTCAAGGACATCTGTTGCCTAATACTAGTAATATTTATATCTATGATTTCTGTCACAGAAGGATGGGTTTGATAATGAAAGTTAAGAATCAGTTTGCCTAACTTTAAACATCCAGAAGCTAACTGCATAATTTAATGTAATTATCTTGGATTCCTCTATAGTCAATGAACAACTGAGTAGGAGAATTATTTATGTTCATGTTGCTCATTTTTACTCCTGAGGTTTAAGCTACCTGCAGTATATATTGAACATATATATATTAAATATTTTTTAAAGCCAGTGCTAGGTAGAGTTGAAAAGTAGTTTACACTACTTGCTTGATTTTTGTATAGCTAACATCAGAAGGATGAATGCCACTTTTGTTTTCCTTGATGATGCAAAATTTGAGACACCAAACATAAGAGGAAAAGATTGTAATAAGAATGGGTGAATCATGTTGAGAACTGTATGAAAAAAAAGAAATTGAGCTCTACAAAATGCATTTAGAGTTTAGTACTGGTAATTCTTCTGTAAGCTGGAAGGCTATCAATTAGAAATGACAGAAAAAAAAAGGAAAGACTTCATATGTTAAGAGATCATAAATATCTATGAATAACTTCTGTGACACAGCTGTGAAAGAGAGTAATGTAATTTTAGGATCCTATTTGTCAGGCAAAAGATTTCAGACACTACGTGCTTAAATGTTTCCATTTGGATGACAGGCTCCCATCGTTGTTCAAGAAAAGTTCAGGAAAATCATGAGAACAGGTTGAGTGAGAAAGGTGAATTGATTTTAAAGTGGACAGTAAAGGAGCTTGTCTTAACCATATTAAAGCTGAGAGAGAAAAGTGATTTCATTCTGCATATCCAATAATAAATTTTGGTAAAAGAAGAATTTTTTTAAAAAAGAGAATGATCTTGAGATAATATAGAAATATATTTAATAAAATTCAGTTTAAGTCAAAAATTGAAAGGAAGGTGGTAGTTGTATGAGTTTTCACATTGCAGAACAAGCTCCTGGAAAGAACAGTGTGAGAAAAAGGAGTTCAAACTTGGGAAATGCAGGGTAGATAGAAAGAGAGGAAGCAGAAACAGAAAGGCAGGGCAGAAGGGAGGGAAAATTGCTTTTAGCTCTTATAGATGCAGAAGAGAAACAAAAAGACAATTGTCGGGTATCAAAAAAGAGCTCACACATAAAAGAAGCCAGAAATATTCAGATTTTTTTCCAAATCATATATTTTTTAAATCTCACTGAATGCTTGGCATTGGTATTGCAAATATTACATTTTCTTTTTTATTCCTTTTTTTTTTCCAATCCTGAACTCATAGGTAAAAGCAACTATATTCCATCTATTTACTCTTAGATCATCACATCCTCAAGTGAGATGGTGAGTACTGAGCACGTGAATTATGACAGAACAGTCTTTTCAGAGGAATAAAAATAAATACACAAGCCATGATCAAACCTGAAAAGTTAGTGTTGAACCTCAGCATAGACTCCTGAAATTCCTCTTCTCAACCACTTTAGTCTAATAAGTCAAGTAGACCTTTTACTATCTGATGATTTATACTCTTTTAAGACTGGTGCTTGGGGAGAACTCACCTTCTCGTAGCCACTCATCATCACATAGACTCTGTGGTGGTGAACCATGACAACTGCGATCATCCAGCGGCCTAAAAGATCCTGCTGGCTCCCTTTGGCATGCAGCAGTTCCAGACAAGAAAAGGAGAGGAGACTGAAGGTTGTGGCAAAACGGCCAGAAATTTTTTCATTAAGCAGGAAAAGAGACACATCAAGAGAGCCAATGCAGCTGTGAGGATGCCAGCAGCTATATCTGCTCTTTGAATGGATGATAGTATGAAAATGACAGGGCTCTCCAAAGGAACACAAAGTTTGGGAATGTCTCTGAATGTCTCTGCTTGTAAATGTCTTGGTTTTCTTCCTTCTAGCTGGGTTAGGAACTTCAAAGCAAAAGAATAAACTTAAATTAGCCCTGGATAATCTTTACCCTTAACCCCGGGTTCTGTGCTATGAAATTTTTTCAAAGGCAAATTTACATTCACTCTCAGGAATGAAAAAAAAATAATTTGCATTTTTTTCATCACCTCTTGGGATCTATTTTTTTCTTGTCCAGGGATTCTCAGTGCTTCCATATTGCAACTAGGAACATTCTAACGAGTTCTCTTACTGAGTTGCTGACAGACAGATGAACACACAGAATGCATACTTTTATTTTCTTTGGTGTTTTCATGGTTGTCCATATCTTTGCCTTTTCAAATTCCAGACTATCATTAACATTCAACGACTCCATTCAAAAGTCACAAGCAGTAAGAGCCCATCTGTGCCATGTTAGCATTTAAGGAGGAAATAAGAGAGTAAAGTGGACAGGTGGAGTAGCCAGCAGGACACAACACCAGGCACCCAGCAGGAAGGCAGCTCCATGGAGGAGAGTGCCAGGCACTTAACAGGTAAGTAGATGGGCAGTTGATTTTCTATGCCAGTCCATAGAGCGTGGAGTACTCAGAAAACAGAGGAATAGAAGTAGAAAGGTGTCACCTCTTCCAGGAAGAGATCTGGATCTCATGAAGCATATTAACTGAATTTCTGCATGATTTTGACTGCTAAACAACTTGCTTGCCTTATTTCTTAAAGCCTCCTTGTCCCCTAAGTCAGATTCTTATAGGCATATACTTTAGTATGTAACGAAGTCATAAATCTTGGAGAAAAAGGAACATGAGGGACAAACAAAGGAAATACAAGAAGGAAAAATGATGTAATGAAATGGTGGGCCAGTTTGACAAGCACAAGATAAAGGATGACTGAAAAATAGAGACTTCAGTCAATACAACAGGCATGAAGGCTGCCCAATTCAGGTATAGGAACACAAAAAAAGAAGTGCCTAAAAGACTACATTATGGAAGGATCTCTCAAAAAGTTTTCTAGGAAATTCAACATGACTCTGTGTCTCTTTGAAGTACTCATTCACTCATGCACATAGCATGAAGAGCAAACAGGAGGAATTAAGGATCTGCATGCAGGTGCAGAGCTCTGATCTCATTGGGATCATGGAGATGTGGTGGTATATTATTGGTTTAATACTCAATTTGTCCTGCTTTTCAGATGCTTCTCTATACATTTGAAGTAGTGAACTTAAGACTTGGCCTTCATTTCTGTACTCTTAACATGTAGGATGTTGGGAAGAGAGCTGTCATGCTTCACACTGCTGCAGAGGTGTTTCTCTTGACAAATACAGACCAAGTTTGCTGTCTCTTGGCTTTACCCATAGAAATTGGCAGAAGTAAAAGAATAAGATACTGATAATTTATCGTTTTCAGTGAAGGTAACATTGTCTTTCACCTTGCCACTTGTCTCTACTCACACTCATGCATGCGAGATCTAACTTTTTTTTGCAAGACAGCATGATGGTTGTGTGGTTCTTCTAGAAGTAGCAAACTTCTGTTTGCTAGCAGACATCCATCACTGGCTGAATACTGAGGCAGGGCACCAAGGAGGAAAATAGGAGCTGGAAGGATCTCTTCTGACAGGTTGTTCCAAGGGAAAAAATCACAGGCACCATTAGGTTCAACTTGAGAGACTCTGCAGGTAAACTTAGAATGGGAATCAGAGATGTGTGAGTAGTCCAGTGCTTACTGGATGTACTTATCCTTTCCAATCATCCCTCAGAAGTTATATTAAAAACAAACAAGCAAAAAAACACCAACTATATTTACACTCAAGCTTTTAAACTTTTAGCATCTTCACAAGAAAAGATGAGTATCTTATCTGCCTCAGGAAGTGGTTCAGCTGAAAATCTGAAACTGGACTCTCTCCCTTTTAAACCCGCTATTTTCCAGTATTGGAACAGGACAGTGTCTCTTTTCTTAAAGAATAAGTGATCTTTCATGATTACCCCGAAAAAGAAAACAAAAACAAAATAACCTGCAATCAAAGCTCATTTTAAGGTTACACAAAAAAAAGAATAATAGATCCAAAGTGTGAAGCATTTTATTACAAGCATTACTTTTGTAAAAATGCAGAAAGAACATGTATAATGTCACCAATTTTTTAAAACCAACATATTAATATATGAGGAAAACACGATGAATTTTAACAGCTCTTAGTTTTTTCTTCTCTTTTTTTGTCCTCAGGGAGGGTTCCTTTGTTAGAGATATGACCTGGGAAAAGACAAAATATGTCTTTGAACAAACAGTAGGTTAAAAGATAATAAAAAGTTGAAATGACATCCTCAAATTATTCGTCACAATATTTTGCTAAATTCAGATAAAGACTGAACAACTGAATCAGAACTTGACACCTCATGATCTTTCTTTTATGTTTATTACTTGCCTTTCATACTCATTCCCATATGCTAGAGATTACTAGTGGCTAGGTCTCCAGGCAACACTCTGGAAGAGCGGATTTCATAAAAGTTGCATGTCATATTTTGTCATTTTCCATTTTGATGTCCCAGACTTCATGGGTCATCTCATCATTGTTCAAACAATATGATCCTGTCTTTAAAATATTTCAAAGTTAACATGCTGATACCATGTCACTGCAGAAGAAATAATTAAATTGTATGAATAATGGTACAAAAAAGGCAAGGAGGGAAGAGGGGAAAAAACATACCTTTCCTTTATCCCTTGTAGTGCCTGCAGTTTAGCGTGTGACTGAAGAATAACTTCTAAACCATTTTAATTTCATTTTGATTACCAAAAAGAAAGAAAAAAAAAAGGAATTTTTTATGTTTCCTGTCAAAGGATACGGATTGGTAGAAGATCATATGGTACTGTTCATGCCATTGTGACCTCAGTACACTAATTTTAACCAGAAACAGTACAGGTTGTGTTTTAGATTCAGTAGATATCATTATAAGATATGAATTTTTCTTTGGATTTCAGGAATAGGTTTGCGAGATGATTGTTTTCTTTTATTGTCTTTTTGAACTTCATCATTTAAATTGAATGTTTCTCAAAAGTAAGTGTGCAAGCTTGCCTTTAGTCTGGGCATCAACTAAAAGGTCTGACACAAATGAGTCCCATGGAGATGTATGAGCAGAATGATACTTGATACAGACTATAAGTTCTATTATATATTTACTTAAATGCTATCTGAATTCCTTACCAACAGCAGCTATGCTAATAGGCAAGTGTATTGAGCATCTAAGTCAACCACATACCCATGAAATACTGCCTGAAAGATTTTAGTCTAGACTAACTAGAAATAAGTAATGAAGTTAGAACATTCACAGAATCATAGAAGTGTTGAGGTAAAAGGGGATTTCTGGAGACCAGCTAGTTTAAACCTCTGCTCAAGCAGACTCATCAAGAACATAGTATCCAAGCCTGGGTCCAGAAGGCTTCGGAATATCTCCAAGGATGCAGACCCCATCATCTCTCTGGGCATCTTTTACAATGCTTTGTTTACTCTTCTTTCTATTAAAAGATGATTTGGGAATCTCTTTATCTAAATAAAAATTGCATAGTCCCTAAGGTAGAGCAAATTTTTACAGGAGTTAAATTTTACACGCAACAGAGACTCAATTCGTTCTGAAAACATTGCGATAGGGAGTTTTCTTTTTTTCTCTCTCTCTAAATTTTGCTTAAAAATTCATTGTTAATCCTGGAAACCACTATCTCTGGTCCTCCTTCAGTGCTTCAGCCTCAACACTTCTGCCCTCAAATACAAGACAATATTTACCTTGGAACACATTCACACATTTTCATTATGTTTATTTGTGACAGAATTTGAGAATTGTACATCTGCACTTCCTCCTGATCTCAGGGCTTCTCACATCTTATATTTATTTATTTATTTGGAAGTTATAATGCTCTTTCTTAATTGATGATTTTGCACTTGAATAATAGATCTGCTTGTAGTAAAATCCTATTATTCTTCAAGTTCCACACTGCACTGCACACAGATCACTGGCTTTTTCTTATATGGACCTTCACTGAATTGAAATATAACACACTGTTGACGTCCCATATGGATGTTCGCTTTATTTCTTGCTACATATTTTCTCATTACATTTTCCTGTGATTTATTTATGACAGTCCTATGCATATAAAATCTCTGCTCTGAAGTTCACATTGCAATGACTGAACTGACGTTCCTGAAAAAGTTCACTAGGATGATTCACAAGTGATTCACCCTTGCAAATGCTTTTTTCTCCTCTGAAGGGAGTCCTTGGCATCCTGCATGTGCTTAGAGAGGCATTGACTACTTAAATCTTTACCTTGAAATTATTTAGGGCTGCCTGACTGCAAGTGTGTAAATGGCCATCCAAGCAATTTAAAGCCTGAGCTGAAACATAGCCCATCCTACTATTTACCATGACTGTTTATAAAAATACCCTATATCAAGACAGCTGCAAGGCATATTTTTTTCCTTGTGTGTTCAAACTGTGTGTTTTAAACTATATGCAGCATTTGTCCAAGCAATTCAACATATGCTGAATGTTGGCTTGCTCCTAGTCCAATTAAGCAAAAGGAATAACAGCACAGCTGAGACAGGATATAATTTCCCAGTATGTCCTTTTAGTATAGAGAACACTTGCAAGTATTTTATCTGTGAGTCACACCTTACTGTATAAGTACAAGTAGATGACTGCTGGGCAGCAGATAGGTACAAAATAGTCATGAAATTTCTCCTGCTGCTATATCTGTATGTCCACAATGCTTAGCAGTCCTTGCTGGAGAATATGGGAATGGGAAAGGAATGCTAGTCTTTTCGAGTTTTTTCCCTTTTTCCCCATATATATAGTATATGGCATGTACTAGAGGTCTTCCACTTCATGGACCTTGTCTAGCCTGTGTATAAGTTCACATATATAAGGAGACAGTAAGAGAGTCTGTCAAAATTTTCCTAAAATATGAAAGAAAACAGTAAGTGGAAAAACTCATGTTACCTTTCTTTAATTTCATGTAAGATTTTATTGTTGTTGTTTTGTGCTTTAAGTATTATCCTTACTAGTTTAAAAATCTAATAGAAACTTTAATATCAAATCTGCTGTATGAGAGAGAACTGTTTTCACTCCCTCTATTTTGCATATGGGAAATGAGATACAGAGACCACATACAGCTAAGAACCACATGAGTTAATGTTCTTTTGTGACAATTTGTTCAATGTTCTCCTTTTCGATATTATACACTATTCCAGGTCTAACACAAAGCTATAATATGCATCAGCCCACAAAACTGAATTCAAAACTTCCCCAGAAAGGAAACAAAAGGTAGGGAACGTAAGTCAAAAGACAAAGTTCTTTTGTCTCCTTGTTAGAACTTTACTGAAGATAAAGAATCTTTGTTCTTTTTCCTTTTTAGTTTCTTTTGGAAACTGTCCCCTCAGATCTTAATTATTTGTAAGATTAGATACAGCTTTTCAGCTTATATTTTGTTTAGCAATGGCTTGATTGCATTAGGTGAAAGAAAATCGACTTCCTACAAATCTATTTACTTTGTTTATCAATTTTCAAATTAGCAATTAAATAAATAAGAAAATGTCTAAATGTCATGTTTCATCTGTTACTACAAACATTTCTTATATGCGGTCTTTCACACTCACTAAAAATAACAAAAACATAGAACTAATAGATAAATTAAACTGTCCTGTAATAGATACACAGGCTCTAGTTAATTCTTTACGTAACTCAGTTGACTTTGGTGTGAGTTGTATTGGAGGTGAACTTGGCTGGCCATTTATAATGCAAATATAGTCTTGAAGAATTAAGTTTATAATGCAAACACTCGTGGGAGGTTATTGGATACATATATCTCATAATATTTGATTAGGCTTTATTTCAAATGTGAATTTACTATGGTGTCATCTTCGCAATCTAGAACTGTTTCAGGGTTCAATAATTTTCTTTCATTGTGTAGTGATGCAGTCATCAGAAGATAAATAAATGCAAATAAGGCAAGCAGTGAAGAGCCACATATATGATGTAAGGGATCAGGCAAATTGCCTAGGGGTTGAGTGAACTTGTATCTCAAAAGAAAAGAAAATAAAAAGCTTATGAAAAAAGGAAAACAGGATAAAGTAAAAAGACATAAAAAGCCATTTTGCCTGTCTTACTCAAAATAATGCATAATTTTCACTTGCTTATTATTACTTCAAAGACCTTAATGTATCCAATGTATCCTTTTTCTTTATTTAGAGCTCAATTACTTCTATCATTTCTTTGGGGATATCTATGTTTACTTCATTAAACTTCACAGCTGAGACAAATTTTATTGACATCTAGTGAGACCTTTTTTTTTTCCATTTGTTTTTCATTTGTTTGTTCCCATATTTGTTCCTCATAGTGGTTCAAGGTTATTAGCATTGCAATAGATTGAGTCTCATCTCACCAAGTTTAACAGGTTTCACTTTAGGATGGGATATCCATCTGGTGCTTGGAAAGTATAATGTACTGTATCTTCAAGTTTAAGAGACATCAGACAGGTCAGAATAATTGCCCTCTAGATATGCCCATTTCCACAATATATTTCACAGGATGGGGTTCAGATATCCAGGTATTTTGTGCCATTAAGATCTTATGCGGCTTCCACAGGATGTTTCTGAAAAGTATCAAGATCCCATAGGCCCTGACTCATATCTGCTAACCGTATGTAAATGTCTCATATACCTTACACATGCAGAACATTACTGGATCCTTCTATTTAGGCAACAGGTCCCATTCGGCAGTTGGATAGAGTCCTATTTGCATATTGCTTGGAAGCCATGATGATGAACTTATGTTTCTATTATTCTTTTTGTGATGATTTTGAAGGCTACTGGCTACAGAACATTGGAGCACACTTTTGTGGCAGACCATATCACTCTGTGCTAGTGTCTAAAGGAGTCTAAATGGAGACTAGATCTAAAGTTTTTTACAATTTCCTGGGATAACTTGCCTTACTTCCAGTTGCCACTTCAGAAAGCCTTTTGCAGGAGCCACACTCATTGATAATGAATGTCTTGAATGTCTGATAGCCACTGAAATTATACCAGTATACACTCATAACTTGAAGCTTGAATCAGTCTCTCGATCTTTTTACTAGAAAGGCCAGGCCCAGCTAATTTAGTGGCATCCTATAGTGGCCCTAATTAAGTGCCTGAAGTTAGATGAACAGAAACTGAAATTAAGTTAGTACAAAAATTCAGTACTGGAAGAAATGGCTGGGTAAGGGAAGAGGCAATGAGAATATTAGTACGCCACAGAAATTTAAAATACCCTGATAGGTGTTCAAACGATTTCTCCAGTTGATGTCCATGTAATAACTGCCTGTGCCATCTTAGCTTGCAGTTCATTTTAGGTTGAAATTGTTGCTGAAAAGACCTATTCTAACTTATCTTATTATCTTATTATGATTTTCTAAGAAAGGATTCATTTTCCAGACTAGTACCTTCTCTTAAACTGCATGTGTCAAGAGAAAAAGCGGTTTAAACAGACACAGGTTGCTGAGATTTGAAAACCTTTCCAAGACCAGACACTGTTGCACTGCATTCTGTCCACCCTCACCAGAGATGGCCATCTACCACCCCTCTACCTTGCTAGCACAATGCATTACTCCAGATAATTAGGATTTGGGATGTATTTAAGTCACCACAAACTAGAAATTGTCACTACAAACCAGAGCAATTGCTAGAATATTACAAAGAAAAGTCAATATAGTAGCCATACTTATACTCTTATCTTGGTGTGTTTACCTCTATATGTACATATGCATGCACTCACACATATACATAGGTGTGCATATTTGCATGCGCATATAGCAAAATAGCCTCTGGCCTCCGCTGTATGAATTTTTATAAAACAAGGCTACAAAAAAAAAAAAAAGGAAAGAAAAAGACAGTGAGGGTAGTGTATAGATTGGAGTAAGATATGGTAGGTAGTCCTTATTCAATGAGGAGCAAATTTAGGTCTAGCTACCAGATGGCAGAGCTGAACACAGAAAATCCATATGTGTGATGGCAGCTAGGGACAGTCATTGACACACTTGCTTTTCCAGCCAAATGCCTCAGCAGATGCAGAGTTTTACACTTTAACATTACAATATGGCACTAAAACCCAGGAGAAGAGTTACATGCAGGAATCAAAGGCGATTTAAAGGGACACTGCTGATTTTTGTTCTCTTTCCATCACATGTGGAAGGCTGAAGGACTGAAAGGGATTGCTTTTTTTCCTTTCTTTAAACTGCTAAGTCACTCCTAACATTTTTTTTCCTCACACATAGAAAAAAGAACAATAAAATTAGAAAGTAACTGTGAAATATTGATGTTTTGCATACGTCAGGACATAAGATTAAAAAAAAATATTCTTCTCAGTCAAAAGTTCCTTCTCACTATGATATTCACACTTGCAAGACAGTAAATTTCTGTGGGATGAAGATCCTTAAATACCAGCTTGAAGCCATTAAATTCTATGCCACTTAGTTGATATAAAACAAAGAAAAAATATTTATTTATTGATATCACAAAAAGAAAATTATTGAGTCTACTTAGCCCAGAAGTTAATAAGTCTTTATGACTTAATTACTAACTTACACTTCTTTGAGGAAGAAATGATCTCTGTTAAACATAAGAAGAGAATCTAGAAGAGATAAAAGGCCATATCCCAATTGGGACACAGTGTGTTTGAGTTTAAATCCTAAGACCATTTAAGATTCCTTTAATAGAGCTAGGATATCAGCCTTCATCTCTCTACATCTCTGTTTCTTTCTCCCACACTTTGCTTGTTGGCTTAGATTATGAGGTTTTAGGTCAGATGTTGTCTCCAGCTGTGTGTGTCTACTAATACTAATACATTAGTGATGAAATCTTAGTTTTAGGCACAATTTAAGTAATGAGAATAATATAATTCTTTTAATGAATTATGATATCTCAGTAGTTGTTGTTGGCATTTCTGAGTCTCCTCGCAGATGTATTCATGTTGACTAAAATTGTCACATATCTGAGTATCAGTACAAGAGAAACAGCTATACAAAAAAGGCTACAGCTTGTTCAACTTAAAAAAAAATCATATTGCTGTATCTATCTGTCTCTTCTCCTTTCTCTTGCTCTTTCTTTTTTACTTTTGTGCTAGCCAATTATTTTGACCCCACTTAAGGAGTATGTGTGCAATTAGATAATATAAATTCCTACATCACAGATAACATACATTTTGGGACTTCTGGAAAAAGTAAAATTATATTTCTTTGTTTTCTTAAGGAGAGCAAGAGCATTCTATTGACAGGTATCCTCTACACATTAGTTTTATGTTGGTGGATGAAGAAAAAAAATGCAAACCAAGCTATTGGACTTCCTAGAAAGAAAGACTAAGAATTGGAAAATCTTTTTTTGTAGAAAATCTCTTTAATATTGGAAAAGATATGTAAACACAGGACCCATGTGTGGCTGGATTGACTTCTCTGTGCACTCCAATACAAGACAGAAAAGCATCAGAAAACTAAGGCCTGTGTGTGTCCCTTTCTCCTGGACACCAGATAGTTTTGAAGAGCTTAGCCTCAACTCTATAAAAAGACAATTCTTAGAATTGAGTCTCTTTTGCTGTACACATCATTTGCACTTATGGTTTCAACCAGATGTTCTACTGGAATTGTTTTAATAGTGATTTCAATAGGAGCCTACTTCAAATACAGGTAAGTTTGGAATTTGGAAGGAGTCTTGACAGCCTACAGAGCCACTGAGAGAGGAAAAGAAGACCACTTATATACTGAAATATCCTCTGTTGACCAGTGGGAAAAAAATTAACTGAGTGTGTTCCTCAATACTCTCAGACTGGGTACATATCAGAGACAGAAAATACAAACATTACAGAAAGAGAAAGAGGGAGTGAGAAAAAAAAAGTCTTTTCTGTACATTGATCACAAAAGGACATCAAAATAGTCAGTTTGCATGGATATTAAAACTCCAGGTGATGAAAGATAATCTAGGGTCTTTTGGATCAAGCCTTAACGTATTGCATTTCAGGACCACATCCTACTATCAATTTTTAAACACAGTTTTCCATTGATTTTGAAGCAGAATGCTTAAAAAAAGATCAATGTCTTGCTATTGCCCTTGTGCATACACATGCTCCTAACTGACAAAGTGAGGCTCATAAATCTGGAGACTGATAGGACTGCCTCATAGTGCTAACAAAACCTGTTATCAGGAGCATCCCTAAAAAGTATGTCTATCTTCCACCTGAAAGAGATGTGCTGTCTAACCTAAAAGATTTTATCTATGCTAGTATTAATATTTTAGGAAATTATTCCCATTATTAGCTTTTGGAGGAAGTAAATAAAGATGATTCTTACAATTTTATTTTCAATACTGTCATAAGCCTTTCAATCAAAATGAGTAGAAAACAATTTCTGAAATATATCCAATATCCTGCAACATTCATCTCTACCATCTAGATGTGGGAATGCTACAAATGCAGGTGACGTAGTTATTCTTATAAAATGTTAACTCAGGAAATCACTTACATGAGAGCTTAACTTTAAATCCTTCTAGTTTTGTGATTTCACAGAATCACAGAACTACAGGATATTAAAGGTTGGAAGAGACCTCTAGAGATCATCTGGTCCAACCTTCCCGCTCCAGCAGGCACCTAGAGCAGGTGGCACAGG
>JAUBOD010000994.1:1975666-1986622 GCA_032353885.1 Nothura maculosa
CCTCCAGAGAAGGAGACTCCACAACCTCTCTGGGCAGCCTGTTCCACTGCTCTGTCACCCTCACAGGAAAGAAGTTCTTCCTCACCTGGAGATGGAACTTCCTGTGTTTCAGCTTATGCCCAATTCCCCTTGTCCTGTTGCTGGCCACCAATAAGAGCTCATCCCCTTCTTCCCTGCATTCTCTCTTCATGAACTTACATGTTAATCATATCCCCTCTCAGCCTTCTCTTCTCCAGAGAAAACAGTCCCAATTCACTCAGTCTCTCTTCATATGAGAGATGTTCCATTCCCTTAATCACCTTTGTCGCTCTCCGCTGGACCCTCTCTAGAAGCTCCATGTCCTTCTTATACTGGAGGGCCCAGAACTGCACACAGTGCTCTACGTGCGGCCTCACCAGAGCTGAGTAGAGCGACAGAATCGCCTACCTCGACCTGCTGGCAACATCCTCCCGATGCAGGCCAGGATCCCATCGGCCTTCTTGGCTACGAAGGCACACTGCTGACTCATGGAATTCTCATATTAGAAATTGTGTGAAATCTAAATTTGATATTATTTTCTCACCTATGCAATTTATCAGATGTAAGATGATTAGTACCGTATTAAAATCTATTGAATAAAGAAGAGAGAGAGAGAGAGAATAGGAGGCCAGAAGGCATGTTGGCAAAGATATGTACTTTTTTCCTGAAATAAAATTATTTATTTCCTCAAAGATAATCACTGTCTACAGCTACTTTTTCAGAAAATTCAATTGTGTTGCCTTTCACACTAGATTTCTAGAAGGAAATTTAGAGTAAAATTAAAGGTACTTTTGAATAAGCTTTGATGAAATAACTCCAGATTTAAATGAGTGCAAGCGAAGGAATGAAAGACCATTTCGGTGCCTAAAACAACAGCAGAATTACAGTGGAGGAAATTATTCTGAAGTTATTGTGGGGTCAGTTCAGGAATAAAGAAGGGTGAAAAAGAATTTCTCAGAAACTGTTTAAGTCTAAGTGAGACAACATAGCAGAGTTATTGTATCATGAAAACAAAATTACTTTTATTTCAGGGCATTTAAAGGAAATATGAAATTTGTCCTGTTAAACTTAAAAGAGCTAAGCAGTCTACAAGTCACAGAAGAAATGGAGACTATAAATATATTTCCCAATACAGTAAAGCCTGTATATAAAACAATTCATTTGTAATACTGTATGAAATAGTGTAGCTCTTTGTTGTGTTCAGTGAAAGGTAGAATAATATAGATTTGTTGACCAAACAAATTGGTTTTTCTGTTAAGGTTCTCTACACAATTTGACCGTTGGGATATACTGGAGAAGTTAAAATAGACTTTTCTTTCTTTTTTGTCTAATGACAAAATTTAATAAATTGGACACAGAAGTGTGGGGATACACATTTTTTCATGTTTTCACTACGCCAAACCAATCCAGTAATGTATCTGACCCTAAGTAAAATCCTCAGAAAAAATAGAAAATATGTCTAATCTAATTGGTGCTTGGCCAAAAAAAAAAAAGTCTTTTATTTGCTCTGCTAAGCAAATTATTCATACTTATGGACTAAAATAAAAAGTGAAATAAAAGACGTTTGGAAGCAAAATATTTTCCTCCATCCTGGTTTCCCCTGTCACTAATTTGCTAGTCCAGATTAATAACAACAAATGAGTTTGATAGGAAACCTTTTTTGCACTGGAGAGACTGTTTTCATGAGAAGGTAATAATCCAAACAATAATATGCAGGCCTTCCCCATGTCTGCTGTGATCAATTTGTCAATACCACAACAGCAAAAGTTTCATGAAGATTTTCTCCTAGATTATTTTTTCTTTTCCTCAGATATGCTTCAACAAAGAGCCTGGGGACATCATAAGATCAGAGGCTTATGTTAGAGTATATAGAGCTCCAAAAACAAACAAACAAACCAACCAACCAAACAAACAAAACCAACAAGAAACACATTTTCTTTATCTGAGAACTAAGTAATTTCCATGATGACTTATCAAGACATTTTTATTCTCTTTCTGGTCCTGCTGCTTTATTCACTGATAAATATTGTCTTATAACTACTTGAGAGTGAGGAAATACTTGGAAATGGTTTATAGCAGGGCATTTTACTTTTCTTTCTAGCCTTGCTGAATTAATATTACCCTATATCTACTTTAGAATGGGAAAGAGAGAAAGGAGAAAAGGAAGACTAAAGATAAAATAAAACTAAAAATAATAAAAAGATTCACTAACTGTTCCCAATGACTGAGATTCTTCATACTTAGAAGACTGGCTAGTAGATACTTGTATTAATGAATAATTATTTTTAAGACCCATTAGTTCTAGGTAAACTTACTCTGCAGTTCTGTTTGTATTCTGACCTTTTCTCCATTTCCTGCATTTTATGTCTTTCTGACCCTGTTCTGACAGCTGCATATTCCTTGATTGATTCTAGAAATCCACAACAATGGTAAGGGGGAACTTTTAAAAAACAAATAACAGCACTAACTGCAGACCTTCAATCAGGCCTCTGAGAACTAAATACAAGGACAGTACAATACTCTAAGATATCATGATTTTTAAAAATGACTTCATTAAATTCTCTTTGGTTTTTGGCCTAAGATATTTGTAGCAAGAATGATCAGTGACTTGTGGGGGGAAGTCATAGGATTATTCTTTATATATAATTTCTACTGAATGCCTACTATTATCATAGAAAGTTTTAATTTCAGTGCTACCTTGGCTCTTCAGGGCTCCTGGAGAGTGAATGAGGGTGATGCAGGACATTCTAAGTCAAAGGAGTCATTTCTTTGTCCATATACCAACACAGATCTAGATTTTGGTGCCCAAGGAAGTCTAAATTGGCAGCTCAAATTGTCAGTGATAAAAGATGCAGGAGTTCAGCCTTCCTGGCCTAGACTGTACCTTCCTCTGCTTCAGTCTCAGTTTTGTTTGCTTAGCAGGTCTCAAGAACAAATAAAAAAATATTTGGAAAATAAAATGTCAGACTAGAAGATGAAAATTCAATTACTTGAGCTCTCAATCTTGCCTACAAGTAAAAGAAAGCAGATCAATATAGTTTGCTGTAACATGGCCCATTAAGGGTTTCTCCTTCTTGTATTTCTGTGAAGATTTCTATTTCCCAGAGATATATGTAAGAATTTGCTATATAATGTGGGGAAAGACAAGAAGCAAGAACAAGGTCAATAGGACTAACCTGAGGAGCTTTTCTTTGTATGATCACTTGATATTTTCTCCCAATGAGATTATCGCAGTAAAAGTTACACGGACAAACTCTTGTATTAAGCCTGCACTGTATTTCCATAGCTCCATTGACATTCCTGGCTTTCAAGGACAAAAAGGCCATTTAACCTGAATGCTTGCACTGCACAGGCAATAGAACTTCTCCTAGAGATCTCTGTGCTGATCTGAACAAACTGTGGAGAAGAAAAATGAGAAAGGTGCTAGTGTCAAACCTGGCAAAGGTCATCCTTGTTTCTTCCTAGACGTCCTAATGAAGGTCATTCAACCATTTGTCACCTTAGTTGATCATCTGCATAGTATAGTCACTGCAGCAATGACCTAGCTCAAAAAAACCTATAGTCTCATCAACCTGTCTCTACAACCATTTTAATATGACTTGAGGAAAAAAAACACGTGCATACAAGGAAAAAACTATTGTTTATTGTTCTGCTTCTGGGAAAGACTAGCTTGTCCGTAGCTAGTTAATGTGGCTAAGTGTGCAGACCATATGTCTAATGCTACATTAATGTGTCACAGAAGTCAAAAGAGAAGTGATCATACAAGCATGTCGGAAGACACTTAAGATATTGCATGCTTTAGGAAGACATGCTGTTTTGTTCTAAAACCTTTAAAAAAATGAAATCTCATCTTAGCATCCTTGTAGGCTAGTCCAATGATTAATAATAATTGGTCTTAATTAATTCAAAGTAGTATTAATATTACTCTGTTACTGTATGAATATTAAGAGATATTAATTACAATTAATTAAAGTTAATTACTAGATAATGTAGTGGTTAAACCTCCTGCTGTAGCTTTAAGTATTATAGTTAGTCACTTTTTTTTTCATAAAATTCATTCAAATCAGAATTTACTTTTATAATCTGTGTTGTGCTGGAGAATGATATTTCTTTTCTGACCTATGAATTTCAGAGTTACAAATGAATCTCTTGCAAAAGAAAATGCAGGATATTTTGTAATCACACTCACATTTTGTAATGTGAAAAGAATCTCTCCCCACAACCTTTTGCCTTTTTCCCCCTGTGAATTTTAATCTCAGTGAGTTTTTAACCAAATAAAACTACTATGTATTACAATTGTTCCTCTTAGTCATGTGACAGTTTACCATTAGAAATGTTTATATTAACTATCTTTTCTGTATATATCTATTACTAGAACCGGTCGACTGATACTTCATGAACACAACATTCAATATTAAAATGTCTCTTAAAAATGGCCATGTGTTGCAGCTAATGGTATTTCATCTCCTCTTTCCAAATGCAAAAAATACTCTTATTTTAGTGTATATAAGGCTGTGAAACCTTATTTCCCTTTTTCTATTAGCCTTTTGTTATTTTTGGCCTATAGCAAACACGTACTATAAGTAGTTGTGAAAAAAAGAATTTCTATGATAAAGCAACAAGTAAAAAAAAACAGTACCAGTAAATGCATAATTACAAGTCATACTGAATGAGGGGAATCATATAACATACCATCCTCTTTTCACTCAAAAGGTTATTTACACAATTTCTGATAAAGAAAGAACTCTTTTGTGAACAAGCCTATCAAAACAGCTTTTATTCTGAAATGCCCTAAGGCTCTCAGAAAGGACCTTGAGTGGCATCTGGAATGAGCCATTATCCTGGCAATGGTTTGGCATTTCCCAGGATGGCATGGATTAGCATATCCCTGGATAGTAGAAGTTATCATATGCCTTGATAGCACAACTTGCAGTTTTGGATTCTGTTCATGAGAACAGATTTTTCCAACAAGTAACTTGCCAAAGGCTTGATATAAAAAGTACTTATGCCTAATGTCTGTCATTCCATCTATGCCAGTTCATTCTTCCTGGGCTGGACTGGATCCACTCTGGCATCTGAAATTCAGTAAACAAAGCCACCAGTTACTGAAGACATCGATGCGACCTGCGTTATTTTTCCAGGCAGTCATCATAAGCATCATAGCAGCTTTACGTGTCTTGTCCTGGTGGACAAGTGGTCTGACACTACCTTACATTTTAATAGCTTGCTCATCTCAAAAAGGCTTTGTAATGCCTTATGGCCTGAATATATACTGGAATTGTCATGTCTGTGTCTGTGAAGGAACAGAACTGCTTGTAAGACTTTAATTCAATGATGTATATAAATGTATTCTCAACATCAGAGAATATATCTATATGTCTTAAAGCACATATAATCACACACATAGTGGCTTCTGGACATTTCATCAGTTTGAAGGATAATGAATCAGCAAATAGCAGTAACTCTGCCTGGAGGTATAGGAAATTTTGCCTTTGGGTCAGAGGGATAGAAGGACGTGCTGAAAGAGAAACATAGAAAGATCTATTTCAGTAGTTTTCCAAAGACTTTTTATAGTCCATGGGAAGGAAACAGTTTTCTACTATCCTTCGGAATGGGACATCTAGAGATTCAGTTTCTGTCTGTTCATCCCAATTATAAAAAGTCTTTTTTATCTGAAAGCTTTTGTCTTCTGATAGAACTTTTTGGTATCAGAAACACAGATGATACTTTTCATTAAAAAAAAAAAAATCTGATTGGATTATGATGCTTTTTACCTGAGGTGCTGATTCACAGGGAATTCAGTAATGTTCCTTGTGAAATAAGGTGCTGCTCTACCAACAGAGCACACCACAATTATCTCCCAGATAAGATGTATTCTGTTTTTTCCTGGTCCTTTATTACTGCATCAGGAAAGATAAATCAGGAGGACATCTTAATTCTACTAACTTAGGTTAGCATAATTTACAGAATATGTGCCAAGCTCAAATCTATTAGCTTCCAAATGTGAGAATGATTGTGTATATTTTGAAAGGGAAATATAATTATAACAGAGTAAAATCATATAGTTTTATCAGTGACTTCAACACAGCTAGGATTTTACCAATACTCTGTAATAAAACCACAGATCAGATCATTTTTCAAACATTTTTTTTCTCTTGTATGCTCTTTGATCCCTTTGGGATTGGTATTCATAATCTCTTGACTCTATTTCAATAAGGTTAGGAGTTTAGCTCAATATTTTTCCAGCTGCAGAAAGAAACCTTTATAAACAGAATCTGATTGCCTATAAGAGACTACATGTTTTTCATCTACATAGTCTCCCTTTCCTTTCCCTACTACCTTTCTTCTCTGCATTCTTCAGAAACAGCAAAATGTAACAATGTAATTTTAAGACTTACTTTGCTTTTCCAGAAATTCTCTTGTCCTTCTAAGGATAATCTATAAAACCAAATAGCTTTTCCTTTTTTTTTTCAAATTCTGTACTATTTTTATAAGAAAGATGCACTGTTTTATCCTAATATTTTCCAAGTTTTATTGAGAGTGATTTATTTTGTTCATAGTATTTAAGCCTGGAGTTTTTCTATATTTTATTATGCTTTATGAAGCTGCCATAGGGCTTGTTTAGGGAATGATATTGCAGATTCTGTTCGCTCTTACATTCTTTTTTCACCTAAATTTTTCTACAGAAGTTAATGCCAATCTCTGTGTTAGGGTGGATAGATCCTTACAAAACAGTATTATGTTGCTGAGATTCATGACGAGCTTTTTCCAACAAGTTAAGAGAAAAATTTCCACCTACTTCCTTGTAAAGAGGACTTTGTCCCACAACTCCTATATTTGTAGCTAATTGAAACTCTCTGGGACCAATTCTTGGTAAGCTTACAGTGGAGGAGCAGCGCCAGAGTCAATATACCTCCATGGATTTGTTTTCCTGGGATTTCAAGCAGTATGTGCTACCAAAAACATATAGAAAAGATGAACTCCTTAGGAGGGGGAATTTCAGAAAAACTCACCTGAGGTGAGGACTGCTGCTGCACAAGAAGTTGGGATCTTAATGATTTGTCTTCTCAGAGCCTTGGAATCTCATATGTTCTGCAGGGTCACAGTCACACAAGTGTATTTTACTGATACAGAGAACTTTTGTGATATTGACCTCGCTTGGCAGGAGCAGATTCCATATAAAGCCACAAAAACACCAATGACTCCAAGTCATTTTAGAAGTAGAAACTGTGGTGCAAGTAATAGTTATGGTTATTTTACAGTCTTTTATAACAGACTTTCTTTCTTTACTTTTATTTTCACAGCTTTCATAATTTAGGCAAAACTGCTCATGACAGACACATTCACATTCTCATTGTTTTTTATGAATTTTCACAAAATAATATTTTCCATGAAAAAATGTATTATTTTAATTATATTTTAAGAATAGTAGAGGAGTTTTTGACATTTGATGCAAAAAAAAGTGTAAATCCTGTGTAGATGTTGTTCCCTTTTGAGAGTCAAAAATAGGATTTATTTCATTCAGTACCATCTAAAAGTTTTAGAGAAAGCCTAATGTCCAATTTGCATTAAATAACTATCTTAAATTTCAGATGATATGCATTGTATTGTCCTTAGCAGAAGTTTCAAACTGTTCCCTGAGATATTACTGAGCTAATGAAGCTTTTAACCCTGCTTCTGGAATGGATGATACGATGAAGATATATCATGTTGAATATTTACTTACATCACACTTTTCTGCTTAAAAACACCTGACTCATCTTGGAAGAAGTGATGAAACTCCTCATTATGCCGTTCTTAAAAAAAATAACAAAAAAAAGAAGACTCTAATTAGGTATCCTGGTAAAAATTCTGACCCATAATAGATGAAATAAGTTTTCTGTTCAGCAATAATTCTTGGTATTAAGTGAGTCTACTGGGAGCAGATATGTTTGATACTGCAAGTTTGTAAATAAATTCAACAAATATATTTACCATTTGGAAAAACAAATGGGTAGAATGTAGATAACAACCACTGAAATTTGTCATTCTGCCAATTCTTTGATAAGGTGACTAAGATCTCTTTCTTGCAGTAGTTACTTTTGTATAAATATTAATAATAAAAATTTGTTTGTTTTTTTTCTTTATTTGTTTTCTTTTTCTAACAGAAAATACTTTCCTAAAAATCATTGGAGGACTTTGTGAAAAATTATTTTGTGAGATATTTTCTGAAAGTCTTAAGATCCTCTGGTAATGAGGACAAACAAAATCATGGCTGTGCTTTACCAGCTGGTAGTTGCAAAGGCTGGATGTAGAATGCTGTCCTAGCAAGATGTACAATATTTATAGTTTAATGAGTGTTATTTGTAATCTTAATTTGGCCATGTCTACTTGCTCAGAGAAAATTTATCTCCTGGATCTTCAAAATTTATTTCACTGGCGGCACTTGCTATCCTGTACCTTATAGACTCAATGAGAAGTTAAGAGAATTTTCTGGATTGAGAATCCCAGTCCAGATGTAATGATCTTAGAGTGGCAGGCTGAAGAAGGCACAAGGTTATATCCTTTTTTGGATTTCCTTCTTTGAGAAAACTGTCTATCTATTTGCCTCTCTGTCACTCACTGATGCTCTACTGCTGTGCATATTATTTGCCCAGCATGAAGTCTTACAGAAAATAACAACAACCACAGCAAAAATACTTGGGTTCCAGCTGAAGCAGGAATTCACATACTTTCATCAGAAGTAAAGTCAAATTTGAAATAAAGACATTGTAGGCAGATATGTATATATATTTCCCTTTTTCAATTAGCCTATAATACTCTTCTTTTCTGTAAGTCTTCACCATAATACCAGGCTGAAACTGAATCTCAATCAAAATATACACAAGTCCAACCCTAGGCAAAGGTAACTGCAAGAGGTTATTTTACATCAGAACACCATGAAGTAGATACAGCAGCACATTTCCTCTCCAAAGTTGGAAATTAGCTCGTTGATAAATAAAAGAAGTTGTTGATGTGTGGTGTCATGGGGCCTTGGCAGTGAACTGTGAGGTCCTTTATATTCTAACCCAGTGCTCCTACTTTCAATTAAAAATAAAAAGCTTGCTCAAGCTGGGTAGATGATATTTCAACCAAGTTGCTCCACTTGAAGTTGGTTTCTAAGCAGAGTCTCAGCTGCCTTAAAGCCTCAGGGCACCTTGCTTTGAGGATCGTTGGTTGATTTACACAAAACAGTTCATTGCTATAAATCAAAAAGGCCCACAGTAAGTTGATTTACTCTGGGCTGTTGTTTATGGGAATCAGACAGTATTCTCAGTTCAGAAATAATCTCTGAAGAGTGGATCCTTGAAAACTCTGTATTATATCTGTGCATACTGCTTCACAGGTAAATTTAGACTTTTGAAACAGTTTATAGGGAAGAAAATGTCCCTTTATTTTCCTTTTAACATGGAAATAAGAATTGAGAGATTAAGTTTATCATGTGAATTTCATGTAATCTTTTAAAATAACATGCAGAAAACTGATTTTCCTGTAATTTGAAGAATGTGTTATTTACTCAGTATAAATATTCCCCTGAAACATAGAAAAGCAGAAAGCAAGAGCAATTTGCCAATTTATAATACCTGAAAGTGAAATCAACCATTAACAACAATGAATCCAACCATGAAGAAAAGTGATGGGGTGATAGATATTTAGGTTAGGATTCACCTCACTTAATTTTATCTGTCTAAAAGTTAGGCATCTGCTTTAGAATGCTGTTCCAGAGTCTCTCTGCAATTAGTGTAGAAAACTGAGCACTGGAGGGCTGATGGATCCCTCCTTTTCCCCCAGTGTTAGATATCTGTCTTTCGGTTGATGAGCTGTCATCTCTAAGTGTTTTACTGTCTCCACTGGTTACAATGAGAGTCTAGATGCTTAGCTTAAGCAGGTTGCCTAACATTTAGTAGCAGTAACATCATGCTTAGTATTTGATTTTATTGCAGAGATTCTGTTATTCTTAGTTTAAAATTATACCTAACTTACTCTTCAGACACCACATTAGCTGAAATTCTGGTTGCACCACTTGTTTTCCCTCCAAGGCTCCTGCATGTGCTATTAAATCAGAACCATTTCATTAAAACTAGACTGCTTGTGCATCCAAAAAAAAAAATCTTCACTGTTATTTAATAATGCAAGCTTTGTGTTACTGACAGGTCCCTGATTCCTTTCATTCTTGAAATTTGATCATGAACATACACAACACTATCTGATATCAAAAGGAATTTGATATTTTTCCACTTCCCTTTCAGATTTTTTTTCGTCAAGTGTAGGAATTTCTGCAACAAAACGTAAGACACCGAAGGTGAAACAGAAGAGTTTCAGTATTGCTGTTAAATGTGATCATGTGGTTACAGTCTCTGTCTTATTAAGACCCAAACCTCTTTCCATAAACCTACACACCTACATGCCCTGCTTTCTTATGTCCTTTATACAGATGACTGCTACTGATCATTGTTAGACAAAAATGTGGCTAGATGTTCTATCCAGAATATTTTATATGTACTTAAAAATAAAAAGGATGCAATAATTGGCAATCATTTTTCCATATTTTAATAACAACTCAGGTGTGGGGAAGAAAATAAAGTATCACAATTTGTGGAGAACAACAGTATCTAAATGTCTGAAGAACATTTTCTCTACCTGGTATATATGATATCGATTTTGGAACTTGTCAATTTTGATAATTTTAGTCCTCTTTTTCAACTTCTTTTGATGCCCCTGGAATGTGTTTAGATTGATGAAGGAACTGGGTTGGAGAAGCCCCGATGTCCTGTGAAATAACTAACTTTCTAAAACACTTTTGGAACCCAAATGTTATAACAGCAGACTTATTTTCCAAAAAAGGGGGGGGGGGGGGGGGGGGGGGGGGGGGGGGGGGGGGGGGGGGGGGGGGGGGGGGGGGGGGGGGGGGGGGGGGGG
>JAUBOD010000994.1:2006564-2027872 GCA_032353885.1 Nothura maculosa
TCACTTTCAATGAGATGAACCTATGTCTGCTTTTCAAAAAGAAGTGAGACTTGTGCTTGACTTTAAAAATATTGTATAGTGACATTGTCTCAGTGCCTTCTTTTCAGAATTACAAACGCTGCTCAGATGGAGACAATACTGGAAAATGATAGATCAATATCTCTGCAGCCCTAGAACCAAAGAGCCCCAAACCAATGCTAATTGAGATCCAAGCTTACATGATGCAGATCAGAAAGGAATTGAGGAATCCATCAAACCTGATGAAAATGAAATACATATCCCGAAGGAGTCTGACATTCCTGCTGCCTCGATTGTAGCACAGCATAATGAATGCAGAAGATCCACTGCCCATTGTTAATTGGAAAGAAGAAGGTTTTTAGAATGCAGTTTATGTAAGCCTACAGCCAGTGCATGATAAATCATTTGCAATACATTTTTCATCTGGCATGGATTAATGCAACTGTAAGAGCAAAACAAATTTCAAACTTCTAAGCTGAGACAATATAGTAAAACCATTCCTTCTTCTATTCTACTAGAGCAGAATAGGGATAATTCCATCCAAGGCAAAACTGATATAAAATCAATGCTGACGGGAAAGAATCAAGTTGCAAAAGTGAAATGATAGCATACTGTGGAGAAGAGAGAAGAATCAGAGAGCTAGAATATGTATCTGCTGCCTGTTGGATTAGCTGTAGGATTGTTGGTAGCAGGAGAATGCTACCAAGAATTCTATCCAGAATTCTATCAAGAACTGTATCACAAGTACTTACACAGCCCTGTTAATTCTCAGAGTACCACAGAATCTTTAATACATTTATTGTCACAAAAACTGAAGCACAAGGGAATGCTTATTATTCCACTCACAGCTAAGAAAATGAGGCAAAGGGCATCTCAGAAGATTCTGGAAAAGAAGAAAATGAGCTGAAGTCTCTTAAATCCTGAAAGTCTGTCCCAACACTAAATCACTCTTCTTTCACTACTACTTGTTACACTGAGAGTCTGATGCAAAATTTGATCAAATCAGTGCGTGCACACACATGCACACATACACAAATCAAAATTTGTTGCCTTTACCAGGCTTCAAAATTGTTCAAAATTCTTTAGTTATGTTGATAAAGGTTTATTCATAGGCAGCATCAAGTGTTCTTTATTGACTTAAAAACTGAATAATCTAAATGTTGTTTGGAAACAACTCCACCCACTCCCACTCTTCATTATCCCTCCCCACCTCTTCTTTATTGATGTTAAAAAAAAACTAAAAAGAAAAGAAAGAAAAGAAAAAAGATATAAAGAAATCAGGTCTTTAATTCTTTTCCCACTGTGTGACCTTGCAGAGTTGCAGGAGTTAAATGGAGCACAGTTTGGGAACATCCATTGTTCTAATCACAGCTGCTCCAATACCATATTGTCAGTGAAATGGAAAAGAAATTAGCAGCTCATTTTGTGCGACGTGAACTTTCTCTCTCGCTCTCCTGCTTGATGAGAACACTCTCTTTGATAAATCAGCCATCATACCTTATTGCCATGCAGAGACTGGAAGTAAAAAAATGTCAACAACATTTTTTCCCTGAGTCTTCTGGAAGCAATCAAGTTTCACTGCTGCAAAGGTAATGCTTAATTTTCCATCGTCGTTTTTTTGGCATATAGAAAGTTAGCAGAGGACATATCTTTTAAAGCTACAAAAATTGATTGGACTTGCAACAGACGAGACGTCGGCAATGAATGAGATAAAGAGTGGATTCGGCACATTATTGCAAGAGAGGTTCCCATCGGTGCATACCATTCACCGCCTTGTGCACAGACTTCAATTAGCAGTTAAGGATGTGTTGAAATATGTTGCAGGAATTAGTCATTTCAAAGTCTTGGTAGGGAAGCTAAACTATATAGTGTTTGCAGTCAGCCAAAAAAAAGTCGAAGAAAAGAAAGAAAAGAGACTCAGCAAGAAGTAGCTGAATGGGCATATGTGGTATCATTGGAGCGTCTAAAGAGCAACCCAGTAGTCAAGATGTGCTGAGTAGCCTGCAGTTCCAAGACAGTAAAGGCTGTTTTAAGGTCATAGAAATCACTACCTAAACACATCACACTTCCAGGAGATACTTTGGAGAAAAAAAATCATTTGCTCATCTAAACAGGCTGAAGCTCTTTTTAGGCCTAAGTAAACTTTGTTGGAAATTTGCATTCTTTAGAAGGGTTTTCTTTTTGCAGATGCTGTATTAAAATGCCACCACTATCCTTGTCAATCACTCTGTGGGATCTTCTTTACTCAGTAGCTGAACAATGATGAAAGAGGAAAGCAAGAGAGAGAGAAAGAAAGAAAAAGAATAAAAAAGAAAGAAAAAGAAAAAAGAACAAATATTATAATGTCTTATCTTAAAGTTCTTTGCATTATCCAACAGAACTCAGAGCAAAAGTGTAACTGAGAGAATTAGATGATTGAATTTACAGAAATATCATCTCTCTTTTAAATGACACATGCTGATATGCTCGATTTTTGCAGTGAAAGGCATCTTGAAAAGGAAATATTTCTCTAAGTATATTATGTTTTTCTTTCCTTTAAAAAAAAGGAGAGAGAGAGAACCAGGGTCAAATTGTCAATAAAAATAAGAGTTGTTGCCTTTTCCAGAAGTTTGTTCATGTTATGAACTTGTATACGGGTGGAACTAAAAAGATCTTGAGAGATCATTTCACTCATTTACCTATCCCAAGCCTGGATGAACCAAGAGTTTTTGGACTAAACTGTTCATGCGAGAAGAAAAAAAAAGCATAAAAACCCTCTGCAGTCATTGAGTATTCTTAATGTTCCTACTCACCCTTTACAACTGCTCTTTTACCCTTAGTATTTTTAACCTTACTACTGTCGAGATATTTTACTCTTTATTGTTTATTTATATTTTATTTTAGTGCAACTAAAGCTTTAGAGCATTACGTCTTGTATACTATAAACAAAGAGAATAATACTGTATTTTTCTTGTATAAAAAGCATTTAAAATGTTTGAATGGCTTAGTTTTTGGAATAGTTTTTCCTGAGCCTGTGAAAGCAGTCCAGTCTCTGAAGACACACAAAGGATGTCACAAGCTTAAAGAGAAATGTAATCATAATAAGCTGTGAAAAAAAAAGTCCCATAGAATTTATCAGTGTGATAACTTTTCCACAAAAAAAAAAATAAAATAAAATATCCTATGCAATGTACTGCAAAGATACAAGGTAATATTAAATCTTTACGGATTTAAAAATACTTGCATCTGAATCCTCCCCATACATATAAAATGAAGATGGCTTTATGTATATATTACATTCCATAAAATACTTCCATAAAGTTTCGAAAAAAGAATTTTAATCTGTAGGCCTGATTCTGTCTTCAGCTCTGCAAGAAAAAGAATCACAGGAAATTAGTAGTGTAAGCAAGAGGAGAATCAGACCTCATACCTCTACATAAAGAAGATTTAAGCTACTTAAGAGATTTACAGCAGACTTGTGCATCAATGTTATGAAGGTTTTTTAGCCACAAATATTAATGATCTCCTTTTGCTAAAACAGACTGACTATTGAACATCTGCAAATGGCAGCATGAAGTTTGAACTCTAGACAGTTCATTAAACCAGTTTGACCCAAAGCCAAATTGTTCAATACCGGCTTACAAAAGGTAACAGAGACTTTCTGCCAGTTGGAAAACAAATGAATCTCAGCACTGCTTCTATAAAGATCGACGGTGACTTAAAAATAGCCTGAGGTTAATATTATAAATCTTTCTAAAAGAGATTTGAGTGCATATTCTTCATGCCAGCCTTGGATCAATCTCACAAAGCGATATCCTTTCAAACGACACTGATACAAAATATCAGGTGCTGTAAAAAGTGAGAATTATTAGCTAGCAAGACACCTCCTTTCCCACCAGCCTGGCAATCAGCAGAGCACCTCAGACAAGGCCAAGTAGCATCTGCCAGACCACGCTACAGCAACATCCAGAGCACCGGGTGGCCTGATTCCTGAAGAAAGATGTTACCACTGAATAAATAAATGAACAAGGTGTATGAGAAGCCAAACAAATCATTGTGGACAGGAGCAGACTGGGGCAGTATGCTCAGGTATCTAGAAAGGATTGAGGTGGGAGTTGGAGTCCTTGCCTCTAAGGGTGAGCCTAGAGAAGCAGCCCTCCCTGACGAGTGTCCTAACCCAACAAGGTTGATACACTCTGGCCATACCATGTGCAGCTGGTGCTATCCAAGGAAAGGGACTGCAGAGTGAGGGGAATCACAGCTTGGAGGAAGGTGCTGTGGCAAGTGGGAAGGTATTAGTTATGCAAAAAATGTCCCATTATGCTTTTGCTTGCTCCACAGGTTAAATAAGTGAAACTTCTTCAGACCCCTGAGGAATAAGTAGGGAATCTGCCATCTTTCAAGCTGGTAGTGAAGAGAGGAGAACTGTTTTCCATCTTTTGTTTTTCCCTTCTAGTCTCTTGTAGAGATGTTATTTACAGCTCAGACTTCTGCCTGAATAGCCAGATACAGACTGATTATTTGTAGACATCCATGCAAGTGCATTTATGCCATCTATTTTTGTGTTTGTTGCAACAATGCAAATACGGGTAGATCTAAAAACACAAATATTATGAGTACGTAGGCAAGAATTTTGAGTTTTGGTATACCATCCGACTTAGTATCAATACCTATAGAACATAAAGGTGCTTATTTATAGTGGATAATGCTCTATAGATGAATCTATCACAGTCTGGAAGTAAGAAATCACTGCTTGATGTCAGATTTGCTAATCCAAAAGAACAATAATAACCATAAATCAGAGGTCGATGTCTCAGACCTCAGACATCTGCCATCAGTAATGGCTACGCAGTTCCTAGTTCTGTCCACAGGAGATGTCTATAGGCACTGAAGCAACTCAGTAGATATCACAGCAGCAGAAAAATCTGTGTAAAGCAGAGTAATGCACAGTGAACACTAGAGGATATAATTTTGGCTGTCCCGCTGTAAAATCTGTGATGTTAATCACAATGGAGAATGGGCATCTTTCATTTTCAAGGTATTATAAGGAATTTTATGTGCACTATTTCCTTTAGCTGAAGTAGCAGATGCTGTGTGAATATTCTCTGTTGAATAGTTTGTCATGTACCTCTGAGATTTCAAGCTAGCATTTGCTTTCATCCACAGCTCCTTTGGGCTTTCTCAAGCAGGGTGCATGGCTGAGGCAATCATGACACTGCCATGAGCATCACGGATGGTTTCTATCACGGATATATTTTTCCATATGGGACCAATAATATGGCCTTGTTCTACCATTAAAACAGGAGGAGTGAGAACCCCAATTTCACTTTTCTTCAGTAATGTTCTTAGTCTTGGAACAGAAGCCCAAACAGGATGAAACATTTCTATAACTCTTTCTTCCAGGACTTGCTTCATATTCTAAGCAGTTTCAGGACCAGTATTATATACCTCTCCCTCTACAGATGCTCACAGAAGAGGCAGGGTTCCCAGTTTCACCACCAGTCAGATATACGCAATGCCTTGCAGTTTTCTCATGAGGCCAGGTGAGTGTGCTATCTGCATGGCATTTCAGTGATGAAAATATTAATATAAAGATATGTGATTCATTTGAGATACGTTGGATTGTGCTTACTACCCCATAATCAAAATATAGGGCCTCTGTACAGGCCCTATACTGTACAGTGTATAGGCCTCTGCAAAACATGTTAGTATGACTATACAGACAAAAATAAACTCTAAACACAACTAGAGTTCTGGTGTCATTATTCAAGATGACATCTGGCCCACAGAACATAAACAAGCATATGTCCTGGAGGCCACAACAGATCACTCTTAATCTCTTATGGTGACTGTAATATTTTCTTAGGTTCCTTCTGTTTGTTTGTAAGTAAACTTAATGCTCGTGAAAGCTGCAGTCTCACCAGCTTTAAAAACAAGGCAATATGCTCCATGCAGAGAGCAAAGCAGGCAGATTAATGGTGAGGGTTTCTCTTCCAGAGGGCCCAACCATAGCCTTCAAGTTCGCCCTTAGGGCCTACAATGGCCCGTTCAGCTCTTAGCTTTTCTCCTGAGACAAATTGCCAGTGAATATAAATTCAAAGGTGGCTTTTGAGACTTCTAATATGACAAAAACTACACTGAGACAACAACTTTTAGGGGGGACAGGGAGACAGCAGAGTAATAAGGTGAGGGGAAAGGCACTACTCCATGTGTTGATGTAGACACCCAAACACAAGTATTCCTAGGGAGGTCAGGAGGTCAAACAGCTTAACTGAATGCATCAGTTCCCACTACAGTCAGTGAAAATAAAGTCAATACAGTCAGTGAAATTTAGAGATTTATCCAGTTAGTAAAATATACAAATGAATCTCTTCTGGTATGTCTCTGAGCTAGCTGTCTTACAGTCCCTCTGTTTTGATAGATTTTATTCATCTCCTTTCTAAGGAAGTTTTCTCCAATAGTAATAAACTTCTGGTTATCCCAATTTGACTTCTACTGATTCCAGTTGAACTATCTAGATCATGATTCCATGCCTTATGCTGTTCTCCATTAATTTAAAGGTTTCCAAGTTACTGAGATGGCTTAAGAGGAATAATTCAAGGTCAGGTGTCAATCATACCCATAAAATAATTTAGCTAAGTCTTTCTCAGAGCAGATCTGTAGGATATAGTGCTTGAAATTGTAGTTGGCATAGATCCAGAAGCAAGGAATGACATTTAACCCCTGTTCTTCTAGCTCTACTCTTTGTTTTTACCTTTTTATTTCCTGAATGTGACTCCTCAGGCAGCTGAGCTCCCTGAAGTTCAAATAACTCCATCCATCATTTGCAATACTGGTGTCTGAGAGGATTTTTCAGCTCCAGCCCTGCTGCCTGTATTTGTAGCTCATGTCATGGCAAGAGTAGCGACAAGTGATATTCATACTTAGAAAATAAAGTAAAATAAATAATAAATAATAAAATATGTATTTGAGACAAACAAAATAGCTTGGGTAGCTGTTATGAATGAAGTAAATACTTCTGATGAACAGAAAATCTTTTTCTTTTTAAGATCTGTCAGGAAAGACCAGTTTTTAAAAATTATATCAACTTACAATTCAACAAATTTCAGTGTTTAACATTCTGACTGATTTTTTAAAAATTTAAAATTCAAAAAATCAGAAAATATTTTTTTCCGTTGCTGTAAATGATATCTTTTCAAAGCAGAGAAAAGAAAAGTATAAGAATAACAAAATAGCAATAAGAGGGAGAGTGAATACAATCAGATCCCGAATCAACAGGACCTTCCTTTAAGTAAATAAATAGCCCAAATCCCAGAACACTCTGGCACATTAAATGTCTTCCTCCTGGTGTTATTACTTTCTTTGTAAGTGGCAGAAGGTTTGAGGTTTCCTTTTAAGAGTTTGCAGGAAGTCTGTAAATGCATCACAGCCATTTCCCAGCTGACCTGTATTTGCACCAGAAGGGGAACACAGGAACTGGGGTACCTCATTCCCATGAGCCTCTTTCATAGCCACTGAATGCTTGCATCTAACTATATGTAAAAAAAGCTTTCACCAGGGAAAAGGAAAAAAAAAAAGGAAAAAAAAAAGAATAATAGGTAGAAGAAAGAACGAGAAGGTGGGGGACAAAGCTGCATTGAATCTTTTACATGTGACAGAAGAAAAAAGACTCATGTCAAAGAAGTCTTCCAAAACTAACTTGCCTTGAGCAGACTATAAATAGAGAACGTTTCTATTTTCCACACCATTTCTTGAGGCATCTCTCATTTCACCCAAGGCCTGCAAATGCTTTTTGTTGTTGTTTATGCCTTTTTTCTTCCTTTTCTTTCTTTCTTTTTTTCTTTTTTCTTTCTTTTTTTTTTTTTGGTATCCTGGCAATTAGGATTAAAGCATGTGTCTCTGTAATCATTACACTGACACTTCGCTGACGTCTTAGCTATGATTTATGGTAGCTTTTGTGTAGGTAAGATTCCAGCTCAGACTCCCAGAACATCAGCATTATAATCTGTATGAGAACCCGGATCCCATCATAACCAATAGCCCTCATATACTCTCCTGCTCCAGTCATTAGGCCCAGCACGATACATGCTCGCAGAAGGAGGGAGAGAAAGCAAGAAAGACCATTCTGTTAGAGAGAAAAAAACAAGTTCTGCAATGGTTATGAATTTTTGTCCCTGTAGAATAATAAAAAGAAAAAGAAAAAAAAAGGCATGTAAAAAACTCCTGGATGACTGAACAGCAACAAAACATTCAACTTTGAGGAACATGACACTCAACTCACTCAGCTTACCCAGAATTATTAATTTCCTTTTAGATGGCAAAATACAATTGCCATAAGCAGGAGTAATTATGTGGAAAAATTAGCTTAGCTCACTGCACCAGGAACCTCCACCCAGAAGAGCTTGTGCCCAGGCGGAGGACATAGTCTGTCGGAAGGGATGAAAAGCAGCAATTTCTTCCATAGCCCTCATCAGTGGCATTCTGTGCTGAAAGGACAGGTATGAGCTTCATTACGTACTTCCTAGGTGATCCTGTGCAACCACTGAACATTTTATGCCTTGTTTTTTCACCTCTATAATGTGGCTGCTACCTACAGCTGGCTCAAATGACAAAAAAAAAAAAAAAAAAAAAAAGGGCTTTAGAAATGTGAAACTGTTTCACATTTTACAGCTTTTCTTTTTTCTAATTTTTCTTTATTTTTTTCTTGTCCCCGAATATCTGTATGTCTCTTCTTTTTGACTTTTGAACCTTTGACTAAATTCAGCACAATGCAGAATGGAACTACCTATTCTGATGGCAATTACATCTCAGAATGGTCAGCCAAGACCACACGAACCTGAGGTGTTTTTATATACCTCCAGGATCCTCTCAACCTAATGGTGTCTGTGATAGAATGACCAATATTTTTATCAAAATTTGATGCATTCTCTAAAGGTAAGTAAGTGCTAAAGGACTGGACTTTGAACATTGACTAATGTGAAAACCTGCAGAAAGGTTGATCTTATTGGCGAATGTCTGTATAGTGGTGCAGTTTTTCTTTTTTTTTTCCTCGAATCCATATAAAGAAGAAGAAGAAAAGCAGATATAGAAGAAAAAAAAATGCTAACCCTTTTTACTGAAGTAGAAAAAATGCACAAAATTCTTGTTTTCACCAAAAATAAAAACACAATTTCTGGAAAAATTCTAGCAACTGAATTTGCAAGCTATATAGATTGATTGTGAATTAGATCTAGAACAACACAGATGAAACACATATTATCTGACTTTGAACTTTCTACTAAGACATCACTTTAATCTATTATAAATGTTTTCTTGCTTCTTGCATAATTTTATTTCAAATAACTGTTAAAATCATGCAGTAGCTTAAAATTCTTCTCTAAGAGAAATGAAGAGGTCACTCACTTTATTACTCAAGGACTTAACTGTGAGGTTTTTTTAGATGACTTACCTTTCAAGATTTTTTTTCTCTTGACTGCAAATTAATTTTTTAATTTGGGCTATTTCTGCCCAGATTTTTTTGGTTTGTGTCCTACAATAAACCACTTTTCTATGCAAGAATTTAGTATAAACACATGATTTGAGTGTTAAATTTTAGTAGAATCATCCCAGCTAATTTCTGTCATACAATGAGTATAATAATTCAAGAATATATCCTATTAGATAAAAATACATTAATATTATATGTGCAGATTTTAGGTCAGAGTCTCAACTAAGTCATATTAACTCCTTTCACTTTTTAGTTTGGCTCTATATAGAAACTAACTTCACAGACTTTTGAAATTTAAACCAGCACTATATATTTTCATACAGCGTACACGATGCTACAGAAAGTATTTACTCGCATTAATTTATGATGGTTACAGTGCTCATGAGACATGATTATGCCAGTCATTTCAAATTCTTACTGATTAAAATATTGCTGCAACAGTCTCATTTATTCAGCAGGACTAAATATCTATTATCTGCACATCAGCTGACTGAAATACTCTTGCTATCCATGACTAAAAGAGCCTTAGCTGATTGTCAGTCAATCAAAAACTTTCAAAAGATGGAGCCCTAGTATTTGTAGTGTTGTAGCCAACATATTCTCAAAGAACTGAATACCAGTACCCTGCCATTGTGTACGAGTGATCAGAGAACACTGATCAGGAAGCGAAAAAGAGTCATATAAGAAGACTGAGAAGAAAGCCTGTGATGTTGAGTGTCAACCCACTGTGTCATCTCAACAATGGCATTTAGAGCCAAATTGTGACTCTAGTTACAAAAATGATTATTAGTCAGGCCTCCATTAGTGAATGCTAGAAGCAGCCTCCACCAGAATCTGCCTACTTGTGTCTTCATTAGCAAAACTGAGTTGACTTAATCAAGACAAAGCTGATTAACCTCTTGCTTCACCTTTTTTCCCTATGAAGGTATCACATTGGTCTTATTGGAGTGCTATATGACTGAAAACATCTTTGTAAGAAAAACACGCATTCCCTAAAATTGGATATTGCATATGTATCTCTATGTATACAGCATTATTTATAGATGATTTAACAAGTAAGTAACTTGCTTTGGGCTTTTTCTGAAGAGAAGTTTCTATGTAAATGCAAATTATTTATTTCTACTAGCAATACTTGTTTTTTTAGGCAAGCTTATTTTCCCTCAGTTTCCTAGCTCTGAACACCCAATAGATTCAGCTTCACCTGTATTTTATTCAAAGTTTGTTTCACTTATGCCCACAATCTCCTTGTTCTATAGAAGAAATTGCTTTCAATTACACATATATCACAGCACTTAAACATTAGTCTCACTTTCCTGTGGTTAATAATTCACCTTATATTCTAACATCCATCAACATAAAATCAGCATAACAACTTTTATGAATCCCTTTATCATCAACACATTCGAAATGCTTATACAATTCACACTACAGATTCACATAGGAACTAGCTTAATAGCCCTTACAGTTGCTGTAATGTTCACATCCTTTCAATCATAGAATTATTGTTCATGTTTTCAGACAAGACCCTTTTTAGTCATTTTATGTTATTATCTCATATTTCTTTACACTCCTCAAGCTGGATCTGCATCTCAATCAACCTTGTTCAAACCAGTATAAAACCAATGCTCTTTCCGGCATTACTCTATTCTTTTGCAAGTGGATTTGAATCAAAATCACCACAGTTTTAGCAACACTTTGTAGGAGGAGGATGGCTACTGGAGGAGAGAATTGATTCTCTGTGGGATTTCTATCCTTGCACCAGGTGAAAAAAATTCTACCTTAACTTTATGGAAGAGTACTTTTGTTTTGTTTTGTTTTTCTGTTTTTATTTGTTTTGCATTTATTTTTATAATGAACAAATCTTACCCTCAACTTTCAGACATGGAATGTCAAATAAAGTTGGAAATCCCCACTTTTTTCCTACACATTTTCATTCCCCTCTTTTGTTCTCCTTCTCTGAACACAGTTCATTGGTTCTAAAGTCTAATTTTCCCATCAACCACACATGCACCCCTCCTATTGAAGTCAATGGGAGTCGCATGCACATCTGTCAGGATAATCAAGTCCCAAGTTTAGTATCACCATCAATTTAAGACTTAATTTTATCATTTCCATAGGCCATCTGGGCTTTTCCCCTGCTGGAGTTTTCACTGTGACTTTGTCCTCCTATATTTACTTCTTCTTCTGTCCCACTTTATCAATTCATTTTCTTCTTTGGAAGAGCCTGTCGTTCCCCTCCTCCTCTTCTCCTCCTCTACCAGCCTTTATTCCCTGAGTCTGTACAAAAGCCCTAGAAATAGCCACAAGTGAGGTGTGACAGAGAGGTTTCTAAAACTTTCCTTCTTTTTTTGTCAGTCAGTTGCTGTATTTTTTAATTAATGTCAATTATTAATTCATGAATTCATATTTCATTAGCACCTTGAAGCTCTATTATGAACCCCCATCGTGCTTATTAATGTACACCCTCATAACAAGCTGTTAACTTCACATTTTGGGCATTGCTAGAATAAAAATGCAATTACAACTGTGACTGTATTACTGGCCTGATTCTTCATTCTTTTAGACTGTGTATATGCTAGAAGGGCTGAAACAAGGCTCCAGTGCATCAGGTGCTCTTGATTTACAAGTACAGTGGTCACTTGATATATCTTTACATCATAAATCAGTGTCCATAAAAATCCATTGAAAGAGAGTGAAAATAGTAGTTTGAATAAAATAAATAAAGACATAAGTAAACTAAATACTTTAATAAATAGTTCTCTGGTTGAGAATTCCTTGCCACCAGAAGGATAGGTATTTGAAATGAAAATAAAATACTACTTTGATGCTTTGGGAAACTGGCCTCTCATAAATCTGGTTTCTCTACTTAAGTTAGATTTCAAATTAGATACCTAATTCTCACTCTCTGCAAGTGTCATCTGGTTACTACTCATGCCTTTGAAGAACCAGCATTCTGGAATTTAGATTCCTCTAATAATCTCTCCTTCGGACAAATTTGAGGATAACTATGTAACGGCATATGAGGTCTCCAGCTTCTCTTGCATTGTGGCCTCTAACAACAACATAAACAAACCTAGAATGCACAATATGTGTAGATAATATTCAGGATGGCATCCTCTAAACCAAGGGAATTTTTTTGGTAGCCAGCTTGCAAAACAAATTAAAATAATGTGTTTCTCTAAGAAATAAAGAGTTCCAATTGCCTGAAAAAGGTCATATTCTATAACCTTTGATAGTCTTTGCATAGACTGGTGTTTCAAATACAACCTTTCTTCTCCACTTCCCAGGGGAACAAAGCTAGGATTTATAATGTTAAATAAACAGATGAAAGAGCTTTTTCTTCTTTGCTCAGGAATGTTTGACATTGGCAATTCCCATTAATTTAAATTAGTATCCCGAGCTTCTTTATTCTGGTGAAAAATTGGGGATAATCTCTTTAAAAACTCTGGCATAACCCTTCAAAGCCTCATATTCTACTCTCTAACCAACTGCTTAGGGTGGGGATGTAAGATGGCCACAGAATGCTGACACCATCTGTAGGTCATTATACAGCTCAAGGTTAATCAGATATGTTTTCTCAGACAAGTTGAGTCAACATCACCATACTCGTGTCCCCTGTTGTCTGTAGTAGAGGGTCCTACATTCTTGATTGTTTGAGGTACTCCCCCAAGGTTCTTGTCCTGCTTTTATTCTTCCACCATCCCACTCCTACTGGGAGCAAAAGAAGCTCCAGATTCAATATTACCTTGGAGGCCAGAGTATTATGTGAACTCAGTTGTCCTTTCTTTTTCTCCAGATGCATCCCTGTGACTTCTATTCTCACATGAGAGCTGGCAAATGGGCTGCCAGAGAATCACAACCAGTTTCACCCACACTTTCTTCATATTTTTCTTTTTTTTTTTTCTTCTGTTCTTTCCTCTTTTTAGCTACAGCAGTAAGTGCATTAAAGAAGTACATTTAGGTCACTTCAAACTAGAACATTAAAACAAATGCTGATAGTTCAAGGTTAATAGATGCATAAAACAAAAGTAATTCCATGTCAAAGCTGAGATGACAGGTGATTTGACTTGAGACTGCCTTGCAATCACTCTTTTACATGTGCTCTGTACTGAGCCTGGCGGAAGGTGTTATGTTTCTGACATTTACTTGTCAGAAAGGTATGACAATAGAAATTGTTTCTATCTCTGCTGGTCCCAGATGTTAACCTTCTAGCTTTATTTTGTAATTGGGGTTCTACGGAGCTTTAACATTTTCTATTGATTCAATAGAAGCGATAACATTTCCAATCATAAGAAGGCATTATAGAAATATCAGGCAATTCACATATCAAAATGTTTGATAGCTGGGCTCACCACATTAATTTCTGTCACCTTTGCTAGGAACCTTTTATCCTCTTTTTAATACTGAAGGACACCTGAGAGTAGTTTCTGTCACTTTTATTGTTCAATAAAGTAGACAAAAGTTTCAATTAACAACCAAGGAGCCTCTAGGAAATTGTGAATGAGAGTATATTTTATTCATTTTACTGTATTTCTTTTTTCTAATGTGCCAGCTGTGATTTCCAAGCTATGTTTCACAGGGGAGAGGAGGGGGAGAAAGTTGATATAAGCTTATACAGTCTGAGGGCCATATTTTTGGAATGTTATCTGTGAGAGTCAAGTGCTGTATTTTGTTTTTTTTAATTGAAAATTCAGCTCCACCTTCTGATGCTGATAATTAGGAGCGATATCAGCCCTAAGGTTCAAATGAGATCCTAATAAATGGAAAAAGGAGTAGAATGGGTGGTGCATCGAGTTAGGAATAAGAACAGTAGACCAATATCCTATGTAAAGTGGTGTCTTATGCAGCAGTGTATTTAACAGCTTGGATAGTTCATCTTCACTTGGTCTCAGTGGTGTTTCTATGCCATTCTACCCTCTCCCATCATCAACAGTGGTATATTCATAGACTCCAGTAGACACTGGAGTAAAAAGTAAAAGTATTTTTTTCTAAAAAAAATACTTTTTTTTAAGAAATATTCCCCTGAAACTAGCCAGAGACCAACCAAAATATCTGGCCTGGCCAGCCATTCTGCAGATTTGAGACATATAAAATCAACATCCATCTTTAGATGGACTCAAAGCCCTCTGGCCAAGCTTTTAGTAAGTCACAGGATAGCATTGTCTCTACAGCATAGATGGGGACCTGCTCCTGACTTCACATTTCAGCTGGACATCTCCCCCTCCAAGAGACCCCAGCTGAGAGACAACACCTCAGTTCAGCCCCAGAGAAGAGTTTTCTTGCAAAAGATGCACTGAAAACAGCTTGGGACTTGAAAGACAGATTAATTAAGAATTGATTATTTCTATTTTGGAATCTCTACTTGTGTTTTTATTTTGAAATCTACACATATACTCTGTTACTGATTTGGGAGACAAGGTCTTCCTTCCTTCCCTCCTTCTTTATCTTTCAGTAAGATTATAAAGAACTTCAGTCACTCTGTTCATGTTCTCTTCTCCTTCTCATCTTTGACTAGTGAAAGAAGAGAATTTATGTAAAATTTCTGCCACCTAAAAGCTACCAAGGTATAAAAGAGGATCACCATTTAAATCACAATGTAATAAATATAAACAGATCAAAAGATAGGAACGTCACAAAAAAAGTCATGAAATCTCAGAAAGAAATTCTCCTTATGGCTATATAAACCACCTGTCTTGAGGACAGTACATTAGGGCTGCTCAGTTATTTTGTTTTCTCTTCATGTTTGTGGTAGGATGCACAAGGGCTGTGGGTGAGAAGATTTTCCTTATGTCAAGAAGCCAAATGGCCTTTTTATCCACCATTCTTTCCCATTCCTAAAGCAGAGGCTCAATCTACTCATGTATAAATGGAGCTATAAAATCAGCTGGTTACCAGATAACAAGCTCCATCTTCTAACTGTCCTGCTCTGTAAGGACTTTCTTAATGATTTTGCAGCATCTTTACTTTCACTAATGGGCTCTCTTCTCTTCCAATTTCTTGTTCCACATCAGATACAATGTGAACCAGGAACTCCCCAAAGCAAGATTTCTTCTCTCACAAATTAAAACCAACGGGAAAGTGTTTTCTTATAGTTAAAGCACAAGCTAAGTCTTGAGTGTGACTCGCACCTCAGACTGTCAACAGTGTGTAGGACAATGTTATATAAGCCACTTATGAATACCAGGAGAAACTTTGGGTGGTTTTTATGTCCAGTGGGTGATTCCTGGGTGACAACGATTTGCAGATTTTGTGCCAAATTAAAAAAAAAAAAAAAGAAAAAAAAAAGACAAAGGTGTTAATGAAGACATCAAAAGACTTAGTCATGGCTCAACTTTAAATCTCATTTAAATATAGAGAATTTTGCCCTGCTTTATTTCATAACAAAGTCAAACTGAAAAAAACCATATGTGCAATATTTTATGAAATGCACTGAAGACAGTAGAAAAAAATAAAATAAATTTAAACCAAATGTACAACATTTTTGGCACTCCATAATGTTTTATCTATAGGAAGTTTTTAATAAGAAAACTCTGGTTTCACAGTGTTTTAGATGACTGTAAATTTCTTTTGTAAGAGTAAACCACATGAACAAACAGCATTATCAATTATCATTATTGTTGCTACTGTGCTTCCTTGAATATGAACACATGCAAATGGAGAAAAACTAGCAAGCAACATATACACCTTCTTCAGAAGGTCTGATTCAAGAAAGAGATATGTAGAATGTGGTTATTTTTAGGTATTTTGAGGTGAACCAAACTTAAAATGATATTAGACTTAGGAGTTTGATTAGATTTTCCAAATATGTAGTTTTGTGTCATAGACTGTCTAAAACTTGAGTTGTCTGAAAGTCACTATGACTGGTAAAAGGTTTGGTTTATATTTCATATTTTATCCTTTTTGACTTTTAACATTTTGTGATATTCATAAATAACACAAAAGTACATTTCACTCTCTGTTCCAACCTATAAATTTGACTTTGATCCAGTCTGGTTTACTAAAATTGCTGTCATAAAATTATTTATATAACAGTAGTAAACAGCAGGAAGAATCACAGCTAGCAAAAAAAATCTGATTTATCTCAATAAAATCTATTTTTTTTTTGTAAAATATCTATTTTTATCAAATAGTTTTAGAGTTTAATTAAAAATTGGCTTTTGGTCAGTAATCCAAAAATCCATTTCTTTTAAATATAAAATTATTTTTTATGTTTTATATTCTAATTTTTATATTTTCTTTTCTTCATACATTTATGAAATGCTTTATTTTTTTTTCTCTTTGAAATAGATTGGAGAATTCTTTTCCTGAACAAACTGGTATGTTGGAAATCTGATCTCATTCCCATCTGGAAGTTTTCCTCTGAGTGAGGAACACTGACCTACTGCCTTGTAATAGTAATATAGTGTTGGCAAAGACTATATCCAGCCACAGGATTTCGACTGAGTTTACAGAGCCTCAGGTTTGAGGCTTCTCAGACTTACTTTCCCTAAACATTTCTGTACTTGCCTGCATCTTCGATTTTACATGGTTTATCAGTTTTGGTGATGACCAGGTGACTAAGCCTACTTTGTTTCACTTTGGCTTAACTTTAATGGCACAACACTTCTTTTTATATAAATAGTAGGAACAGGCAGCACTTGTGCATAGAATGAAAATTGATGATTAATGTAATATTTTGGTGTCAAGAAATATATACTCAGAAGGATAGTACCGACTTGAGAATGGGCATAACGTACAGTGTGCAGGAGTGCAGGCACCGGATGGTAAGGCACAGGCTGGTGCTGGAGACGCTAGGCTAGGAAGAGTTCACCAATGGCCAGTCAAAGAAATGTAGACACAGAGCTGGGCAAAATTTATTTTAGGGGCAGCAAAGAACAGAGGAATAGTATCTAATATACATAAAATGCACTATATGTAATAAATTTGCTTGTAACATCAAATTGTGGAATAATGAGGAAAGCATATTTGGAAATGTATTAAAAAAAACACGAGATGTAGATGGGGGAGAACAAATCATTAGTCTTCCTGGCCAAGTTGCTGAGGTGCTAAAATGCTGCATTCCCCCTAGACTGAGGCCATAACTAAAGAACCCCCAAGAGCAACTGAGGGATGAGCGTAACACCAGAGAAAAACGATATAACCTGGCAAATGTGCAGATACCAATCATCATTATTTGAGACTTCTTTGACTTTGTTTTCTTTATTCTCCTCTACCTTTAAGAGATAGGGTTGTGGGTTTTGTTGCTTTTCTTTTTTTCTTTTTTTTTTTTCTACTGCTGTTTTTACTGGAAAAGTTGCATTTCCTGGCCTTGCTGATGTGCTTTGGGACTTTGTTCCTCATCCATGGCACAGATACCCTCAGTGCTTTCAAGCCTCACTCCTAAGGTCAGAGTTACTGTTTTTCTGTTACGGACAGTCAGTGCTGCACAGGAGGAAGTAATTTCTTGAATAACCTGTGTAGATCCCATGGAGAGTTGTGACTATCAGGACTAAGACCTTGAATTTGATTTTTCTATTCTTCGGAGAGTCAGTCCAGAGAGCAGAACATTGGGGTCATATGCTATCTGTTGCTAGAGGACTTTTTCTTAGCAAAAGAATTTTAGTGAACCAAGTACTAAACTTTCTTTAGAGAGAAATAGCATTCCAAATGTCCCCTGCTATTGCCATAACTAGTTAGTGTTCATTTATTGCACAAACTCTGAAATTCTGCATGATGCCCTCAAAGAAAAAGCAATACTGAAGGTATGTAGATAGGAAGTGAATTGTATAATGGAACAGGTCTATATCAACATGAAGGAGGAAATAAAGGAAATCTCTGTCTTGGGCAAGTGAGTAAAACTGCTAATGTCTCTAGACTGAGATCAACACCAGATCATCCTCACATATATACTTATATTTGATAATCATTATGAAGCACTCACATTAAAATAAATGGATTATTCAAGTAAATTTAGCAAAAGAATATATTTGCAGAATCAAGGTCTAAATATTGCATAGAAAATGTTTACATTATGCTAGAAGTCATTACAAATGCAACATAAGCAAGGATATGTCAGATTTTCTCTTTCTTAACTCCATGTGCAGACCCCTGCATTTCCCCTCCCTTAATAGTAAGAAACAATATTAATTAAAAAATTCAATATTTAATTAAAGATCATATAACTAGTCCCTATTCACAAAAGGGTTTAATTACATCCTCCTCTCCGGGCTATTTTTCTTTCCTCATTCCTATTTTTAAATCTAGGTCCCAGGCTTAGCCAGGATCCCCATCTAAGTCTCCATTATGCAAAGCTCTGTCTTTTATCATTTTTTTTGCCAAGGTTTTTTTCCTCCATTGAATACCCCTCCCTTTGAAGGCTATCTTCTAGTTTTGACTGCTATAACCAAGCAATCTCCTCTGAATCAGTGGGAATCCAGTGCATAGAGGTGAGCAGAACACTCAACTTACACCCAGCAGCAGCCAGTCCTGCCATGCTTCAAAACCCTTTGGCAACTGCTCATCTAAGAAAAAGGGCAGTGACTAAATATTATTCTAAAATAGGCAAAATACTTTCATTTTTCTCTGTTCATTCTCAAAATATTAAAAAATAAGGCTGACATTTTCAAATCATCATGCAAACCAAGAAATCTCAACCGTGCAGACTAAGCTGATGACATTTGGCAAATATCTGAGCAAAGAGAAATGGGTTTCATAGCCAGGAAATGCTTAGAGCCTCACTAATTGTCTCAGATATCAGTCCCTTCCTGTAATAAGCCGTAGTACTGGTTACATATCTACTCCGAGTAACATGCATATAAGCATCTATCTACAGCGATTACAGGAAATACTCTTCAGTAAGATATTTCTGTAATTCAAATGTAAAATAATCTACTTCATACACATAATGTACAGGGAGAAGTATGATTAGGGTTGCTGAGCAAACTAGCCTGCAACAGCAAATACTGATAGAGGATTTTGACACCATCCTGTATTACCTTATAACGTATTATCATTTCTTATGGTTCCAAGGTCAATGTCTCTTTCTCAAATAACATTTCGGACCTGTAATTGTTCATCTACATGCCAGCAATTATGGCTGAATTGATCAGCCAGTAATTAATGCTATGCTATTACACTTTTTAATTTGTAGATTATGCAGCTGCGAGCTTTCACACATTTTTAATTTGTATATTATACAGCCACAAATGTTTACAATGCCCTTTTTAATCTCCTTACACTACCGGTGCCATTATTCACTACAGATTAATGATACACCGAATGCTGAGGTTTATTTCATTTACCACTCTTACCAAGAGAGCTGTTAACATTACTGTGCTCTATTACTTAATGTCTTACTGCAGCTGCTAGTGAGCATTGGTTACCCTTTAAAATATTACCAGTCAGTTATTTTCTCCCTTTTCCTTTCTTCCCTTTTTTTTTTCTTAAGCACTCTTGCTACTGACAATATGGCTCTGTGGTAATATTACACTTTATTTTCAGATTTATTTCAACAGCTTTGTTCCAAGGCGTCTCAATCTTTTGTTCCAAACAATGGTACCTATCCAGCCCTGCATGTTTCACATTCCCAAGCCTGCTCTACCTTATGCTCCTCAGATTCATGGCTTCACTATCACTGTTCGTGCTATGTTGCAAGCTGGGCAACTAGCCCATAATCTTACTTCAGGGAGATATCCCAAGTCAGGACAACACTTCAGCACATCTTTGACTTCAAGCATGTGCTTCAGCCTACACAAAAGCTCTTGCTTACATTGTTTACTTGATTTGGGTACCATGAGAGTTATTTTTCTTGCCGTAGCCTTTCTCAAAAGCTAACTGGAGCCTTTTCCTCAGCCATAAAAGATGTCACCCAATCTGTCACTCATACGGCAATGCTACTGCTACCTCATATAAAATGCTTTGGGATCTACCAACAAAAAAGCCTTAAGTACTGTTGAACTCTTAAGCTGTTTCAAATCATAGAAATGTAATTCATCTTCTTGGATCCTCTTTCAAAGTTCAGGTCAGTTCAATGAACATGTTTTTTAAAGTATCAGTCGTATTTGATACTGCTGCATTCATCTATACAACATTATATTACATAGTGAAAAATTTTCAACTTCCCTGCAAACTATACCAAGCAAAACATTTACCTCCTTTCAGAGGTATTATTCAGATATAATAATAATAATAATAAATACACTAAATATCAGGACAAAAAAAATCAAAACTAAAACCACATCTGATTTCATATTCTCTTAAAAAAAGCACTTACTTAAAAGACTTACATAAAGATTCTTCCTTATAACCTTAGCGATGTTCAGAAACAGTTTTGAAAAGTAAGATCCCAAGCACAGACCAGAGGTCTACTGAATATATTTGCTTGTGCAAAACTTTGACCAGATATTTCATATAAAGGATACTATCAAGTTTCCTTTCATATTCCCTCCCCACTCCCCGATACACACCCTTGAAATATTAAGATAACACCATGCTAAAATGAATTACCTGTTTTCTTTCTTCAAAACCTCCTGAAAAATGAAATATAGTTGAAGAAATTATCCCTTAAAAGAAGTACATGATCAGAAACTCCACTAGAAACGATAGTGTCTTATTAGAAGTAAAATAATAATTTTAGGTCTGGCTAATCTGTTCTTTGAATTAGTTCTTATTTCAAAAACTACTTTTTTCCGCACAGAAAGCACATCCATTTCACATGTAAATAACAAAACCAAAAACATTCTCTGCTTAAAAGAAATTTTAAGGGGAAAAAAAATCAACTAGTCCTAATCAATACTATCAATCAATAGTGGAAGACTAATATTTATATCCACTTCACATGGGCATT
>JAUBOD010000998.1:36763-51893 GCA_032353885.1 Nothura maculosa
CGGTTATCTGAGTAAACTCTGTGGCCAACAAGCCTGGGTCTGATGACACCACTGCGGGTCTTGGCCAGGAAATCCTGCATAAAACAGATCCTAAAACAGAGCCAACTGTTCCTGCTAAACCACAGTGCCCGGCCAGAACATCCATGAAACACGGGGAAAGCAGCAAGGGACAAAGGGGCTGTGCGGACACTACCTTGGGGACACTACCTGGAAACGAAGGGCGCACCCTGTGCACACCGCTGGGCCTGGGGAAGGGCCATTTTCCTGGGCATCCCACGCTGCTTCCACCTGCCCAGGTCCCTATCCACGTAAGTCTCTCTCCCTGCACTGGAATTTTTACTGCTTCTTGCACCTGTCCCCCGCGCCTTTCGCCCACGGTCCGGCACCCACCGGCGCCAGCGGGGCCTCCCGCGGCCACGGCGGAGCCGAGCGGCGGGGCCGGCGCCCCGGGCCCGGCACTCACCAGCACGGCGCGCTCCGCCGCGCTCGCCATCGCCGCCGCCATGGCCGCCCCTGCCGCGCGTGACGTCAGCGCGCGACGCGTGACGTCCCCGAGGCGGGAGGAAGAGGCGTCTCGCGGTGGCTGGGGGGGGGGGAGGGCACCGTGTCACAGAACTTGCGTAAAAACTACTAAAACATTAAAAAATAAAATATTGACAGTAAAAATGAATAAATAGTATTTTGAATAAAATATGCACAAGCCACAGCTTATAATCTATCGACAGAAATGGGTCAATGGCCCCAGCTGTTCCTCCACCATCACCTCAGCAATATGCCCCTGACCCTGAGGTGCTCCCGGCTCCTTTTCCACACGGGCTTTGGGACACTCACAGGACCATCTCTTCACCACATGAGGAAAGGGGTCCTGGTCATATTCCTCATTCCAAGCAGTGCAGCAGGAGCTCCCTGGGTGCTGTGAAGCAAAGCACAGCTCTGTGCCATGTCCATCACCTTCCGCTTTGCTTTTGCAAAATATTCATTTCCTTTCTTTATTGTCCTTCCCTTGAACCAAAGCAGACCATTAACTGGTGTCAGCACAAGCCTCTTAGCGGGGAAATATCAGTACATTCAAAGTGCCATAAACAATGTACTGCTACTTGACAGTAAATATTGCCTGGTTCTTCAGAGAGCAAACTACAGTTTTTGCAAACTCTTAAAAGATCCTGTCTTCACATTATTGGAAAACACCACTCGCCACTGAGCCTATGTAAGTGTTGGTGGCCCCCAAAACCCCAATGTCCTAGAAGAAAGAGCAGTCCTCACAGTAACAACCCGGCTGGGCTCCCAACAGCTAATCAATGAGACAAGCTCAATTTCTAATCACCAGGAAGTTCATGAGCTAACGTACCTCGTTGTGCTTCACTCCAAGCTTCATCTTCCCCTTGGTCCAAACGCGGAGGGTCCTGCTGTGCGTGGGAACCACACTTATCCAAGCCCATCCTTAGCAGAGCCTCCTCTGCAAGATCAGGCTGCTTCTAATACCAAGACGCTCCATGAGGTGGGTTGCTGTTTTTCAGCTCCAGTTTTGAAAGGGCAAGAAGCACACACATTATTTGTTAATGCTATCATGGGTTTGAGGGGCTTCAGAAACTGCCACAAGAACATGGTGTTACCAAGAAAGGTTTTATTTTTTTTCCTTGCCAGTAGCTTTGTTAATTGCACAAAAATCATTTTGTTTTGCCATTTAAACATTTTCACACATCCTATTCTGAATGACGTTAATTAAAAACAAGGCAAAAAATAAAAATTCACAACCTTAATTAACTATAGGATCTATCATTTAGGAAAAAAAGAACTGCTTTTCTTACAAGCTTTTCACAAGTGTCACATTTTCTCTTTAAAAAGGAGGGAGTCAAAAAAAGAGCAAATTGCTAAAACAGAAATCCTCATAAAAAGGAACTTTACAGAATTGTCAACAATATTAAGACGACATTGACTAGCCAGTTTTATTAGAGCATCTCTCAATCCACAGCTTCCCACCCACCCTTTCCCTCCCCCAGATCTCAGGCCTAGGAACAGAATAAGATCCATGTTCAGAGGCTACAGAAATAAATATAAGAATCTAGGCGAGACTGACACTGCAGCCAATCTCAAACAGCATCTGAAACAGTCCAATTTTCAGCATTTCCACCCCTCCTGCTCCCTTTGGATCCACGGCTGAGCTCTCAGTGTCTCTCTGCTCCCTAGGATGTCTTTAACTGTGCAGCCATCAGGCAGCTCCACCCTCTCTATCCTGGTGGATGGAGATCCACCAGGTAGGATCTCCATCCACCTACCTGGCCAGAAATCTGCAGTCCGGCTCCTACAGCATAAATTACAGGGCTGAGCTGGTCTGCGCCTGCCAGGCCCAATGGTCTCCATTTTGAGGGCTATGGGATTTCTGGAAAATAAAAACCTGCAGTGCCAGGATGCCTGGGGAGGGTCCTGCCCCTCACATACACAATTCCTGGGATTCACTACGAAATATGTGTCATAAGACTTGGAGCTCCTCTTTTTACACCTACCGTTGACAGAGGCACCAGGGCTAACAGAGGGAGATCCTCGACTGTGTGGGCTCAGACCCAGCCATGTCCCAGCCATTCCGAGTGGCCTCTGCAGGGACAGTGCCCTGACTCCACACAGCTCCGCTCCTCCAGCTGGACCTGAGACCCCACTGACTTTTCCTCCCCGAAAATCTCTTACACAGCAAAACCCGTGGTCTCCTCTCCTGTCCCCCAAATCACATTTTCCCCCAGATGCCCTCACTACACAATCGCATGATTTCTTAACCGCAGTGCTTACAATGAGGGATTTCCAATGCTAATTGATGAGTTCTGCTGCATAGGAGAAAGCATAAGTATGTCAAAAGCAGGCTAAATGGCTGGTTATCCTGGGTAGTTACATGTGCTTTAATATGAGTATCTACATGCAGGATGACAGTTGTACTGCCAAAGAAACGTGTATGTTTAACTAATATTGTTCACATATACCATTGACAAACAGGCAAAGTGATGTGTAACAAATCTATTACTAGATGTTCACCACAGGACATAATGCATAATACAATATTAGCCCACAAATAATAGTGACCAGCGGAGGTGAAATATTCAACACAATGTAACATTTACAGCATTAGGAATTAGATATCATGTTCCATAAGGGGTATCTGATTAACTTCCTCTGCTTCTTAATGAGTTGCCCCTGAGCGTTGCCCAAAGCAGGATTGGCAAGAAGTCTTGAGCCACAGGAAAGGTTCCCTAAACATTCATTAAGTGCCCAGAAACAAAACAGCAGGAGGAGCAGCCCTCAAGGCTTTAAAAGAACTTGGCCTACTTGGAATTTGCTTTTTTTTCCTTCAGAATCCCAACCCAAGGGAGGAGATTATGTGACCAATAGGTGATTCAGGTCAATAAAGCTTCTTACCAGTGTTTTACTAACCCTCAAATCTAAAATGCAAAGACTAATACTGAGAGAATAAAAAACCTCATGCTTGATGTGTTTTTAGAGACAGGCATCCTTTGGACTGTGTGTTGCTCTGTCAACAGGGGCAGCTTCTCTGCTCTTAGGCACTGGCTATCTGCAGCTCAACTCCTGTTTTTCTAGGCTAGAGCTCAGCAGAAGTCTTAGCTCCCGTTTTATTTACCAGCCTTTCTACAAGTTTTATCTGGGTACAAGCAGAGTCACAAGTACAGGGCAAATTTTCATGTTGCACTAGTGTTGTACTCAGAGCAGTAACATAATGGACATGTATGGAAAATCTGTCATGTACAAAGATCACTAATCAGTACACATAATACTCCTCTGAGGTAGGTAATTATCACCCACCTTAAAGATGGGGAAACAGGCTAAGAGATAAAAGACCATGCAAAGGCCAGAGAGGGAGCCCGGATTGGAGCTCAAACTCTGGGCTCTACAGTCACTCCTCTTACCCCTTTTAGCCTCATCATCCTGCTTGTGACACTGCTACACTCCAAGAAGTCTTTGTAAATATTGACTCCCGGGGTATTTTTTAAAAAATAAAAATAAAAAGCAAGAAGGAAATCAACATAAACTAAGGCCAAGAGCAACCTTAAGATTCATTCCTTCACCAAGCAAAATACTTCTGGCCTCGTTTTAAGCTGTACACTATTCTTGCAGTTTTCTAGGCAAACATGCTACTCTCCAATACTGTTTGTGGGATGGGCAGCTGTGATTAACCTTTTGGGAGGCTACGTTTACACTGGCGTTCTCTCATTTTCACTAAGGTCTGTGTTCCCTAAGCTAAAGTTGTCTGTACAGGGGAAGACATGGATGAAATCAGTTCTTCCCGTCAGTATGAGGGAATTCCTCCATCAAGGTGCCAGGGAGGTGGAAGTTTAAAAAGGAAACAGAATCAAGACAGCATTGCATGCAACCCCAATATTACCTTCTAGAACTGCCCTTCTCCTCCATGGGAGGTGCTTTGTTCTCTAACAGTGGGTGATGAACAGGAATGCTCCTCACCTTAATTGAGACCAAGGCTTTTACTGATATTCACAGGTAGATGGGACATATGTCACCTGTCCCCTTGATGCAGAGAGTCCAACACACACATTATTTCACAGCAAAGGAGGAAAGGAATCATTAGAAACAGCATCTTGGACAAGCATACAAAGAGGAAAACAAAAGCAGCCAAGCAGCAGATTTCTGGCAGAGTTGCCTCAGAGCTTCCGAACAAGCCGCCACTGTCCTGTTCCATGACTGTCAGTGCATGGCATGGATTTTCTAACCAGACTGCAACACTCCGAGCCCCCTCCTCCCGCCCTTTGCCACCAGGGGAAGGCTCACCGCAGCAGCTGCCTTCGCGGCAGATCTCAAAGTCTGTGTATAAAAGGAAATGGAGAGACAGAGATGGACTGGTCCAGAGTTAAAACCCAGTATCATAATAATATTAATCAATAATCATAGTATTAACAGTAAGAATGGTGCAGCCTAGTGGATATAGGCCCTGTACACTGCAGACATATCGTTGTCCGATTGGTCCAATGCTTTTGCTCGTTTATAGACCTAGAGAAGAGAAATTGGAAAAGGATCAGCAACTACGCTCATGGGGAGACTCTCCGGCACAAATTAATTTTCAGACCGTTGCAAAACAGAGAACTGTAGAGTATCCAAGTAATTAGAACAGCACAGATCAGAACATGCTAGGCCTTGTTTAGGCCATCTGCGTTTACTGAAGGTGACATTTTAAGGGCTTCCACAAGCACATCAATTCCCTTCCCTCCTACTCAAAATATATTTCAGTCCCTGTTCCCACGTCTCAGACTAGGCCTCTCTTCAATTTTGTCTCTTGCTGGAAAGTGACTCTCTACCTCTGCCCACTGAACAAACATTGAACAACACACCTCAACACTGACTCACCTCATTGGCTGCAGCTGCCATGGGAGTTGGGTGGTTGACAGAATCGCCCAATGCAATAGCTAATCTAAGATCCTTCTGGATGTATTTCAGGTAGAAATCAGGTTTAAAGTTTCCTTGCAAGATATCTGCAAGAGAGAAGGGGGTGCAAAAGGCACGATAAAAGTAAATCAAACCTAACACACTGAAACAGCATGCAAAGACACTACCAAACTTCCCTTCCTCATCGGGAACACTAGGAATGCTGCTTTTAGCTCTTCTATTTATCTGTTATCTTCACCCAGTTATGGCAGGTAATGTCACTATCACCCTCTGACAAAGTGCTCTCAGTTTTCTAGGGAGCTTGCCCTCCTCCATTTCACTCACTACCCTGCCCCACTGTTAACTCAAATACTCAGTGTGCTGGAGATGATGAATAGCTTGGGGTGTTAGAATCTCAGAAGTCCTGGCTGTAAATGGGGAAGAAGAGAACTCAGCTCTTCATTTCCATAATGCTTAAAATATCCAGAATCTCAGGCTGATAAAAATGGGATGGTTACCTTCTACCTTCTACCATTAACTGAACTGCTCCCTAGGTTGTAGCAAATGTTTGTATAATAAAACAATGTAAGAGAACTTTACTTTGGCACTTCTGGTCCAGGAAGATGCTGGCAAGTTGTCCCTGATTGAGGATATCCAGAAGCGTCTGTTGGGACTGACCAGTTACTTGAGCCAGAGTCAGCCCTTCTGCTATCGTAGCCATGAAACTGCCTTGGACCATGTTGACTATAAGCATCATCTTCGCAGCATTGCCTACTTCACCTGTGAGTGAAACACACCATGGGCATTTGTCCTGAAGAAATACAGTAGCCCTGCTCCCCCATCCCACACAGCATTTGCACTACTAGGCTCAGCATTTTGCTCTCAAGCGCTTGGTAGCTCTCCCTTCTCCCAAAACACCTCAGAAACCTTACTCATTTTTCCAAGCAGCTAAGGGAAGGCAGAAACCACAACTAAGTATGATTTAGAATAAAATTTCACAGAAATCTCCAAAAAGAGCCAGTATTTAAAAAGAAAATGTAGGCTAGAGGATCTGAGGTTGGCCAAACTCCAAGAGTGCAGGCCAGTTTCCCATACTGACTACGGAGACAGGAGATGGACAGCCCCTCTTGCCCATCCTCTTGTAGTGGCCTACAAAGATTAGACTTGTACCTCCCAGACTCCTTTCTGGACATCCCAGTTTTGTACTAAGAAACTGCTATCAGATCCCTGGTGTTTCAATTACCTAGGAAAAATGAAGTCTTCCCCATCGCTTGGAAACAGCTACTGCAGTCCTCATATAATCCCCTGTCCCCAGCCGCCAGGATCACGAGCATCCCATCGTTAGACAGCTGCTGGTTTCCTGAGACTGGTGCCTCCAAGAAGCGGCCGCCCCGGGAAACTATCACCTGGAAAAAGAACCTCTCTCATGAGCTGTGCATAAACACCAAGCCTTCATGCTAAGCAGTCAGCACTGCAAGTAAGAACATCATTTAGGGCATTCCTATTGCTAAGGACAACATTTTAAGGCAGAGTCCAAATTTTAAAGCAAGGAGTTCAGGCGTACAAATAGGAGAGTGTAGCACTGTAAATACCTAATACATAATGCACCACATTCAGCAAAGGAAAACTCCAGATCAAAAGCTGCTCTCACTTTCCAGAGCACCAGTACTTCCCTGCCCCCCATCATTACTATACATATTTTCAGCAGCTGAGTCTATATGCTTTTGCCATTGCTCCCTGAAATAGCTGAGGAATACAATGCTAAGGGTGTACATGCAGCAGGCAAGTCTCATTTACTTTTTTGATTATCTTGCTCCCCTTCTCTGTGGATAAAAGGCCTCTGAGACACATCTTCAGACAGAGCTGTACTAACAGACATGACTCTACACTCTCCAAATTTGTATGTTATACACTCCTGCATCACAAAATTAACAGTGCTACCCATTCCCTCACAATACATACAGCTTTTAGGGCACAGAAAAGCAATCAAGGTACCAAAGAAGCAATCAAAGAGTTCCCTGTCAGAAGCACTCAAATTTTACAGAAAAATATAGAAATATAAAAATAGAGAAATCTTCTCATAAAAATACTTTCTCAGAATGAAATATAAACACACTCATTTCCCACCACTAAAATGTTCAAAACAAACAAAATATGCATTTTACCACTTTAAGACAGTTATTCATCCAAAGAGTACTTCCTCCTCCTATTTGCTACAGAGTACTGGTGTGGCTATATACTTCTCAAAGGAATAGTGTTTCACTGGCTGCTTAGAGTGGTGCCAGATGACACTTCTGAGAAGTTTACCAGCTTTGCTGTTACCATCAAAGTATTTATCATTGAGTTCTGTTCACCAGACAAGTTTTGAAAATTTATTTTGTTTCATTTGCCTGAGACTTGAGTTCTCTCTAAAAGAATCCTGAATATTTTAAGAGACATCTGTATTAATCAACAGTTAATTTCCTTGAACAACAAGAACTGCAACGCTGCTGTTAGATCACAAACGTTACAAGTTTGGTCCAATATTATTACCTGGGCCAGCTCTGTGACTGTATCCGCATCCACAGTGGACATATCCACATAACACTTCCCTGGGCGAATCCCCTGCAACACTCCACTCGGACCCAGTACCAGCTGTGGGGAACAGAAGAGCGGTAAAGCAATAGGGTGTCTGCAAAGAAACTCCAGTCCTACAGGACAGCAGTTCAAGCAAGCCTGACACTGCAGTGATAAACTTCTAGAGGCATATCAAAATTTTCCCCTCAAGTATTATTTCAAACAAGTGGGATTCGAGGGCAGTAAAGGAAGAGGGGGGTTATTTTTACTTAGGTGCACTGCTCAGTATCCAGATGGTCCAGCCTACCATGGTCAGTAGGACAAGAAGGGGCATTCAGTGGCTGTATGTTACAATCTGTCTAGCAGGGGAAAAATAAGAGCTAATCCTTACATCCTTTGCTGCCTTGGGATCTGATACACAGGCAAAGGTGATGTCGCAGGTGGAGACAACTTCAGCAGGGGTTCTTCCCAGCCGTGCCCCCTCCTGGATGAACAAATCACACTGCAAAATTCATAAATCCAAAAGTAAGGAAAACAATGTACAGAGCAAATGGGTTCCATAGTGTTTTTGCTGTAACAGAAACTCTTCTTGATGGACCCAAAGTGAGTCAGGTCTCACATATTAACTACTTAATAAATGGATTTTTTGGTTTGCATCACCCTCCCCACCCCAAAAAAAACAACGTCTCCTTTGCCACTTTTCTGAATCCCTAAGTGAAGAACTTTGAAAGAAAAAGAGGTTACTCAGGATAAGTCATAAGAGATTGAATACCACAATTTTTGGAGAAAAGATGAGGAAAAGGCTGGTAAACAGACACAGCAAAACATGTTGCTGGACAATAAACAGGAGCATGCACAGTTGAGAGTGGTATGAGTTTGGGGTTTAACTGTTTTGGCAGCTCTCTGCTGTCATACAAAAGACCAGCAACATGGTGACTTTTCACCCAATAATGACCTTTTCAGGACAGATTCATCTAGTCAAGTGTGGTCATCAACAAACACTTAGGAAAGTATATTAGAAAAAGATGAGCTTTGTTTTTGTCTCATGAACAAGGCAAGCTCTGCACTTTCCCAGTAGCCTCTCCCAGCGAATACTGACCAAAGACCTTCCTGTGTTTGAAGTGGTATATACACACTTATAACGTGCTGGATACGTGTTTAGAGAGGCCTCATCTATCCTCAGCTAGACCACATGCTTACCTTCTCAGCAGTCCGGTTCCAGACAGTGACAGTGTGACCCATTTTCAGCAAGTTGGAGACAATGCCACTTCCCATCAGGCCAAGGCCCAGAAATCCTATCCTGGGGGGAAAAACATAAGCATCAAGGCAGGAAAGGGCATGTGTAACAGAAAGCAACTGATGTCAGCCTCGTGGTCCTGAAATGATGAAGAGCAAATCCTGGAACATCACAAGCAAAAACACAAACTGTACTAGCTGCAGCCACAGCTACAGTAAGAGAATTTTTAAACCACTCTTTTCTAACAGGGAGATATTAGGTTTTAGGAAAAAGACCGTACTTATTTTGCTTTTGAAATATTCATAATACTTTTCTGAAGAAAGTGTTTTAAGTCTGCTTTAAAAGGCTAGTGAAAGAATAAAGGTTTGGGGTTTTTTTCTAGATGGAAATTGTTCTTTGTGCTTCCTTTTGTCAGCCAGTCTTACTGAAGAGATAAAGGTAACATTTGGAGATCAGCAGATGCTTCCCAAATATATCTTCTGATTTTTATACTGAGTCATGGGTACAACAGTTGTTTATGCTGCCAAATAGTACATTACTACTTTTATTTTTATAAAGCCCGGCACAGACTACTGGGATAAGCACCACATACACACCAAAGACCTAGTCCCTGCACCACAGACTTTTGTTCTCTGTCATGATGACCTGTACAGACCTATTCCTTTATTTCTCTGTCCACAATCTCAGATATCAGCTGCTCAGTTGGTTAAAGGTTTGTTTTGGGTTTTTTTTTTAAGGAAAAAAAGGCAAAAAAACTCCACCCCTCCCTATTCCTTCCCTACAATCACCCTGCAAGAGGAACTGCTTTGCAGTCACAACTGCAGGGATCGTTATACATCATACAATTTAATAGTCCCAAAAAAAAAAAAAAAGAATTCTAGCAGGAAATGTGCTCAGCTGCACGTCCGAGTTTACAACAGAATTTGCTTTGCAATCTCCACGGTTAATTCTCAAGAATCAGCCACACTACAGAAACACCGGAGCTTCAGCGAGCCGCCTGCACAACTTGCAGCAAAGTTAAGCTCTATTTTGTTAAAATAAACCAGGCAGGTCTGAGCAAGTCACCACAGCTCCTCAAGCGAGGACCGCCTATTTGCTACTCTGTCCAACAGATGTTTTTTTCTACTCCAACCCACCTCTGAACCACACTTCACTGAGAGACTGCGTTACCTGAATAGCTTCATTGTTATTTTGGCTCTCCTTGAGCACAGCTGAGAATTCGCGTGCCAAGAAAACGACCCTAACGGCAACCAGGCCACGGCCTGAGCTGAATTTGAACAGAGCGGAAGTTAGAGAGTGAAACAGGAAGCTCAACTGAGGCTTCTCTCACTCTAGAAAGGAGAAGGGGGACGTTAGAAGAAACCAGAAGGCTTAACACGTTACGTAGCAAAGCTCCTGCGCTGGGAGAACACGCCTCCCTCTTCCTCAGCTTCTACATGCTCAAGATAGCAATTAAACAACCCCAGTCAACTGCCAGACACCAGTGGCAAAAAGATACCCTTTTATCTCTGTGCTTCATACGGCACTCAGAAATACTGCTCCTTCACGTTCTGCAACATGCCCTACAGGAACAGGGCAGCTGCAGGAAAGCCCTCAACTGCAAATGCATTCGGGCCAGACATCATGAATGTTTCTAGAGCACAGTACCTGTTTGTATCTATTTGCCTCCCTCCTCCCGGCCAAATCAGTTTCACACAAGGACATAGGAGATCAGCAGTTAGAGAGAAACATTAGGTTTATTTATTCACAGTGACAAACTGGATAATGGCTGCATGTGTGAGATGGGAAGGAGGAAAAGGAAGGAAAATGGCTGAAGTGCGTTGGAGGTCTTACTTTTTGTCTGTAGGCGTGATACTGCCGTTGACTGCTGTGCTGTCTGCTGCCTGGATGGAGGTGGATCCTGTTTCCTGAAAAAAAAAAAGACAACCGTACAGTTCTAGAGGAACTGCAAGTCGTTATAGTATTAATAAAAATTTAAAGCCAAGATTTGCCTTACCTCTTCACAAACCTTCAACTTCTTTGTGATAGCTTGATAGCAGACAGTCGGCTGTATGGAGAGGACAAAACATTCAGGGGAAGGATGGTGCTGACTTGCTCGGCTGAGCAAACAGACCATATCCCTGCTACAGAGGAAACAGGCAGCTCACCCACACACCACCATCTGCAAAGCAGGAAAACTCTCAGGCTTTCCTCAGTGAGAGGAAATGAAAACAAAAACCTATTGCAAGGTAAAACCCTTTTCCCTTTCTAGCTCCACTCCAGCACTTCAGCCTCTCTTCAGATGCAGGTACTAAAAACTTCTCCTGCAGTTCACAGAGCAGACTCCGGTAGAGGCAAGGGGCCAGGACATCCCCAGTCTCACATTTGGCCCAGAGAAACAGGAATCCCTGAAGTCCACCATACAGCAACCTCATACTTATGCTCAGTATGTCACTGCAGTTGCAGAAACAAAGTCTTTTTGTTAGTAGGAGAAGGCACAGGGCTTTCCACAAGAGGTATGACAAACAATGCTCCTCCCTCGTGTTGCTTGTTGTGAGCTCATCTAGATTAAGCCTGACAGCCCCATGAGAATTTACAGTTAGCTGCTCTTAATCCTCTTGGCTTTACCCAGATCCCCTGCTAGATACAAATTCTATTTCACTTAACTTGATCTCCTTTTCTCTGGATCTTCACTGGTCCAAGACAAAATCCTGCAAGACTCCTGACTCTTGTGATATATATTGACTGTATTTTACATGGAACTTTACTGACCCTCTGAAACCCTTGCACCAGATTCAACAAATTCATTCTAATGAAATAATGGAAAGACAACTGCACAAGACAAGCAGAGAAACAGGGCTTTTAAAAATGAACATGTATTTTCTTATTTCTCATGTACAATGTACAGAATTTATGATCACAGGTCTATCAAATCCTGCTGCTATATAATCTGCAATGACTTGAATCATTTGTTGTCGTCAGTGCTAAATTATTCTAAATCTCAAGGTTAGAAACTAATTAAACTACAGGATTGCATGTAAGAGAATCTTGTTTCCTGCATGCGAGAGAATCTTGTTTCCTCTTGTCCCAGAATTGTTCAACTGGTTACACATACTCCTTGTACAGCCACAGCTTTCAGCCCCAGCAAAGGGCAGGATGCCAGGCTAGACGGACCAGCAGCATGATCCTGTCTGTCAAATCCTCACCTTCTCTGTCTGGCTCAGCAGGAAGTGATGGAAGTGTGGGTCACTGTCCTTCACGGGCTACAGAGAGAAAAGTACAGGCTCAGAAACATTCCCAGAGATCACAGAGCATCCACAGCTACTCTCACAATTGTTAAGCTGGAAATATTTAGTACATGAGAGCTTAAGCAGCCTGTTTCAACTCAGCAGTTCATGTTATTTTGTTCTCAAAAATAAAGTCATTGACAACTAGTCATTGGCAACAAGACAACAAAGTCAATTCCCCCATTTACAGGCATCTACAGGAATTATGATCCAAAGAGGATTATAAGCAAGATGACGAAGGGGAGGAAGAGATATCTCTCCCTCAGATCAAGCTATTCACTGGTGCAGTCACAACTGCATCACTAGAATATGTAGTTTCTTTCTCCTTTTCCCAAGCAAAGGAAAATACCTCATTTTCCAGCTCCCAAGGAATTTCTTAAAGGAGCATTCTGAGAGACGGTTGGAGGTTAATGCTAGCCCTGTTAGATGTCAAGCAAACACCCACATTCACAGCAACAAGGACTGGAGTCCATCTCATCAAGCATCCTAAGCATCAGCCTGGAGTCACGCTAGTCTTACCCTCAGTGATTAACGCTTCTTTATTTACAAAAGGAAAGGTTTCCAGTAGATAGTTATGAAGAAAATTGTTAACTTCCAAACATTACACCATCTAGAAACTCCTTCGCAGTTGCTCAAGGGAATGCCTTAGCCCCACCTCCGATTTTGGGAAGCTAAATACTTTTGAAACAATAGCAAAAAATGCAGAAACAAGTCCAGGAAGTTATATGAATCTACAAATGGTTCCACAATGACTGAAATCTCACTTCCAAGCATACTTACCAGTTGCTCAGGATATTATCTTTGCACAGAATTTAACAGCACCTTGTTTTATTCCCAAAGGAGCAAGAGAAGCTCCTGCCATTTTAGAATCCAGTCAAAAGGTTCTAAACAAACTCCCCCATGATATCTGTTTCTGCACCACCCCTAGTTCCCTGATCTCCTCTGCAAACCCAGGGCTTCTCACCTCACTGACACTTGGTGGCCATTTGAATCCAGCCACTGTTCCAGTCATCACTCTCTTCACTGTACTTGACTCTGGAATTGTGAGGTCCTAGAGAGAAAGAAGGAGGATGAGAAAGAGCTTAAAATCTGGCGCTACAGTTGGCCACACCATGTTGATCCTAACAACACACACACACACACACACACACACACACACACACACAGAGTTCTGAAAAGCTCTACAAATGCCTTCTGCTTCATGTGCCACCTCATGATGAAGTCATATGCGAGCACAGAGTGCGTTACCTGCACAGGTGAGATGAACGTGAACCTGCAACAAAAGAATTTAACCACAGATATGGCTTCCATTCTTCACGTGCAAGAGGAACTACTGAATTTGTGTCACCACGCAGTGAGCAGAGAAGCAAACGAACCTGACTCATCCAGCAATTCCCTCTGATAGATGCATAAAGCTAAACAAAGAGGGTCAAGAACATCACTACAGACAGACATCTCAGCTTCTCTAGTCCACCACCATTAGCATGTGCATGTGTATGCACATATGTGTAAAATAGCAACCTGTTAGAGGGAAAACCTTTAACATATGAATCCGATAGTCACATTTGCTCAAATTAGTAGAATATAAGAAATAAGGACTGAGATGAGAACTGCCCTCCATTCACTCAAAAGGCACTACTTTGTAATGCCACAATACAATACTTAATGAACCACTGTGTTATTGTTGAGCAGATCAGAACTTATCTTTAAAATAAATCATTATCACTATCTGAAGGAACTGTGCAGGATTCCTACATGGTAGGTTTTACCATCATGAATTGAGAGTTCAGAAATGGAATCACATTCTCTCCCCTCCAAAATTACTTCCTGCAAATGCCCAACATACCTCAACACAAAGCCAGATGACAAGAACACTATTTGCCAAAAAGGGAAGATTGGCACTGCCAGAAGTGACCCAGGTTAACGCTAGCCACTGTTTCATCTGTTGTCAGGGCAATCTAGACACCACTTTCCAACATTAAAATACTACTTCAGTCTAGAGCAAAGCTTGCATTTTAGAATTCTCTCTCTAGAACCCATGCTGTTGTTTCAGCTGGCGAAGTGTGGATGAAATCTGCTCTGATATATGCAAAGCCATGCTGCTCCTTTGAAAATATTCACATAAGCTTAAAAGTGAGGTATATCTGAATCATCATGTATGCCTGCCATGCGTATCTTGACATGGCAACACCTCAGCAATGACTGGGTCCTTGAATTCCTTGCATCCGTATTACTCAGAAAGCCAGAACTGTGCTGGAAGAAGAAAAATATCTACCTATATGCCCTATCTACCTATATGCCCTATATACCTATACTCCCAACAGTGCAGTAATTCCAGACAATGATGTTAAAGGTTTCTACTCTTCTACCCTCAAGGCTAAGAATTTGAGTAAATTGTGAGAACCAAGCAAGCATAAGAAAAGGTTTAAAAGTTATTTTCATTGAATAATACTATAGCATTATTATATTTCCATGATGATTTCTCTAATTGTCTGTATATTATCTTTCCAGAAGCGATAAGGTTATCTTCATACATTAGCCTACTTAATTTCCACGGTGACCAGACATTTATCACCTAGCTTGCACTTTCCACCCCTTTATGATAAGCTGTTTGAATCCACACCACTTGCAATTTGCCAGTAAAATAATTTCTACTGCCACAATTAGCTCACTCTAACCTCTCTGATGCTGCAAG
>JAUBOD010000998.1:70380-93123 GCA_032353885.1 Nothura maculosa
GCACACAAGTGGCCTGGTGGAAACCAAGCCCTGCAAGGGGCAGCTCAGCTGCCTCCTGGTGCCCCCAGCTCTGCTCCTGGGGACACACGGAGCTGGTCGGGGCCTCTAGAGACAGTTGGTGCCATCTCAGCTCTCGCTGCTGTAGACTGAGCATCAAGCCCTGGGATATCTCGAGTGATGCATTCCAACAGATGTGAGCTGAGCACTGTTCTCAAAGCTGCTTTGCTCAATGACACATTTAATCAATACTGCCAGGTGCTGCTAGCTGCAGTTTTCCTCAAGTGCCCTAGGGAGCCACAGGCAAAGCAGCTAATGAGGAAGCAGCCACAGCTTGTCAAGACATTAAAATCATTTCAGAAGCTAAGGGCAAGGGAACCTGCTTCTTGCAACTTATCTTAAAGCCTGACAACTGGCAACACTCCTATTTATAGCCTTACTCACAATCATTTTCCTGTTGCTCCTTCCCTATTATTGCTGCATACATTCCTTGAACTAATTAACTTCTATACAACAGGTATGAACTCATATAAATGCTACCAAGACTAGGATGAGCAAACAGGTGGAGGGACTCGGCCCCCAAAAGCAGGATCGCTGCGTGTCACTGATCCCCACACACCCCAACACGTAGCACCTCGTGTTGAGAGGGGACTTTGGCAACTCAAGCTCCGAAAGCCAAGACTTGGGTGCTGAACCTGGTGCCCCCACTGAAGGGGACCCCGCCACCAGCAGCAAGGACAGCTGGAGGCAGCCGGTAGCTAAACCTGGGCTCACTGCCAGGCCAAGCCTTTCAAAAGCCTCTCTATGGGCTGAGCGGGAAGCCCCGTGCCCCAAACACAGCACACGGGCGCTTGCTGATGTTAACACATTTATTACATACAGAACAGATATGGTTCGTTGTTTGATAGCGTAGGGGACGAAGCATGGGGACGTATTCATACAGCAGTCTCTTTACAGAATGCCATCTTCTGACTGAACAGCGGAGTTTACAGGCCTTAAGACACTTTTAAAATCCTTTTGTAACATACAAGATACTTTACATACATCACAGTGGAGATATGACAGGGAAGTGTGTTGAAGCCAGTCAGCTCTTTACCTTGCTGCCCAGTAGCCACCAAATGCTGAGGAATGTGACAGCAAGTGGCTGGTTCTACTCAGCTGTAGCCACCCCCTTTTAAACATGTGCTTCTCTGGGAGGAAAATACGTATCAAACTGGCAAGGAACATGTTGGTAGAGGCCAAAGACTTATCTCCTTATGTCGCCTGGGGCTGCTGGGTAACAGGCAACCAGCAGTGTCACCCTGACTGCTAAAACCAGATACAGAACAAACAGCAAGAGGTAACTGTGGCACTTGTGTGTTTTCATATGGAAAGTTCTATAGAGCTACGAGAGGGGAGCAACCAGGGCTTTTTTTCTCCCTTAAACACTAGTTCAAATTAGGAAGCTTACTTGGCATGAACTGTTAGATGTTTGTGCTATCTGCTGCCTAAATGTCTGTTTTCTTGCTGAGCTTTCAGCACCTTGTGTTGCAACCCAAGGAGCCCATCCCAGCAGAAGGCATTTCAGGAAAGCGGCAGCAGCAGCTGGAGTTCCCACCGCACACGGGATCCCTCAGCCAAGCGGCAGCCCCAGGTCCTGGTGGTGGCAGGAGGCAGCCCATCCTGCTGCCTCCCGCTCGCTCTGCGGGGTCAGCGCCTGTTGAGGCCAGCACTGCCCCCAGGCAGCCAGGGCAACAGCCCCTGTGAATTCGGTGGCTGAGGCCTCTGTTCTCTGGGCAGGCAGCCCTGGCCTCCTGGGCAGAGCGGGTACCCTGGTCTTTCCCTGAACTGCGGACCTGAAACACTTCAGTGATGCTAAACCTGGACTAAGGAGCTTCAGTGCTGCTAAACTGCTGTGCGCCGCTGGCACCGCTACACCCCAGCAAGCCCCAGACCTCTGCCTAGCTCAGGGAAGAAACAACCACCAGTCTCCCCAAATCCACTAATGACTGCCCCTCACATCCAAAAGGGAGCTCCAGGGAAGCAGCACTTGCCCTTCTGCACATAGGGCTGTTTCCACCGTCAGAAAGAAGGGGATGTGTGTTAGACAGTTACCTCTGTATCTGGAACTAGCACTCTAACCTAAAACTGCTCTTGCTGGCCCCGCTTCTTGCTGCTGCTCCTGCAAGCAGGACATGCTCCTGCCCAGCACTGCCTGCCCAAGTAGGACAGCCAGCATTTCCCTCGGGGGTCACCATCTTTTATGGGGGTGAGACACTTCCAGCTTCCATCCTGTTCAGTAGCAAGGCCTGTCAGTGCTTGTCCTGTCAGGCAGAGAGGCCAGGAGATCTGGCCTCCTTTGTGCAGCCTCAGACAAGACACAGCCTTTCTCTACCTTGACTGCACCCAAACAGTCCTTCCCAACCTCCCTGCTATGGTGTGGAGGAGGAGAGACATCTCCATGCTGAACACCAGCAGCTCCCAGATGGGGGAAACATCCTCACGAGTCAGGGTGACTTCACTGCATTAACACAACCACAGCTCATCAATGTAGTCTCTCCTCACCTGTATTTTAAAAGCCAACAAATACTATACAGAGCCAGCTTTCTCACTGAGCTTCTCAGACTCTCAAAAAGAATGAATGTAAGAGCCTTTTCCTACCTGATATTTTTGTAAGAGGGAGTTAAAAGTCTTGCTGACTTTTCTATTCTCTAACAAGGTTCCAGCAGCCTTTTGCCACTGCGGATTCCAAAGCCCCTGTGGCCTCTGCCATGAAACACTCATCTTCCATCTGGCCCTACCGAACAGCCCTCCCTGGGCACAGGCACCCACAACACTCCTGCTAAAACAGCAGCAGCAGGAGAGGGAGACCTTCCATTTGCTGTACAAAGACTATGTTCCCTGTGGTAACTGTTCACGACACTGTTACCCTCTCCAGCCAAACAGCAAGAGTAATTCCAAAACCTTGATGCTCCTTCCTGCTGAAGGTTCCTGGCTTGGGCCTGGCTGCTCTCAGTCCTTGGGATGTTATTCTGTGCTTCTGTGTACCCTATGGAGAGTGGGTAAGGTGGAAATTCCACCAGTGAAGTAGAAAGGATTTCTTCTGAGGTGCTGGAGAGTTGTGATTCACCATCGCTGCTTTGGTGGGGCTGCTGGGGTGACTGCTTCTCATGCAGGCGGGAGTGAGGCAACCTGCTGGAGAACCCCACCACCTACCCAGCTGCCGGGCCCTGGGCACAGGGCTTGCACCGTTCTGGCTCCAAGCTTCACTTCATCCACGAGCTGCCATTTCTCTCCTTGTAGACGCCAGCTCCAGAGCAGAACAATAATCCAAGCACGCAGAAAGCGCACGGGCCCAAGATGAAAGCTGCAAGTTCAGAGGTTAGAAGGGGGTCACAGTCCAAGGCAGGAGCCATTGCAGTTGTCTGGGGTCGGTTTCCAGCAGTAGGTATAATGCAGGAGTTCTGTATGTACATCTTGGCATTCAGGTGGGAGGAGGGAGACTTACATTGGTAGGAAAGGAAAATTTCTCACTCAGGGATATATGATACTTGCCACACGATAATGTGGCTCCTTTCAGCCTTGGAAAGTACTGGCTTCACCTGGGTGGCATCTCCTGCATTCTCTTCTGTCTCATCATCTTCTCCATCCCCTGAAGAGAGAAAATCGAGTAAAGAAAGCAGGAAGGAAAACACAAAGTGACATTGCCCTGGAATCCTTCACAAGAGGCTAATACTCCTGCTGCACGACTGCTGCATTTGGTGCAAAACTGCCTATTTGATCACAAACAGCACCAGCCAAAACCTCCCTTGATGCCTGGAGGAGCTTTATAACCACAGGGTGCTCTTCCCAAGGAAGCCTGTGTAAACAGAACATACTGCCTCCAGGAGCAGGGAAATCTGCCTTTCTTCAGTTTGGAGAAGCCAGTGTTTACGACACAGAATGACCTAGAGTGCCACAAGGGGCACCTGTGTTTGGAGCTCTTGGCACAGCATTTTAGTCTCTTCAGAGCCATTATTGCAGCCTGCGTGGCAGCGACAGGAGCAGAGCCTGGCAGCCTTGTGTCGTGCAAGGAAACACCCGCTGTCCCCTGGCAGCAGGGTGCAGAGGCAGGGAGCCTCCCATGCAGACTGCTCCCCCCAGGCCGTGCTGCCCCTCCGCAGCCCCACACCCCGTCCCGTCGCAGCCGCTCACCAATGCGGAAGTCGATGTAGCCTTCCCCTCCGCTCAGCACCAGCACGTTCTTCAGCTTCTGCCCCTCGCTCTCGCTGGCCGCCGTACTGGGGTTCTCCGAGGGACTGTCCAACACGCTCCCATTGAGGGTTGCCAGAACGTTGCCTGGAACGGGAGGGAGCTGCAGTCAGTGCCTGTGCCCGAGCCCCACACGCTCAGCAGAATTACACAGACTCCACACCAGGCAGGTCCATCCCTTCTGCTGGTGAAACCTATTGCAGCCTCAACTACCAGCGTCTGAGCAGGAGATCAAAGGGCTGCTGACAGCCTCCTGCTGCCCCTCAACAGACCACAGGAGAGGACTCTGCACGAGGAAGGGATGTGTTCATCCTTACCAGGCACTGAAACAAAGAATTTGACGGCATCGCGGTGGCCGTGGAAGCAGAGCTGTGCCTGAGCCATGGAGCAATACGGAATGAAACTGCTGGCTGATTTGTCACTGTTGTCATCGCCATACACGTGGATGACTCCACCAGAGCGGCTGCCCTCTCCAGAAGTGGGTGAGGTTTTGTTGGCTGAGAAGAGGGAGGAGAAACGTTGTGATAATTCTGGTCCCATTTACAGATCAAAGAGAACATTTATGAGACATGAAGGAAAACCTTTAAAGTTGCAGGTCTCTAAAGGTCCTATGTAAGGAATGTGATACAGAAAACGACACTGGACTACACAGTCCATCTCCCTGATGTGCTGGGTAACACCCACTCATGAAAACAAACTAGATTTCTCATCAGATTCAATGTTTGCTACTAATGAGGCTACAAATGAGGTAAACATTCCTGGAGCTGGTAAGTTAAGAGCAACTCTAGAGCACATGAGACACAAAGTCTCTAGGTTGTTCCAATAAATGCCTCTCCTGGCAGCAATTCTACCCAACCTGCAGCACTTGCTTGCTGTCCTAGCGATCAGCCTTGGTCTTTCATACTCGGTGGGGTAACCAAAAGCGTGTGCTGCCCCCATGACATGATAAGGGCTTTTATCCTTCCTGCTCTTGAAGAATTACTGCAACTCTTCTGAATCAGTAAACTTGCTCAGGTTCCAAGTCCTTTGCTACGCCGAACTATCAGCATGCAGATTTCTGTGGCTGGGGAAGGCCTCTCCCCTCAGTAAATGCTACAGCTGTGGATGGCGCCGTGGCCCCTCCTCAATTGAGCCCCGATACCAGAAGATGAGCTCTCAAGCAAGGAACACCTCCCGCAAGGTGTTCTCCATCCACAGCTTCCAGGGATTGCAGGCTCCTCAGAGGCCCACACCATTCAGGTCCAGGCACTGACGGGATCAGTGTTGCCACTCACAGGAAACAGAACAAAGAGTTCAGGGCTCAGAACAGGACATGATTTCTCTTCACATACACCACATCAAAAAAAGAGAAACATCATTAAAAAGGCCTTTGTTTTTGGTTTAGAGAGGACTAAATTGCTTGCTTAATTGACAATAATTCTGTATTTTGACATGGGCTGGATTTCAGTTACTAAAGGCTCAAGAAACAAAGACGACTGACTTAGCAGGCACAAGCCTGGATGCTGAGACACGGCACAGATATTTGGATAGCAGAAGGAGAGTCAATGTGTGCAAATGGAAGATCCTCCCCACAAAAAAGCTTTCTGCACCTCTGTGCTTGGGTTTGCTGTGAGTAGCTGCATTTGGATGTTCTTATCTGACTGTAACACAGGGCTGGTACTTGTAGCTTGGTCTCCTAGCTCAGTATCTTGCTTCAAGCAGTGACCCAGCATCAGATGCTTTAAGCAGAGGAGAAATGCGCTGCCAACAGTCCTGGGCAGTCACAGAGATGTCATTCAGTGAGAAAAAATACCTGACCTTGGAGAGGTTCGAGTAAACCTAAGCATAAACCTGAACAGTGAACTCCAATTCTGCCTTAATTGGCACAAAAGCAAGCAATCTGTAATATTTTTCAAAGAAGTCCTTCTTGTAAGAAGTCTTGGTTGATTATCCACAGCTGTAAAGTACCACAGTAGCTACTGTCACTGCCCTGGAAACTAATGGGAAAAGCACCCTTGAAAGAAACAGTGAGCAGTCTACCCCTGGAAAGAGCTGACTGAAGTAAACTTTATATACAGGTAGAGCTAGTCCCCATCCTAAACCTGGCTTACCAGAATAAGGAAACTACTGAGGAAGAAAAAAGCATTCTAGTTACACAAAATAGATGTGATGGCTGGTGAGATGGATGCAAATGTTTTTAGCCATGGGGAATGAGAATATTTTCATTAGTGCATCTGGTCGCTTTTCTGTGACTTAAAATGAGAGAAGTGACAAGGAAAATGGCTGCAGAGAACTGAATGGAAGGGGAGGAAAGTGATTTTGAAGGTCAATGGGTGTGAAAGGATTGAGAGCTGAAGGAAGGAGGCAATGGACTTACCCCGGAGCCCAAGGAGTTGGCCTCGGTGGAGGACTACAGCTAGGCACAGGCAAGGAGTGGGAACAGAGGGGCACGGGAAGAAATAGGTAGGATGGGAGAGAAGAAAAAGGTGATTACTGGGAGAAAATACAGGGAGCAACAGAAATGTATAAACCTAGCAAAACTGTAACAGGAGCTATAGGTTCAGGATCAGTTTATACCCACACTACTCTTGCTTACTCTTATCCTACAAGGACAGACACAGTATCTGAGACAGGAAAGGATCACAAAGACCCACTGCTAAAATTCCTAGTGAAAACTAGCTGTATCCCAACCACAGTTTTACAGAAGCCCCAAAAGATAATGTCAGTGGTTTACAGCAAGGAACAAATACTAGTCAGAACTATTACAGCAGCCTCAAGAAAGAGTGGGAGTAAAACAGGGATTCAGAAATGAGACACTGAGATTACAGTGCACAGAGAGGATGGCATCACTGGCTTCCTGATGTTGGCCTTGGTGATCTCCAGCTCCTTGGAGAGGAGGCACGAGAGGAGGCAAACTGAGTGCCCACTTCCCGGAGAACTAGAACAAGTTTGCTCTTTTCATACAGCACTACTTCTCTGCCTGAAATCATACTTCATTAAACCATGCAACAAACCCTCTGCAAAGGAAAGCTCAATTCTGACTTGTTCTCAGAACAAAATTATTGAGAACTTCAATAAACCTTCCTGCAGGAGAAACATACCTGTCAACTACCACTGACAGGTCTCCTCACCATGTCAGATTTAGCTCAATACTGATTTCTGTTTGACTTGATAACAACTGAGTCCTAATTTGACTCAATGGAGCTTTCCTAAACTCAGTATCTAGAAAGTACTGTCACAGAGATGTTTATATGTCTACAACAGTGCAAAATTCCCCCAGAGGTCTTGCCAGTGATTTCTCATCCCATAGCTTCCTTTTGAATACGTCTCTAAGCTTTGTTTCTTCTCTTCCCCAGGAGCAGCTCTAGAGTCAGTTCACATCTGTATGACCTGTCAAGGTTACACTCAAGAGAAGACCTTATGGATGGTGGAGGTTTGAATGGTCCCCTGAGGAGGAAACAAATTCAGTTGAACTGAAAGGGACAGCAGCCAAACTGAAAGGGACAGTAACAGTTATCTACTTGGGTTTAGGCAGGTGCAGATTGAATCTGTCCAACACAACATTTAATCCTATAATTAAGGAAGTGTTAAACCAAGCCTAAGGTCAGCCGTAATCAGGACTCTTCAAATATTGCCATGATTACAGGTTTAGAGGAAAAGTATCCAGAAAACATTACCCAGAGCCATCTGCCATCCTGCATAGATAACAAGCATTGTTATTTGGGGGATCACAGAAGAAACTGATAAATACCACTTACTCTCTGTCAATGGGATGGAGATGACGACACCATTCCCTGTCCCTACCCAGAGGCGGTTGCCAGCAATGAGCAGAGCTGTAATCCGTACAAAGGAGAAGCCCAGCTTTCCAGTGCCTAGGAAGCATGCAGGAGAATTGGAGAGTCAGTTACGATCATGGGACTCAGGGCAACATCTCCTAACGAATATTGACTCCTGTCTGGTCACAGCAAGCACAACAGGCCATTTACTGACAATCACCACGGGCTCACCTAGCATCTTGCTGACGTACGGCTCGATGTCGACATCCTGCAGATGCTGATGGCTGTGGGCATGGTAAAGCCTCAGTGTGGAATCCAGGCGGATAGAAACCCAAACTCCATCTCCAATCCATGCCAGCTGTCGCACCTGGCTCTCCCGACGAGGGTGAGCATCAAAGGATTTCTGAAATGCCAAAGGGTGAATAAATGCAATTTCATGAACAGTCTGCAGTTATCAAGACATGTATTTTGTTTTGTGCAGTTGTCCTCTTACCTCAATCTGCATTGTTTTAGGTTGGATGACGTGGATCTTGTTCTTGTAGCCACACCAGACTCTGTCATACACGACAGCCATGCAGCGGATGGAATGGTGAGTGTGACCCAGGTCCATTAGATGGTAATTGCTGAGATCCCACTGACCATCTAAAGAAAAAATATGTTGAGGAAAGATGCATCAGATCGTCCATGAGATGTCAATACACAACAGAAACATTCACCTTGAGTTCTACAAGCTCAGCTAATGCTCAAGTCTATTTTCTTCCTGTCTGTTACTTTCCATTGAATCCATAATACTACCCGGGGCAAAGCCCTGTAATTACCAAAACCACAATGATATAAGATTAGTTTGTTGAGCTGAAAGGTCCCCAAATCAGGCTAATTTTAAAATTCTTTATGTTGTTTAAAAAAAAAAAAAGTTTTCCCTAACTAACATGACAAAAACCAACAGGGAAATAAAAAAATACAGTCCGAGATGACTCTGTGGAAACTCACCTATGTCTGCTGCATATGCACAGATTGATTCTGTCACTAATACAGGCTCCTACTTCTCTGGGAAGCCATGGGCCTATTTCATGTGCACTGTGCAGATGATCTGCTCAGCTACCATTCCTCTGAGCTGTTTGCAGCTCTCTCTGCATGCATTTTACCAGTGATCTGTCATTGCACAGTGCCATCCACGCAGCCCAAATGCATCAAACTTGCTTGATATATCCCAAACTGTGCAGCATATTTGTTTCATAGCAAATACTTCCTAGAAGTGTTGTATATTCATTCTCCATATACTACAAAGTACATAAACATGTATTTTTTATCTAGGAAATTTCATGAAATGGTGTAAAAACATGCCTATGTCTTATAATAGTCAGTTACTTATTTAAGCATGTATCTGTGTCCAGGCAAGCTGGCAACTTTCTTCCTCAATGCAGTACAGTTCATCACACTTACTGGCAACCTTGCTTTTTTCTGAGTTCTCTTACCCTCTCCTCGGTGGAATATGGCTAGTGTTCCATCTGCCAGAGCAACAAGGACCCTTCCTTTCACATGCCTGAAATCACAGAAAAGTAATTACTTGTAAAAGTCTGTGGAAGGGACTTAACAAATCATTTTTGACATCCATGCAAAACATTTTTATGTTTTCACTACAATTCCTATTCAGTTTAACCCTTCCTTAAGCCTTCCTTCCTTACACCCTTAGAATTATCCTGCCTTATACCCTTAAAGGATCTAAGGTTTATACCTTTTTAATCTTCTGTGTAGTAAGAATATAATCCCTCAGTTTCTCATTAAACTTAAATTTTCCTTCACATTATGAACTCCATCAATTTCAACAAATACCACCCAATTTACACCCTTGTGAAATCTGACTTTTTCCTTCCTTCTCACTTCTTTTTTTCCCAGAACTGCTAATCTCATTTAGTACCTTATTCACCGAACTAGGTCAGATCTGCAACTGAAAAAGCTGTTCAGGATGAAGCTCCCCAATGTGCCTCAGAAGGGAAAAAAAAAAAGATGACCGACAGAAGGGCCATCCTCACCAAGAAGTGATTGCTCAAGCACTTAATGTCACCCTGTGGTGTCCCTAAGCATGCACACTTACACTAGGCTAAGTACAGAATCCTTCAGCTTTATTGAGTGCAGACACTTCTTCCAGTTGGATACAGCAGAGTGCACATAAAGCCTGCAAAGACAAATCAGAGAGTGTTAGCAACAAGGCCCCACACCTTCTGCCTGACAGAGCTTGACTATTTTTCTTTTTTTCTGGTAAGAAAAGAATGTACAAAGTGCAATTATACACAGTGCCCACGATGAGCTGAGTGCTCAAAACAATGACTGATGAGTGAATGCTTTCTTACTCCAGAAATGTAAAATGAACTAGAGGTGTGAGGGGTTGGAAAGTAGATCCCGAAGGACATCCAAGGTGAGTTCTGCCAGCTCATGGGGCACCTACCAGCCATTCTGTGCTCCCAGCCACATGGTAGGGGCAGCACTGGTGCAAGTCCCAGCAGCATCCCCATTCAATTCCTGATCTGTTGCCACTGTGCTTGACTCTGTCTTCTGCTGCCCATTCTCACTGAAGAGAGAACATTTTTATTAGTATCAGAAAAGAATTCCCATTTATGCTTAGTCTGCACTGTGCAAATAGATACACTGCACATAGACAGTTTCCTTCTCTTCAGTGTTATTTGGCTGCTTGACTCCTGAATCTGCAATTTGCAGTTTATTTTCCCCCACACAAAACAATTAAAAAGTACTTCCTAGTTATGTAACTTCCCAGTTATATAATCAAACTTCATGTTTAGCAGTACTATCATATAAGCAGTATTTTCTCTATTCATTTCCAGCCCCAAAGAACACGGGTCTAATGTATAGCATTTGCTTTTCTAAAAGCAATTTCTATCCAAGATTTCCAATTTGCTATATTGGTGCTCACAGCTCCTTAATCCATCACTTCAGTCCTATGCATAAGAATTTCTGAGTTTTACAACATATTATAGGTACTAGTTTGTACAGAAATTATGAGCTCCTCTGGCAGGAACATTAAATGCAGCGTAGTTGGCAAGATCTGTCTTAACAGCAAAATTCTCAAAATTCACATTGGATCATCAAATATTTGCTCTTTAAAAGTTGCAACACAGGCTGCTGCAGGCTGAATCATGTTTATTTTCATTTTATTTCTTCTTCTTCCTATAATTCCACCTGTAATATTCAGTAGCCACAGACCTTAAAAGAATTAGCACTTCATGAAAATGAGAAGGTCAAGCTGGTTCTCTTCACTTACAGCTTATGCAAATGGAGCACACAAATAGCTGAGGTGACACATGGGCAGCCTACCTGTTCTGCCTAGGAGGTGCCTGAGGAGGGACTGGATCTGTAAACACGTGCTCTGTGAGCGGCCCAGGCTGCACCTGAGCAGGTTCAGTCTCACTTGTACCATTCTCTGGTACCTCGGTAGCTTCTGTCGCTTCCTCAGTAGACTGGGACTGGTTGATCTTCCCATTGCAGACAGCAGCCACCTCACCTAAAAAAAGAAAATGCATTGCAAGATGAACAATAGGCTGAAGACTGAGATGGAAGGGAGCTATACAGAAACCTGGCTTTCAATTTTAACTTATCCTTGCCTGCATAAGGCAATCAAGCCCTGAACCTGCATCAGACAGCAATTTATCAGGAGTCTTTCTGCTCTGAAGAAAAAAGGCTATTTTGAAGTCAGGCACAATGTATGACTAGCAAAGCACCAGAAGCTCACCGAAGTTGTCACTATAGTCATTAATCCACAAGAACTTTATTTACTTTTTCATATAGGGTTAATTGACTTAACAACAAGATATGGCCTAGAAACAAAAGAAAATAGAAGCAAATGAAGTAGGGCAAGTACTTATAATCTGTTCAAAATACTGTGCTTCACCACAACCTAGCTGCAGCATCCAGATCACTCTCAGAGGAAAGAGAGACTCTAAAGGGAAAAGCATGAAAGAGGTTTTGGTTCTTGTTCCAAGTTAAGAAACTTCTTGATGTCTATCAAGTCGTGAACTTCAAATCAGGAAGATGAGGCTGTAAGTCCATAAGCTTTTAAGGGATGAGCTAAAACTGGAATACTGTTAAATTTGATGTCCAGAGACTCACTCTGTCCCTTGTCCAGCACAGGTGTGTCACCACGCGAGGAGCAGTTGCTTCGTGGCACGTTGCAACGGGTCGCACAGCCCACCAGAGTGATTCCTGCCAAGACACCATCTGTTCCAGACGACTCCTCAGGATTAACATCTCCCTCCAAAAAGATCTCGCCTGGAGGATAATCACTCTCACTGGCCGCTGAAGGGCAAAGAACAAATTCTCTCATAAATTTAGCAGTCACTGCTAAGGCAAATGTAGCAGTACTCCTGAGGCAGCCATGCAGATGGAAGATGCTGATCCCTTGGAGCACATTAGTTCCAGGGAGGCACCACAGCATCTACCAGCACCAAGGCAAGTGCCCTCATCCTAGCCATCAACACCCAGGGCAGTTAGAGGGCTCTCCCAAACCTGGGCAAGGTTTGCTCCCAAGAGCCTCCCTGCGTGTGCCAAAGGAACCACTTACTAAACGCTCATCAAGATTTCCACAGAACAGTCCTAGGAGAAGGCAAGATCTGTGTTATGGTCTTGAGGGACATTACTCAAGCAAGTTCTGTGGGTTAGTTCTGAAGTAAGGACACTATTTGCGACTCCACATGGGAGCAGGTGACCCTGGGCAGACAGGAACCAATGTCTGGGCCCCACTTACCAGGGATGCTGGAGATGCAGAGCACGTGAGCATTGCAGACAGTGAACTGGTCCACCACTGTACCAGGCTGATTGGCATCAATGATTACAACTTTACTTGTTGACAGGGTACTGGTGAGAATCCAGACACGGCTGGATGTGGCATCCATTTCATGAAGCTCCTTTGTCTTCGGGAGAGCAAATACACAGAAGAATCAGTGCTCCTCTCAGATCAGACTAAGACCTCACTCTTATATTAGACTAAGCCCAACAATGCTCAACATATTTGTGCATGCAGAGACCACACTGCCAGCTCTGCAGAGCCAAAGTCTCCTCCTAGCTGAGGAAAATAAACAATCTGAGCAACACAAATTTCCTTCACATCGCTGCACTTGTATCTGGAATCTCAGCCAAGGGAGTGTTGTCATTAGTTTCTTTTCTAAAGTGTCTCATTAATGTCACAGAGCACGTGTTTCAGATTGAATACCATGAATGTGAGATACAAAAACTAGCAGACTAAGCAAGCTAATTAAGGAAATACCATAGGACAACACTATGATACAGCTGTTAAAAAAAAAAAAAAAAATATGAAAAATTCAAATTATCATCTTCAAGTTACAGTTTCGCTCTTGGAAATAACTTAAGATTGTCTTAAAAAACAGAGCTGGAAGGAATCTCAAGAGATTCCTGAACCAAATGCACTAATGGACTACACTAGATCTGTGTCCGTCTTAATGAAGTTTTTCCTTTCTTTGCTGCCTCCCCGACACTTTTTTTTTTTTTTTAAACTTGCAGAGATAAGGACTTCATAAACTTCCTAGCAACTTCATCAACTGCTTAGCTACCCTTATCATAAGGAAGTTTTTTCAAACTCCAAATGTGTTTCAAAAGCATAAGTTAGAAGGTTTTTTGGTTTTTAGTTTTTTTTTTTTTTTCCAGAGATGACTTTTCCAGACCACACAGAGTTACTGGCAGAGTCAGCACTCCACGAACCCCCTCTACAGGATAAAGCCTCAGAAATATTGAAATAGTTACAACACTAGGAAAGACTTCACCAGGGTCAGTCAATCATACTGATTCCCAAGGAGGATAATGTGGGCAGATAAGGGATAGAAGTAAAAATCAGTGGAGAAAAAAAAAGGTTTTCTGACCTTTTTCTTTTCAGGAGATGTATGGTTACTCTTGTTGTTCTCGCCTTCCACTTCCCGGTCACAGGTGAGAGGATCACGCCCAGGTTCCAGCTTCTGTCCATTCCCAGATTCCTGCTCAAAAGGTCTCCATCCCATGAGATTGACTCCAGCTGCACACCACAGCTAAGTAAGAAACAGAAATCTGAAACTAAGAATGCTGGATGCTCCTGGAGCTTATGAAATTCTGAAACTTTTTCAAAGAACATATACATATACCAAACACCTACAAAATTTAGGTTTTAAAAATAAATCTTGTTGATTTCTACTAGAAGAACTGTCAGTTTTGACAGAGGGGAAAGAAAAGGAGTTTCACTGAAAGTGTGTTAAAACCATGTCTTTTTCTGTCAGTCTTTAACAAGGCATAAACTGGATGCACAAACCAGAGATTCCCAAGGGAAGAACGTAGAGGTTGCTCCTGAGGGGTCTGACCAACAATTCTCCTCTTAGCCAAATATACAAGGGTGGTTATTTCCAAGCTGTACCAACATCTCTTTTTTTATCTGCAATGCTACAGTCTAGCAGAGGATGAACCCAGAAGTCTGATGCCCCTTCTCCCTAGTCCTTTCTCCTCTCTCAGCCTTGCACCGTGCTGCCTCCTTACATTCCCTCCTTTGCCCAATTTGTTACATCCTAGAGCACAATTTAAGAAGCCAAGCCACCAAAAATGAATTCCTCCTCCAAAAGGATATCTCCTTGTTTAGATCCCTGCATAATGAATTCACAGCACACTACGTATCTCCTAACAAATAAGTTTAGCCAGCTATTACCAGGTAGCTTTTCAGCAGAATTGCTGGGAATAGGAGTATATAATCACCACATACTGGATCTAACCAAAATCATATGGAGAAATATGGAAGAAACAGAAGCTTACATTTTCCATGCTCTTCTTCTGCATTGGACTGGAATGCAGAGACAACCTACCTTCATGGTTGGGTCCTTCTCCACTAGTGGACGACAATACACAGGCACGGGGACGTTCTTCATGCGAGTGTCTTCCTGACCACCATTGGGACTCAGCTGTGGGAGAAGAGAAGAAGGGAAAGACAGTACAAGAGACTACACACAAGGCTGCTGCAACAGAGACACCACCAACAGGCTGGAATGAAGCTTCTGAGCCTCAGAGAGAGGGTGTCATTGGCAGCTCATGCTTCATCTCGCATCTTATGTGAAACACAGTGCATAAAGGGATGGGACCAACCTACCTGAAAGAATGTTTCTCTCACCTGAGACGGTTTTTCATTTTTATAACACTAAATGATTGGAAGTGTTCTCACAGTACAAATATCCCATGCGCAAGCCCAGGTAGAATAATACAAGAAACAAAAACAAGTATTGGGGTCTAGATGAAGAGGGTTAACTCCTGTTTTGGGGTAGGTTCTTTCAGCACCTTTCATGCAAAAAAGCATCCCCTCCATAGACTTAGGTGCAGATACAAAAAGGATATATTTAATCTCTGCCTACAATCATCATACAGATAAATCATGGATATTATACTTCTAACTGGAATATTTAGCAACTAGGGCTACAGAATTAGATCTTCCCTCACATCACTATAATTAACATGACATGTTCTCTCCCCTCAGCCTCTCAGGGGAGCGTCCCTACCTGCTTGTATTTGGCAGGGAGACTCCAGCCACAGGCCTGCAGCCGCCCATCATCGTTCCTCACGTGCTCCCGGACCTGGCGGTACTGCTCCCGCTTCTGCTCGCGGCGGGCTGACGAGGTGCAGTCGCTGCGGAGAGAAGCGACACTGTTATTCCCAATCTATGTTAGAATCAGAGGCAGGAGGTCAAGGACGCGTTGCCATAGCAGGGAGAAGAAAAAATGGACAAGAAGTCAAAGAACACAAAGCAAAACAAATCCACCTTTGCACAAGCGGAAAGGAGATGTAGGAAAACAGAGGCAAGGAAAAACAGCAGAAACAAACAAACAAACAAGCACCTTAAGTAGTGTACCAAAGCAACCCTATCCTCTAATTCCCTGTTACCTGGACAACTCATCTCCACTTCTATATTCCAAGAACCCTCAGAAACAGGGAATCAACCTTCTGTAAGATCATACCAGTTTTTGCTTAGCTGTTTCAAGTTTACTGATGTAATGTCTCAATCAAGAAGACATTCAGAGCTCTTCTATTTTTTACTACAGTCAACTGTTTATTTTTTTCTGTTTTAAGATTTCCTCTGCTGACTAGCAGAATATGCACAAACTGTACTGCTTTCAACAGAATTACTCCAGCTTTGCACTGGCAAATCTAAGAAGAAAATCAATTTGTGAGCTCTCAGGATACATTTTGCTATAAACAAGGGATGTCTGATGTCAGTTCCAGCTCTCAAAAGGTTTTTAAAATACCACAGATCCAGGGTACAAACAACATCAGCAAAAATCTAAGCCAAAATAACCCCACCGCCCCCTCCCCACACACATATATATGGATATACATACTTAAAACAAAAAAACAATCTCCCACTAAAACAAAACCATTCCTTGCACCTGCTTCCTCTCCTGGGAAGAGGATGAGAGAACAAACAGCTTCTAATGGTGGTTGGTCACATTATTTAATGCGCTACTGGAAAGCACTAAGACACCACATGATAACTCTGACAAGGCAACTAGAATTGAACTGAACAGTGGGTATCTAAAAAAAATAAAGTCACTCTCTAAAGTAGACCCCTCCACCCATTCCACTGCCTTTCCTACAAATTTTAGCACCACATTCTCCAAAGTCTTTCACAAAAACACCACAAGCTGAACAGTAATGCCTCGCACTGGTAAGGCCTGAGGGCACAAAGTTACTGCCAGCTTGCTGAGCTCATCTGTGTGGCAATTGGTGAGGGAAAGATCAAATAGATAAACAGAGGAGTCAAACTTTTTAATGTCACTTGGACTTTCTTTTTCTATTAGAAAACACCTTGTAGAAAGAAATCGAGTAGCTATTTGGTAAAGCTGCTGGGGGATGTTGCTTTGCACTTAGCCCACGACTCACTCTTCAGGGAAGAATTCCAGCGTGCGGCTGCCGGAGGAGATCTGGCACATGGTGTGGCTGCGCCGCTGGCTGAAGCCGGCCGTGGTTGGAGACTTGTAGTGGATGTTCACCGACGGGTAGGTCCTCTTTGCTGGGGGGGGACTTGAGGACGAGCTGAACAGACGGCTGAAGCTAGGGACAGGAAAAGGTAACAAATAAGAGAAAAAGGAGACAATCCAACATAGATTCACAGCAGGGGAAGCCAGAGGTACAAAATCAGGGACTTTAAGCCCTCTGTGAGAACTGTTCTACTTTATTATATGTGTTTTTGCATTTCAGGTATTTGTTCTCAGATTGTCCTGTTTCTGAGTTTGTAAAACCAAACTGCTATGAATGTGCAGAGCTGATTTTTTTTTTTAAACTAAGGACAAAGGAAAACCATGTAGCCAAAGAGTTTGGCTAAGAATGTTTTCAGCATTAACACCAGGGGAAGTTGATGTGTCAGACAGAAATGGAACTTCTTTTCTTAAACAAACCACCCAAGGACTTACAATTGCCAAATAGTGGACTTCTTTTTCTCCTGGACGGATGGGTGCTCACGGGAAGCTCTACGGACAAACACAGCAGACACAAGTTAATTTCAGTGTCTTCCACACAAATTCATGCCCATTAGCAGGCTATTTCCATCAAGGAAGTTAAATCAAAACCTGAGGTTAATTTTAACAACATTTCAAAGCACAGCAGAGGAAGGGATATACAGTCTTCTTCCATGGGAGCACACCTGACAGGCTTTTCCTTCAGCATTCATATTAAGTGCAAACAAGTTTGTTCAATTCCAAGTTTTATCAATGCCTCTTAATATTATCAGTACCAAAATAGCACCTTTGAATCACAAACCCCAGAATTCATTAGTTAAAAGCAACCCTCCCTGCTACAATTTCTCCTAGCCTCATTAGCACACAAAAAAAAACCAAGGCAAACAACTGTTCAGTCTCTTGACGTTACTATGGCAACTCTAGTCTTGATTTGGAACTGAGATTCAGGAACGAGAGGAAGGATTGTGCACTGCAAGAGAAACATCTACAAGTTTAGAAAAACTTACAGCATTTCTCAAACCAGTAACTTCACAGCTCGGCATGACCAGGTTCTGTCCTAAATGGAACTGTCCACCCAGCCTTACCTGATCATCTCTGTCCACCTTACAGCCTCCTGGAGCTCCATCAACCTCTCTTTGTATTGATTGCGTTCCATCAGAACCCGGGCCATTTCCACACGTGTGAAGCGGCGACGCTGAGCTATGGGAATGTTGTCCTGTAGAGGGGAGGAGCACTGCTTCAGCCAACAAAAAAATGGAAGGGAATTGATGTTAGTACTGGGAAAGTCAGCAGAGAGACATATTTGTTAGTTCTCTTCTGTTTAATTATCCCCTACCTTCCCCACATGAGGTGCTAATTCTAGACCAGTGATCTCCAAACTATGACCCCATGGACCTCCTGATGTTCAGCAAACTCATGTAAAATGGAGTAAGAAACACTATCAAAATGAGAACCTTATCCAGAAAATATCATCACTAAAGTGTTTTAGTAGTCTACAAGGAATATGTAGAGCAGATAGCAGTCCATTGATCCGATTAGTTTGGAAATCACAGTCTTATTGCAACAGATTTTGTAGCAAATCTAATCACAAGCAGCAGGGAGCAACACGTAACGCCATGTGTCCCCTCTGTAGGACTAGGAGGGAGTCAGTCTGTTAGTACACACTGAGCAGATAAAGCTGCAGGACACAGAAAACTAAAGAAAGTCCTTCTCCTCTTTACCTGGCATGACACAACTCACCTGCTCATTCTCAGAATATGGCTGAGAGCTGCTTCCCTCTAACCACTATGCGGCATGGATAAAAGCACACATTTGAAATTCCCAGGTTCAGTAATTTCCCTAGCTAACTACAGCCCCAAATGTGCACATACACAGAGGAAGTGTCCTGATAATGGCTGATAAGTAATAGTTTTGTAAGACCATTTCTAAGGGAAAGTGGAACACTTTACAATTCATTAGGCCCATCCTGACAGCTTAAAGAGTTCAGAGACACTAGTTAGTGTCACATATGCATAAACTTTTTTTTTTTTTTTTTTGGTAATTCAGCTGAAAAATCTACAGTTCCAATATTTGTGTGGCCACCTGCAAGCCTAGAAATTTTTTAAATTACATCCTTGCTGCATAACACATTTGTTTTGGTCAAACCAGGGTTTGAAAAACATAGGTAGGGGTGATTCCCTGCCATCTGGCTACTGCCAAACATCAAGGCAACCCACAGCTGACCAGCTCGGCCTTCATCATTAACCAAGGCAGAACAGTGTGCACCTGAAGACTCATATACACAGTAATACAGAATAAGTACATAAACCCCCTTTCCCCGCAGGCATTTTAGTAATGTAATATACCAATTCTGTACAGAGATAGCTGCTTACATCCTCCACCTCCTCTTTGGGTTCTCGTCGGGCAACGATTGCTTCAGATTTCACTCTAGGAAACAGAAAGAAATGCATCAAACCAGCAAGTGATACAGTGACTTACACTGCTGGGCAGGACATGTTTGCAGGAGGAGGATCATCTACCAAAAGGTCTAGAGGCACTGAAAGGCAACATGCTCAAACCATGGGATGTACCTCCAAACAATGAGAAGCTTCTCTAATTTTTTTCATTCACATGGGACATCAGCCCATTTCTTTGGAAGATGTGAAATGAGAGCTAGGCCCCAGAATACTGGTCACTATCTACCTTGGAGACACCATCTGTTTTCACCCAGATCTTAATTGACCTCTGAGTAGTCAAAATCTCAGCTTAATTTCTTCTTCTGCACTACTTTTCAAAGCGGCCAAAAGTTCTCAAATATGAAGGACAATATGCTCTAACAGTGAGGAACAGAACACCAAATATATGTTAATAAAACATTTGCAGTATTTTTCTGAGTACCTTTAATTTCTTTTAAAAATATCACTCATCTCTTAAAAAGGTACACCAGCCACTTAAAAACCTGCTCCCCTACTACGTTATTACAAGATGAGATGCTGAAAAAAGACATTTCAGGAAATTGCTTCTATGTCTGCTGCCTGTGAGACTATTTTCATCTTGGGCATTTTGAACAATGAGGAGAAACTCGTCTGTGTCACTCTTGGTGATGCTGTGTTCAAATTAGAGAACAACAGGTATCCTGGCAGATTCCAGCTGCAAATTAAGCACTGCTGTCTGATTTAAGATTTTGTACTACAGTGTAGAGCCAGTCAAAATATAATTATGTAGCTCTGAGCCCTACTGGGCAATTTTAGCTTTATGGATGTGATATGATCACAGCCTTTCCTAGGCATTCAGGCTAAAATTTCTCTAGTTTGAGCAGAAAATAAGAAGTGGGATCCCTTCAAACGCTACCCACATTGGACTCAAAATCTCTTCTGCTGTCTTCCTCTCACTATGAGCAATGGAATAATTAACAATATTGACATTTAAATACTGTTTGCAAAATATGTATTGGCTCTTTCATTAAATGAACGGGCATTCATCCCTCTCAGAACTATCCTAGCTGCTACCGGATCAAAATTTGGATAGCTTCCTCAAAACCTATTCTTTTATAAATCTCCCTCCGAATTTGTTTTTCTCATTACAATTTTCTTTTCCGAGAGGTTCACTCCAGGGAGTCTGGATTCACAGTTGCTAAGTTATGCTAATGTATGAGGGGGAAGTTCGGAAGGTTTTTAAAGTTCAATAACTCACTCCAAACAAATAAAGACAATATTAAAAACAAACACACACACATCCCAACCACCTACCACCTTTGGACCAGAGAGTTTCCACCTCTGAAACTCTCTGTGTGATACTTTGAATTTCAGTACTCAAGTCGGAGAAAGAAGCAATTAAACTAACAGAGTAGCCAGATTTATCACTCAAGTTCTCCCAACTCCCTGGAGCAGCGGGAATCACTCACCTTTTCAGCTCTTCCTCCAGCTCCTTGACTCTGATTTCCATTTTGGCTTTGGCCTGTTTTGTTGCCTCCAGCTCTCCCTTCAGCACTTCCTGCTCTCCTGACAGCTGGTCCACCTTGGCAATCAAATCATTCTTCACAACGTTCAAAGCATTTCTTAAAGATGTGAAAGGAAAAAATAAGCAATAATGCCTATAACCCACAGCTACTCATTAACAGAGACCCAAAATTAAAATATCAAACCCTAAAAGGAGATTAGAAATTAGTTTATTAAGATAGTGTGATTTAGCTAGAACTTATGGAAAAAGCTGATTTTGACAAGGAATAGCTGCAGAATGACTTAGAAATCTCCATAACAAGTCAGGATGAGGTTGTCCAGTCCTGTATCCTGATTGACAGATGAACATTGGACATTCCATAAGAGGATAGCAGGATACTAGCAGATAACCGCTATAACAGAGTTTTGGCCAAGAACATCTTCAAGATGATAGTTTATTTGTAATTACACAGGCAATTGACAGCATGCAGCAGTTTCTTACTTGGTCTCCAGGAGCTGCGAGTTCTCCAGCAGCAGATTCCCCACTTCTTTGCCCATTCCTGTAAAGAAAATCCAGGCAGTTTTCATTTACTCTCCTAGAAACATGGGAGCTTGTGAGGCATTGACTGACTTTAGAAAGGAAAAGCACTTCTGCCAGGCTTCCCTACACTCCTGCTTTCTGCTGTGCAGAGTGGGGTGCTTGTTGCTGGAAGATCATGCAGCACAAGCAAAGTCACCCACGTGTTCTTTCTCTACAGAGCACAAATGCAAGGCTAGTCTCTTCCCCAGGCATTCACTCCCTTCAGAGAGATTAAGCAAAAACTTCACTAATGCTGGTGAAGTTTTCACTAATGCTGAAGGAGAGTTAAGTCAATGACTCCCAGATCAGCCATGAGCTATTGCAACCATCCTCTATCACTATTCAAAGAAAGAAGCTGGGAGTTCGGGAGTTCTTCGCAGAGCAGAACACTGTCCAAACTGCTGGCCATATTTGCACAACTGTACTTTGAATTCTTACTTAGTATAAGCCAAATTTCCCATTTCTCAGTACAGATTTGTGATCATGGTTGTTGTAGCCAGTTTTGTATACATGAAAGGCTTCCCATTATCAGCCTTCTAACACTGCAGTTTTACCAGGACTTCAGATTATGCGTCTCTACTATTGGCCCTTGGCAACTTTCTCACTGCTACTTAAATAAACCTGGAGCCTCAGCCCTCGCTCAGAATGTCTACATCAGGTTCACGTCACCTCCCCTTGCGCACAAACATGATGACTGCAATATGCACATGAGGGCTGTGAATGCTTAGGAAAATCTGGGTCTAAGTGTGAAGGTTGAATTTCTTAAAAACAGACTCAAAGAGATTTGGAAACCAAATGCACAACTGGCCTGTTCCCAGCTTGCAGGGACCTGCAGGGACTCCCAGAATGACCTTTACTTTACAATAGGGAACAGAGGCCACCTGAAGGCAAAGAGCCCTCTCCCTTACAGGAACAGCGCTGAGTTGCAGCTCATCCTCAGCACAGGTCCCACAGCACAAAGTCGTCTCACAACCATCACAGTTTGTGCTGAAGTTCTTCTGCCCTCCTGAACTATCTCTTCCTTTACAGAAAAGATATCTTTTTTTTCCCTTTTTTTTTTACCATCAACTATTGACTGATTCTTTTTTTTTGCAGTAAAATAAAAAACAACATAAACTTGAAGTAAATGGAAGTTAGAGAAACATGATAGCATACAAGAAGTGAGAACACAACACAACACTCCGACATACAGATCCTCTTCTCACAGTAAGATGGGATGAATTTATGATGGCAAAAGCTAATTCTCAGCAAAGATGAACAAGAAGCAGCATTTTCAAACAACA
>JAUBOD010000998.1:109204-120568 GCA_032353885.1 Nothura maculosa
ACACAGCAGCTTGTGGGCTCCCCTTCCATCAGCCTGACAAGCTGTCACCTGCATGAGCAAGTCTAACACAGATCCTGGTAGGCAAACAGGCTGGTGCAGTACATTCCCAGCACTCAACCTCCAGAATGATCAACAAAATCAAGATGCAGCAATAGGATTTACCTTTTCCTCCATGACTGGCGATGACTGCAGTGACAAACATAACAGCCAAAACAGAGCAGCAACCGCACAAGAAGCGAGACAAAAAAACAACCATTAGAGAGCCAAGGTCATGCAAACGTGCAGCCCTCCGACGGGCACGGCGTGTCCGTGCCCCCCACGCGCGTGGGGCGGAACCGCCAAGCCCGCTCCTCACCCCGCTCCGACGGCCACAAACACCCCGACCCCAACACTCCTTGCACACACATTTCTCAAAGTGACAGATACACTCAGAGCACTCGTGGGCTTATGGAAATATGCATCTATGGGGAATAACCACACAAAAGGCACCCAAGCACATCTAGGGATGAAAATGAACACGTGGGCGTAGAGTTCTTGGAAGGCTGTAAGAAATGCATGTGTTTTCTCCCCACAACACACATCAGAGCCCCACAATGCACAAATGCAGGTCCTCATCCATACACATCTGCATGGTGGCACAGAAACTCACCCAGCAATGCTTGTGCTAATACAAATACGCGCACACACACACACACACACACACAGAGGAACAGTGCAAAGCTGGAAATGAAGGAAAAAGCCCCACTTCCCAGGGGTTGTCCATAAAAATTCAGCTCAGAGCCTTGTCAGGGACTTGGATAGGCATAACATGTCTGGCCTTTCTGTGCCATTTCTCTGGCACAGGGAAGCAACTGCTGATGAAAGCTTTTCATCAGCTTTCCTTTTTCCTTTATATACATTCTATAAAAAGGCTCTGGAAGCCTTAAAAATGAGAACATAAAAATCATATTAACTGCTTCAGAGTAAAAGCAGGATCTTTGTTGGAGATACCAATATGTTCTAGCCATGAGTTGTTCTTCTGGCCAGAAACACAGAAGTATCTAATCATTAGATGGTGATGAAATAGCAACTTGACACTACTTCAAAAGACAAAATCTTTACTTTTTTCCTGGCAGAGATGGCAGATTGATCATGGATCAAGCATCAGCTATTTCACTTTTAGGTAAAACATTTTCATTTTTGAAAAACAATTCTGCAGAGGAGACATTTGCAGGAGATGAATTCTAGGATTTTGAAATCCTTGGACAAGGGGCTAAGAAAGGAACTCCTCCAGACCTATTCACAAGCCTCCTGACCCAATTCCTTATGAGTCACATTCAGAACTGCACTGTAAAACAGAGACAGGTGGGAGAAAAACCAGGCAAGTCAGCCTGTCTCTGAGCTGAGCAGAAAATATCTAAATCTGTGATCTTTCTGCCCTTGTGATGCTGTTAAAACGTTTCTGCCTATTGAATGTCTGTGGGGCTGCCATTACATAGAGACGTTCTCGCTACGAACTAAAGAAATGGGAAAAGGAACTTGCATATTACTTCAAGCCAGGCTGTGTCATGTCTGCTCTGAAGCTCACAGCTCTCCCAGGCCCTACCCCAGACACAACAGCAGCAGGCTACAAATGCAGATCAGCAAGGCTGTTCTTCCACCCTAACTGGCTTTTCTCACCCACCTGGAAAGATCTGTCTGTCTGTTCCCTCTCAGTCACAGAGTCCCTGGCAACTCCTGCACAGGCATCTTAGCAGAGCCCCACAGTGCTGGACTTCAAGCTGAATTTCTCATAGTTCGGGAGCACAAGTATGTCACCAGTATTGAATAAGTGATGGATTCTTTCCTAATCTAGCAGGGCCTCTTGCCTTCCATTCAAATCATGATGCTCTGGCAGAAAACAATGTGCTAGTCAGAGGATGAATATCAGGGCTGTAGGGGATCTGGCAGGAGTCCCAGGCTATTTACCAAAGTTTCTGAAGACACATGGCTGCTGCTGCTCCCTTCCTCCCCAAGCCTCTTTCACAGGGGGTGGCCTTCTCTCTCGCCTCCATTCATTTACAATACACAGGCAAAACTTTGGCAGTCTGGGTTTAGTTTGTTCCACAGCAGTCTAATCCAGTGAAAGGAAGCCGGAGCAGACAGAGGACCTCAGTTCTGGAGGTGCTGTTTGCTTTGGTTTGGTTTTTTTCTTTTTTATCTCAGGACCTGAACATTCTTTTCAATTATATTACCTTGGAGGCAACTGACACTCTGATATTTAAATGTCACAGCCCTGAATACTAAATAGAAGGTACTACTATATACTTCTTTATTTTTACTTTATTCTCACTATCTCATTTTACTCTTGATTTCAAGTAATTTTACTCCATCTGTAAACTTTGCTCAATGCTCTTTTAATTTTCCACCACTTCTCTCAGATACCAGTGCTTGCTCTTCAAAAAACCACCATGGCTTTCTGCTTACTCATTTTTCCAATATTTTCAACTTCATGCCTTCCCCTATGCTAACCTCGTTGTATACTGTCATATTTCCTTTTCTTAGCCTAATGCTCTCTAAAAATTTATTTCTGAATGAAGTTCACAGATATTAACCAAGTGAAGTTCAGAGATATTGATCACGATCCAATATATTTTATAAGATGCCAAAGAGAATGTAGTTAGCTGGTCATCTCTTCTGAGTATTCCTGTGCTGCTCATATTGTACCTATCCATTTTTAGACCAACAGCTCTCATGGCTTGTGGTCATTTGCAATCAGTGTGCAAAACTTTTTCAAATTGATTAAGGCCATAAGAAGCTAAAAAGTTAAAAAAAAAAAAAAAAAAAAAACAACATGGAAGGAGATCAAAAAGACTGAGTTTCCTTCAGCACATTACTGGTCGATATTGTTCCTCTAGGGACTCCTGTTTTAAACCTTTCTCGGCTAGTGTGCATCATAACAGTGTTAATAGTATCATTAGCATGTAACGATTAACACAAATAATTTGACACGCGTCCAAATTCCCACAGAGAACATCTTTCTTATGGCCGAGTCATTTAATGCTTGATCCGAGTAGATTAGTACTGTGTATTATGTGATTTATTACTTCTCTAACAAGTATTTCTGGAACTTCTCTGTTATTTCTCATCTCAGGAGTATTATTATCAATGTACAAATGCAGCATATAGAAAGTTGCTTGCTTCTTCAAGCACAAAAATCACAAATAAGTGTGATCAATGCTACTGCAACTTTTCTAGTTTAAATTTGATCTAAGACAGTAGGAATTGATTTTACACAAAGAAGTTCTTTCCTAAACCCATCATTCTTTAAGCAAAGTCTGAACCTTACAGGTTCAGTGCTATGAAAATGAGGGGGAGGAAAAATCACCCTCTTCAGTAGAGGGAGACTTGTTAGATGACTGACTGCAGAAACCTTCCCTTGAAGAATGAGGAGAAATTAACTATGAGCGATTGCATTTAATTGCTACAGCTCTGTTGCCTTCTATCATGCCAAACACATAGACACACACACACAAACAACTATTCTCTCTGCCATTCCCATTCATTTTATAAGCTATTTACATGCCTCCTGAAAATAAAAAACAACTTTTCCCTCCCCCATAGGCTCCTAACAATAGCAGCAGGGCGTAGCAAGTGTTACAAAGCTCCTCTTCAGCAAGCCTTAGAAAACTTACCTATAAGTCATTACAAATAAGCTTTCAACTTCAATCCATGCCCACAGGAAAGTGTCCCTGGTTCTGGTTTCTTTTGCTCTCACATAAGTGCACTCAGCTTTAAATTCCCTGGATGGCATACATTACATGGAGAGGTTATGGCCCTACCTTCTCCCAGGTACACTTCCCTCAGTTTGATTATTTCCACCAACTTGCTGCATCTTGGACCGTTCAATGTGTTCCACATAGGTCTGGATCATCTGTGAAGACGAAAAAAAATCCATGAGTCGAACAGAAGACAAGAAAAGACTCCATTTCTGGTTTTGCTTGATCTTCTCCAGCATCCGTTTCTCATTCCTTTTTTTTGGCATGCATTCTTGTCTTTGCTATTTTTTAAGCAAATGACACAAGTGGATGCATTAATCCGACAGAAAACAGGGTCAAAAATGACAGAAGTTTAATACTGCAATAAAAGATTCACAAAATAGTGTATTCAAAATAATGAAAAAAATGTGTCCTTTACGCCAGTTGGCAGTGGGAAAAGAGGTAGTGGAGCACTGTTTAGGAGTTTCAGAAGCTACAGTCATCACTAGTGTTATACAGCTCAACTCTTCTACATGATTTTGCATATGAGCTAAGAGTTTATTTATTTTTAGGGAAAAAAAATGAGATAATAGCCTACCTCTGTGTGACGTTGGTGTAGAGCATTATATTCTTTCTTCATTTCTGATTCCCGTTCCTCCAGCCGTGAAACTACCAAGAAATGATTCCAACTGTTAGCTCACATACACATTAGACTCTCCAAAGAAATGAGAAGATTCCCAAAGTTTATATTTCAAGAGAGACACACTTTGTTCCTACTGCAAAACAGAGCAGCAGAATTATGTACATTATGGAGTTTTCACTGCAAACTTAATTTGTGGTACCAATTTGCTCCTAAGATGAGCACACCAAATAGTGCAATGAGAGTTCAAAAGCAGTAGACAACCCGTATCCTACAGATATACTAATCTGATGACAGTTCAAATTATGCTTTTGTTGGGCTCCTTTAGCTATGTGGGGAACAAAAATACTACACAACACACCAATTACTTTTGATAGGAATCTCAGAAACCAGGATCTGAAGCTTCACCAATGGCCCAACTAGCACAGCTGGAAAGCCTGGCCATACACCACTCAGCAGAAACAATGTGGGCTCTACCAAATCAATGTTAGATCTGTCACAGCCTTCAGATGGCTCACAAGGTCCTACCAAGATAAGCAATGGCTGGAGATTCCAGGCTTTGCGTATATTAGTTCAAACTACAAACAAACAAGAAATATTTCAGAGTAGCTGTACACACTCAGGCAACCAACTACAGAATCATGACTGGTGCACAACGTGGCTTACTCTGGTCTGCATAGTTTTTGGTCTTCAGCTCCAGCTGTCGAGTCTGAAATTCAAGGTGTTCCACTTGGATTTGTAGTTCTTTCTTCTCCTGCTCCAATGCATCTTCAAACTCTATAAACTTCTAAATAGGAAACAGAGAAAAAGTCAAGTGTAAGGACTACGTTTTGCCTGTGAAATTTTTCTCTTATCTCACAAAATATGAAAATTTAAGAGAATAAATTACACTACAGGAAATATGATTTAAGTAACAGAAGTAGCAAAATAGCATTTAACGAAGCTGAACAGAAAGTTTTCTTAGAGAAAATATTAACTATATTTAGCATATAATGATAAATAAACTATGGCCTAATACAAGTTACATGAACCAATGCAGTTCTGTCATTTGCAGTAATGTTGCCCTCTCATATGCCAGGATGATTTCTGACTTAATCTAAGGTCAAAAAGGATAAGCTCTTATCTACTTTCCAAAGCTTGGATCAGAGGTGAGAAAGGTTAGAAAAGAATGCAAATAAAGGCTAAGGGTTAGACAACTGATAAAGTTAAATGACAGAAATTATGTAATTTTGAATAAAAAGAGACTCTAAGGATTGCATGTAACTTTAATGGTGGAATCAACAGGAAAGTCTTATTTATTTCCAAAAATTGAACAAAAGCCTGAATCAGCATGGAAACAGAGAAGAAAAAAGGAATTTTCCCATTTTAATGAAACTGGGTGGGATGAGAATCCCAGTGAGCCGCCCACTGGCCAGAAAGCCCTTAGTGCAGCCAAGTTTCTCAGGTCTTCTCTCCCACTGCTGCTTCCCGTCCTGCTCTGGGAGCCAGGAACAGACGGGGAGCCCAGGGCAACCTCAGCTCCTGCAGACCATGAGCTGCCCCAGCACAAACCTGAGAAAGCCTCTGCAATAGAGGAATCAAGGAGCGAAAGGAAAAATAGAACAGAAAAATATCTCAACGCAGGTTATGGTTTCTGCAAAATTCCACTTTGGGCTTGAGAGTTTTAGTAGTTCCTAATATTGGTTACTATCAAATAGAGCAAAGAGAAACAGATGAAAGAGCAAAGCATCCGAAACGTTCAATTTTGCAAAACCGTAGAGGATCCCTGCTGCTGTTGCATGACTGCTGATAAACTGTAGCTGCAGTAGCTTTTATGAAACATTTAAATCAAACAGGATACCCGAAAAGCAAATGCCACCTTCAAATCTCTGAGTATATTTAAGGCAACGTAGTTCTTGGGTTATAAATGGACCTTTTTGTGCAAAACACTGTCCAGCTGCAATAATGATGCACAATCCACAGCACAGACTCAGGTAACAGATCGGGTCTAACAGCACTTTCTACGACAAAACTTCTTAGAAAAAAAGAAATTTTCCTAAGAAAAAAATCCATATTGCTCAAAAAATAGATGGTGTTTGTTTCACTAATCACAAGCATCCTCCCTATGTAAATCAGGTCTAAAATCCAGTATAACCACACTTACAATGAAGCAGAACACTAAAACTATCTCATCGGTTTTACAACAAATCCTATCTTGGTCTTATAAATAAATAAATAAATTCCATGTACTGAGCCTCATTACATTATTCCTACAGAGATAAATCTAAGGAAGCTAAAATCACTGCAATAGGTCTCCTCCTAGAGATTACACACGCATATAATCACACCATATGCTCTATTTGCTCATTTTACGTATTTCTCTTAAAAAATAAATAAATAAATGTCAGCCCAGCTACGTCTTTTTCCAAACACAAGCCAGTTATCAAACGGGTTGAGTTGTCTGCACTAACTAGCCCAGTAATTAAAGCACAGATCTGCCTCCCTGAGCACTGGGAACAAGACTCAATACTTGAGCATTTGTGCAATTCTACAACAGAAATGACTCTACGTCATGCGAATTGCAGAGCCCATCAGATTACCTTGCCAGGCTCCCAACAGTCTTTTGCCTGCTTTGGAAAATGAGTTAGTTATGCACTAACGGGCTGTCAAACCTCATTAGGAAACTCAGGGCCCAGATTCAGAGCTGCAAAGCAAGAGAGGGAGGAGGAGAAAGAGAAGATGCCTTTAATCTTCCTTTAGGATGTTTTATAGAACAAGAGGAGGCCTCGGGAGGTAAGGCAGAGCATGAAGAGCAGCCAGCAGCTCAGCACTCTGCTTTACTCGGTCTCACACTGGCTGCTTTTTGGTCTATTTGCAAAACTCTCCTTACACTGGGTCTTGACACACACAGCATGCCGCATTTCCTGTTAAAATGGTGAAAACTGAGGGGGAAAAAAGGCATCAATAATCCACAACAGTGGAAAACACTGTAGCAAAAAAATAAGGCCACTCTGCAAAGCAGAGGACTCACCAGCTTCAGCAGTAAATGATCCACCTCTTTACATACTGTAGTGCTAAAAATCTCCATAATTTTATTTTAACAAAGTTAAATGGCATTGGATTGTACAAGTCTGATGCAGGGGAAGCAATTTTTAGGCTAGATTCCCAGAGAAACAGATGCAACAAAATGCACAGTAATTTTATCACTTTGATTTGTTAAAACTCTGCACATAAAACAGCATCAGCCTGTAGCAGTCTGCTGTAGCAGCAGGATGAGGCATGAACATTTCCTATTACTTTTAGTGGGAACAGCAATAACACAAGAGCCATCGTTAAGTGCAAGAGCTTTGTCTTCTCCCTGTAAATAGCTGAAGGGCTGCATCATTTATGATTCCTGCCCACTTTTGTTACTGCTCAGTAAATTCCTCTGAACAATGAGTCGGTTCTCATTCCTGCATTGCTGTATTTAAAGATATAAATACGTTTTAGCCATGTCTGATTTGCTGCACTCAGTGGTCTGCAGTGTCTTAAATCTAACAGGGCTTTTATCTTTCCTTCCTCTGCTCTCCAGATTTATTAAAATAAGATTTTTTTTCCCTGCTGCTCCTACTGCTATTTTTCTAGAAATAATACCTAGAATTATCAAGAATGCCAATACTCTTCTCCCACCAGATTCTGAAAAGGAGTTGACTCTGACACTGTGTTTTTCATTAAATTAAATACTTTCTCATTAAATTCTAAGAGCCTACAAGGACGTACATCTTAGTAAGCATTATTTTCTCTTAAATATCACCAAAACATTCAAGTAGTCACTAGTAAGTGTCCAACAATCTGCTTGATGGATATTGCAAAGGCGTCCTACAGAATCACTATGTCACTGAAGAAAAGAAGAAATCACAACCAACACCACTGCACTGAGCGACAGCCCTCGAGAAGCAGCAGTTCAACTTGCTCTGTTTGGAAGTCTGCTTTAAACCAACAGAAAAGCTGTTTTCCCGGGATAATCTCCATCTCCTCTCAGAGGTTTGCTGGAAGCACTCTGTGCTAAAGCTCTGTTGAGAACCCTTTTAATTATAGCCCTGGCCTAAATCCCTGTCACATCTCCCTTGTTCAGCTTTCACTCTCTTGGATTTTGAAATGGTCTCAGTTTGCTAGATCCCCATTCAGGAGCATCACACCCAAGGCGGGTAGGAATTAGATTTTCAAGAGACCATAAAAAAAAATTAAAAATATTCAAAATATTTCATAGATTTCTTGATAGTAAATTACGAAGAAGACAGGTACAAACAAATCTATTCCCACTATGTAGGTCATCTTTAATAGGATTCCTGGATTTCCTACTGTTGTTTTGGTTTAATTTAGAGAAGTTGAGTGAGAGATTAAGTCTCTTAAAAATTCTTATATAGACCCGTCTATTTTGCAGTCTCGAAGTAATTAAAGAGAAAACCAGAAATCGGCTACCCCCATTAGGTTTTCTTAACACACCCAGTTACATGCTACACTCAGAGAAGAAAAAACAGAATGAGAAATTGTCATGATCCCGGTATCCTCAGGGAAGGCGGCGTTCCAGGCCAGCGCCCCGCGGTTCTCCCGGGCTCTGTCTCGCTGAGGAGATCGAGTGGCGCCGCTTGGGCCCCACAGCCTCGCTCTCCTGCCGGTCCTGGCACAGCTTGTGGCTGCTTCAGAGCCCGTCTCGCTGTCTCCTGGGCATCAGGAAGGGCCAGGGATGCTCTTGCATCAGGATGCTCGTGCATCTTGCCCGGGATGAGGGAGCTCCCATGAGGGCACCCAGGCGAGCTCTAGTTTTTCCCTGGCTTCCCAGTAAGTCAGACATTTCACGCAACACCCATGGAAGGACAGGCAGAGATCGAAATGACCTTGCTCAGCAACACAAGATGATCCACAAGCGGTGCCAGGTGTTTGGGGACGGGCACTCCAGGCATATTTGCATTACGCTCCTGTGAAAAGCAGCCTCTAGAGGCGGCTTTGGTGAAAGTAACTTGCCAGATGCCTCCCCTGGCACATAGGAAGCCCCTCTATTGCACAGGGCTCTGTGCATCAGCTCCTGCTCTCGTACATTATCGAAAACACTTGCACCGAGGCAGGGAAAATAAACAGAAAACACAAATTAAGTGAAACACTTTTTACTTTTAATAAACAGGCTTGTAGGGGCGGTTAAGCTCTAAAAAACAAGCACATATTACTGAGTGAAACACAGCTTGAGGGGACAACTGATTTGAATGTTTTCCATTCATAATATTTACAAAGAGCATCAAAAGCAGCTACCACAAGAAACAAATCCCTCTGTTTTACTGTTTCTTCATTAGTGGTTTTCATCAAAGCTAATACACAGCCAGTCCTACCTAGGTGCTAGAGGCAGATGCAGAAAGACCAAGCTCCTCATCTCTGAGGCAGCTAACAAAAAGAAGCAGCATGGGGCTTCGTAAGCAAAAAGAAACTACTCATATAAATCAAATCTGTACCCGTGGCCTCAGAGCAACCTCCAAAGGTTTACAGAAAGCAGATATTACAGACTACTCTTGCTTTATTGTAAGTCTAACCGTGAAGGAGGGAAAAAAAGTGAACAAATAAAAGAATTAAGCCTAGTCTTAGAGTCTTCAAAAGACATCTTGAAAAATGAAATAGCTTAAAAAGAAATGTCAAGAAATTAAAATAGTCAATGCATTAAAAACTGAGAAGCAAATTTGCTGAATGCATTCCTTCATTTTAGAGCTAAGGAAAAACAAAAGGCAGAAAGCTCTGGCTAGGCAACATGGGCACGACTTGCTGCTATGGGCTGCCCTTCATTTAGCAGAGTCAGGTGCTGTGATCGATTTTCTCCCATTGCTTCACGGCAAGGAGCTCAGATCTGACACGAACCTCAGCAAGTTTACAACTCCCAGCTGTATTTCTAGAGACGGAGCAAAGGCATTCAGAGAATGGAAACAAGGAGCACTAGATAGCCAGGCTTTCCACAGCTTTAGAATTTTTTAGAGAACATTTGCACATGCTTTTGAGGAATAATTTCTGGACTGAGGCTGTTGCCTCAACAGGAATTGGTAGGTTTGCTTTAATGATACTGCAAATCAAAGTCATGCCGGAAGGAAAACACTAAACTGTGCCTGGCAATTACTTCACTTCCCCTGCAGAACTCTCAGTTCCACCCTCCTTATCCAAACCAATCAATTCGGACATCTGCTATTCTAACGACTCTGAAACTAACCACGCTTAATTGTTCGCTCCCTTTATGAACACCAGCAGCCTCGAATTCAGCAAACAAAAGCACCAACACTGCTGGATTTATCAGTGTTTGAAAACAGATCGCACATAAAAAGCAAAGAGGAGAATTTATCTAAAAATGCCAAATAACACTCATGAAGCATCATGACTTGTTCAGCTGCACTCATGAGATTCTGAGTTATGCTGCATCTTTTTCAGCAAAGAAAAGGCACTAAAGAGGTCATCCCACAGTGGAGTACAGTAGGTCATATTCAGAGCCCTTGCTACCACATTTCTTCACTTTATAGAGATGAGCAGTAAGAAAAACCTGAGTTTTTTAATACTGTTAATCACGCCAGTGATCTAAGAACACCAGATGAAGAGACCACTATATATAAAAATTAATCACATGGATTTCTTTCCACTAAATTCTATCCTCAGATTTAAATCAGGATAACTGGTTTGTAATAATCCAGGATTAAATTATGACAAGCAATGACACACACCACTACATAAAAGGAAAATATCTAGCTTAAACTCATCTTAAGGCAAAAGAATGACTTTTCATCGGAAAATCAGCCATACGATGCAAACCACTTTGCTTCCTGCTTTACTGGATTTGCAAAGGAAGAAAATGACTAAATATAGTAGCATATAATCAGATACCATCATATTGCATCAACAAGACATCAAGCGAAGAGCTAGAGTTGCTTATATATATATTTATACACACATATATATATATATGTGTGTGTGTGTGTGTGTGTGTGTGTGTGTGTGTGTGTGTGTGTGTGTGTGTGTGTGCGCGCG
>JAUBOD010000998.1:141528-156357 GCA_032353885.1 Nothura maculosa
GGCCGGGAAGGGCCTCGAGCCGGAGGGCGGGAATAGCAACGAGGAAAAATGGGGGTGTCCAGGGTCTGAGAGAGAAGGGAATATTTTATTCCTGCCTGCGAAATTTTTCTTGCCTGGGGATGTTGGAAATGGAGCCAGGTCGCCCAGGTGGGGTTACCCCGTGCAGGAGCCAGCCCACGGGCCAGCGCAGGTGGCGAGGCCAGCGCTCCCCAAGGTGCCCGCAGGCCTCTGCCCTGCCCTGCGCTTCCCACACAACCTTTAACCGCCCGCGACGCCGCTGCTGCGCGGAGCCGCCTCTCCGGATGTGTGACACCCGTTTCTTGGAGAGCAGAGAAGCCTTGTCTTGTTTTGGCCTAAGAATGTTTAGGGCTCGTCACTTTGAACGCCTAAGTGCGAGCAATGGCCAAGCTGGTTCTTGTTGTGAACAACAGTCCCCTGAGAAAGACCTGCTGCTGGCTAGAGCTTGAGTCCAGCTTCAAACGCTGCTAAGGATGAGAATCCCTTCAGAAGTACACCTGACATGCTCACCAATGTATTTATTTAGGGAAACAAGTATGCTTAATGACTTGGGGGGGGGAAAAAGGCAATAAAAAAAAATCTTGGCTTTCATCACTTAAAATGTTGTGAAGGAACAGTAAAACCTGGCTCCAACTGTCTGAACTAGTGCAGGACACTGAGCATCTCGCAGTGCTGGATCACCGTGTACAGGGCCAGCCTTGGCTGCTCGGCCTTGAAACTCCTCCTTGAAGCTGCTGTTGGCTCAGGAAATTAGTGTGAAAATCATCATAGGTTTGGGGTGTTTGGGGTGTTGTGGTGACTTTTACAAAATAAAATCTTGAGAGGAAATTTGAGCTATAGAGAGATTAATAAAACGGGTAAAATTGCTTAATTGAAAATCTCTTTCAGGAAAAGAAAGAATAAAAGCAATATAGCTTTAAAAGATTGGTTACTAGTATCTAGCTTATTATTAACTCTAACAGCAATTAGAAACTGGCTTATTGATAAAGGGTTTTTCTCCTGCTGGGCCTCTTTTAAACTGAAGTGGATTTAGAATTTCACAGTCTTTCATCTTAAGGTTGGGGCAATAGAGGAAACAGATAAGGTGCTATATCCAGTATTGGATATTGGACTGATAGCCAGTCAATGGAAATATCCAATGACTACTTTGTGGTCATAAACTCCTCCTAGTAATATGAGTTACCTTTATTTTTTTAATATTTTAAATCTGACAAACATCACTGCTTTCATTTAAAATAATTTATGGTATATTATTTCCTATGGAATAAGATACATTGATTGCTTTGTAACATGTTCTTCCAAGTAAACAGCATCTTCTACAATGAAGAGGCTTTGGTATAATTGCATTAGCAATTGTAATTCAGAACAAACAAAAACAGAGCGTATGAGAGTCATGTTACAACATGCAACATGAACTTTATTTTTTTTCTTTTACTCTTCAAGGTAAAATAAAGGGTAACAGATAGTTGTACTCCCAAAGCTAATTCAAGACTCTGAGAGAACCCTTTGAAATATGCTCATTGGAGGTATTTGGTTTCTTCTCCTAAATAAGTGTCTAAATTGGAAACTGTTACTGACAGTCTGGAGAAATTCATGCAGCTGGGCTAAAGTGTTTGGAAAGATGCTATATGGAAGAAATCTTTAAATTCTACGAAACTACAACAAGATAATAAAGCAAAGTGCAAATGACAGGAACATGAACTCTTGTCTTAATGTGAATACTGTCCTTCACAAAAATTATTTCTGTTTTTTTTTTTTTGTTTTTGTTATTTATATGCTGTTCTAAGTCTATTTTGAAGTAACCTTTTTGTATTATCTTCAGGATTTGTTGAAGACATGAAGTTGACTGCCTCTAATAGTGGGGGAAGTGTTGCAAATTGTGGAAAGGGAAAAGCTCTCAATGCAAAAGGATTCTTTCACCGTGGAATAATCGTTGTGACCATCATGGACTCTACAAAATGGACACAGATATATCTCTGCCAAATGTACATATTTCAGTGTTGGACTGGATCATTTTTCATGTATATTTCAACATTTCAAAGCAACCTAAATCTTTTAAGAAGTGAGAACTAACAGAGAAATGAAGATGAATCATGGAAAAATCATTATAACATTTAATATAGAAGTACTTCTTTATAATATATACATATATACCCAGGAATGTTTGGATGAAAAGCTCTTGCACAATGAAAAGCTCTTGCACTGTCTTACCAAGGTCTGGAATTTAAATTTACTGTGAACTTTTATGATAACAGTGCAATACTTTTATTTGTAAGGGTGCTTTTATAATATCTATATAAAACTACTGAAGTAAAGTTACAAATGTACCATAAATTGTTTATAGTGTAAATACGCAATTTATTGTGACTCTTGTAATATTTTATCTTGGAATAACTTGGAATTTGAAATTTTGTAAGTAAAACGTGATTTATATCTTGGCATCACTGCTTTTACCTTTTTTGTTGATAGCAGAAAATGATGTAATAGGATACTCTGAGAGGAAGCTTTTTAAATATAGTGATGTTACAGGAATTATTTTTCTAATGCTGAAATGTTTAGAAAATAGATTGCTTAATAGATTATATCTAGACTATAGATTAATAAATGCTTTGCTTTACAAAATCTTAGCAAATCTACATCCAGATCTAATTGAAATTAGAGCAATGACAGATTTATATTATAGCTAAAGACACAAGAAATGGAAAACGGGATGTAAGAAAACACTTGTTAACTGTGCAGGTGCCTGAACACTGGATCAGTTGCCCAGAGAGGTGGTAGAGTCTCCATCCTTGGAGAATTTTAAGCCCAACTGGATGTGGTTCTGGGCAAATTGCTCTTGGTGACTCTGTTTTGAGTGGGGTTAGACCTGATGGATCTCCAGAAGGATCTTCCAGCCTGACGTGTTCTGTGATGGTCATGCCTAAAAATTCTTTGTAGAAATTCCTAAGGAACTTATCTTGTTTTGCACCAACACTAGAAGTTGGAACCTACCATTAGCAAATATAGGTAGGTCTTCCTCATGTAACAGATAATTGTTTCTTTGCCACACCTTATTGAATACTGGAGGTGGATTTAAGGAAAACATGTAGAAGGAATACAGTAGTTCTACTTCCTTGTGAGCTCTTGAAATGTCTCTCAACTTACAATCCTACATCTTTGGTAACTTCCCCTTTTACCTTCCTATGTGTATTAGCTTTTAAAACGTTTTCCAAATGCTATCAATCTATCAACAAGTTGAGGTAGACACTAGAGTTGAAGGTTTGTAGAATTTTGCTTTCTTCTTTACTAACTGTAGCTTTGAGGAGATATCCAAAGTTATTTCCTCCTCTGTTTAGAGGAACTGCAATGTGACATCAATCTGTTTTACAATGTGGTGTTTAAATAGGCTCCTTCCCTAACAACTTGTTGTTTCAGTGTTCACAGGAAAAAAAGATGTTCACCTATTTGCTGTGAATTGAGATAACTTTCTGTACTGATTTGCTACAGTTTTCATCTATTTTATTGAATTATGAGATGTAAAAAGTGGAAAGCGTGGTAGCAGCTATAAACCAACCCCCAAATTTGAATGTATCTGTTCTCCTACTTACTCCAATGATTAATCTCAAATCTAACACCAGGTACCCTGTGGGAGTCGTGTAGGAGGGTAGATGGAGTATTGCCTGTTGTGATAACCCTGCTCCAAAACTGCAAGGGATTCCAATGATTGCACTTACGTGTGGTCTTTGCATGTTTCCACGGTTTAAAAAAAGCTGACACTTCAGAAAACAAAGACCTAAGATAATCATATAAAAAAAGTTAGGATGTTACTAAAATGATGTGTCTAAATAGTGACAAGATAAAATTCATTGCATGGAAACAGTGGTAACTATTGTGGGCTATCGGGCTTTCTTGAAAACGTAGAACCTTTTCATGTAATCTGTATTTTATGTTGTAAATACGGAAGACTAATACGAAATAGAGACTGGCAGATCAAACAATTAGTAACAGTTAAACATTAACGTCCATTTAACACTATTTTAGTCTCCCGGCATCCTTATCAGTTAGAGCTCAATGCAGAACGAAGTCCATTCAGAACTTATATCTTGCTTATTGGAGGAAAAAAGTATACTTCTTCATTGTAAGGATTGCTCCTATTACTTGAACTTTGAGTTCTGCATTTAAAGTTATAGGGCTTCTTAGACTGAAAGGACTATCGTTCTTGCTTGGTGTTTTAGAAGCAGCCAAAATACCTAAAAAAACTCACAGTATTTTGATTGCACACAGTTTTGTTTTTTTTTTTTTAATACCTGGTTAAGCCTTAAAACTAGCTCAAAGTCATCTTCCATTCCACTTTATTACATAACTAGGGAAAGAACTCAGTGAGGATTGAATAGAAGCTGGTGTGGGGGCTACATCTAAAGAGACTTTTAATGCAATATATACAGTTTACTGAAGCAGAACCATGTTATGAAGGGACAGTCTAGTAAAAATAATTTATAAGTATATTTTGCTCCCTTGTTTGATTTTTGTTTGGTTTATTTGAGGGGAAGGAGGGTGACTGGTGGGAAGGAGATATTCATTCCAGTAGCTCATGAAGACAGCAATAAGCAAACATGTAGCTGGAAAAGGGATCAAAGGTCCCATAATCTCCTATGTTGCTGTACCTGTTTTACATGAATTGGAGAAGGAAGCTTTACTTATTCAGTTAGGCTATAAAAGGAGGAGGGAAGGGGGAAATAGAGAACTATGGGAGAGCTAAAAAATTCATGTTTCCCATTCATACATATCCAGGTTGTTTTGAAAGCTGCTAGAGGCTTTCATGCATTTAACTCGCTTGAATTATATCATTTCTGAGCTGCTGTGAACACTAGTAGTATCAGCTAAGTGTCAAAAACATGCTTTTGAAATAAAAGCAGCTGTTTCTTGAACAGTAATTTTTATGTATACGTATTGCTTTGAGAGAAAGAGTTTTCAACTCAAATTTCAATTCACATTATTCAATTGTGCCACTACCTGAGTTGTGCTTTAAGATAGACCTGGCTTACCTGGAGAGGATGAGAAGGCCCAAGGCGCTGGGTAAAACTCCCTCCCTGCCCCTTTGGGCGAATGTTCGCTGCTTCCAAGGTCAAAATCTGCTCTAAGTGAAATTTCTGCAACTTTTAAGCGAGTGGAATAATTTGGCAGGTTTTGTTTGTTTGTGCTTCCCCTTTCCAGGCTGTAGTAGCCCAGCCTGCCCTAAGAAACGTGGAAAAACGGGAATTTCCTGGCCGGCTGTTGCACCTTTGGTATTGGCCGCCTCGGGGCCTTTGGCATTGGGGGGTTTGCCGTGGATCTTGCCGATGGCAGCTGTTCTCCTAGGGCCCCACATCCGGGATTTGGGGGTTTTAATCACTTGAGTCTCTCAGGCTCTGCTGGTGACACTGTCCTCATTGGGCTTCTCTGCCGCCGGGCGGCTCGAGGCTGGCATGGTGACTCGGCATGGCCGCCGCTATCTACCGGGGCTGTACCCACCCGCAGCGTAGCGGGGGAAAACGGGGGAAAAACGTGAACACGGGGCGGGGTGCGTGTGTGTGTCCGTGAGGGGGAACGTCGCGCGCGTGCCCCCCGCGCCGCCCCTCGCGGTCCTCCCGCAGCCGCGCGGGCGCCGCTCCCTCCAGCCGCGCCTCTCTATGGTGGGAGCGGGGCGGAGCAGCCGCCGTTTCCGGCAGGCGGGCGCCCTTTCCGCCCTGGGCCGCCATGGGCTCGCGGCGCCCGTTAGCGGCGCGCGAGGGTCGCGGCGGGCGGCGCTGCCGCCTGCGCCCGTAGCGGTGCGCGGGGCCGGGGGAGGCGCTGCCGCGGGGCCGGGGGGGCCTTACCGCGAGGGGGCGTTGGGGCCGTTGGCGCGGCCGTTGGCGCGGCCGGTGGGGCCGTTGGCGCGGGCGCTCACGCGGTGCGGCCTCTCTTCAGGCGCGGGCCCGTGACCTTGCTGGGAGGGGACGAGTTCATCAGCTCCCCGCCGAGGAAGACGGTGCGTTTCGGGGGCACCCTGCCCGACATCCTGCTCAAGTACGAGAAGGTGAGAGCGGCGCCCGGGCTCGCCGAGGAGGGAGGGACGGTGGCGGACGGAGCCCGTGGGCAGGTCGGGGCACGTCTGCCTGTGACTGCGCACGGGTGCGGGGCGAGCGCAGCCGCCTCCAGGAGACACGCGGGCAGGGAGCGCGGAGCTGGCGCTGCTGCTTGTGCCCGCGCTGAGCCTCGGCACTGATTTGTGTCGCTGCTAGCAGTGCCCGCTTGTTCAGATGTGCTGATGAAGGCTGTGTTTGTCTCTACGGGCAGAAACACCTGAAAGTTTCTTCTTTCTTTTTCCTCTACTAGGGCGAAACCACTGATTTTGAGTTGTTAAAGCATCAGCTGTCAGATCCAGACATAAAGGTAAGAGGTTTTGTAGCAGTGATGACTTAAAGCTTAGTTTTGGGTGGGAATGGATTTTAAGGATTTTGTTATGTCATGTTATTTATGGAAATTGTTACCTTTTCTTTTTTGTGTCTTTCTGCGCCTTCCAAGGATGCCCAGATCATTAACTGGCTGCATGAATTCCGAATTGCTGTTGCATACTTGACGAAAGACTTTGAACAGCTGGTCAGCATTTTGCTGGTAAATATCGGTGTGTTGTGTGCAGACGTTTGGAGTTAGTGCTCAGAACATCTCTGTGTTCAACACCTTGCCCATTACCTGCTTTCAGAAGTTGCCGTGGTTGAGACGAAGCCGAGATGTGGTTGAAGAATATCTGGGTTTTCTTGGCAACCTAGTGTCAGCACAAACTGTCTATCTTAGGCCATGCCTCCGCATGATAGTATCACAGTTTGTTCCTCGTAAGTTACTTTTTTTTTGAAAAAAAAAATGTTATTATTATTCCGTATTTGCTCATCAATTTTTTTCTTCTAGACATCTAGATCTTTACACATCTGCTGTTTGTTTTCTGTTGATTGCTTTCTTCACTTGAACTATAAACCAGTTCAGTTATTCATTTTATATACCTTTGAGTTCAGAATGCTAATACAGTTAGTTACCATTTCTGAAAATATCTCTGAGAGGGTTGAACTGTATTGTGTTATTATCATTGAAAAAACAAATGTCGAAAGGAGGATTATGTCAGTGTTCTAAAGAACCTCCTGATTCTATGAATGAAAGTCTATTTGACGAGCACAAGCTGATCTAAGCTGATTATAGAAAGTCGTGTGGATAGTTTTGATGCTTTAGTTCTAGGTCTGTCATCCAGTGTGCTTGGATTTGACATAACCTTGAAATAACAATCTCATTTTTTGCTAGCTCGGATAACTATCAGAGAGGATGATGTGGATATTTCAGATTCTGATGATGATGAAGAAAGTGAGTATAAAGGAAGCGTGGGTTGTGTATATTATTGCACTACCTTTAGTAACCAATTGTAGTGTGCCTGTTTAATTCCCAGGTCAGAGGATTTCTTGAATTATTGAAAAACAGTTTCTTGAATAAATGACATGGTGACATGGTCCACTTTCCTCTTAAATATTGCTGTCGTTGCAGTATCTCTAGGAATAAGAAAAGCAGGAGGGAGTTCTCAAGCTATAGATTATTTTTAAAATCAAAAACTGTTTTTGTTGTTGTTCTCATTTTATTTACCTAAATAAAAACAGGTAGTTGTGGATGATTCTTAGATTTTTGGATCTTTTGTTTTTGCCTGTGGTGTAACAAAAGTGCTGCATGGTTAGTGTGTTCATTGAATAGGTCAGGAAAAAGCCTTTAAAGAATTTAATGTGCTCATCTTGCACCCTGGAATAAATTCAGTTTTGCTGTTATGAGTTTTTGTATGTTTTGGTATGTTTTGGCCAGTTTCAGACTCAGATGTAACATTTTCTAACTACTTCCATATTCCAGACCAAATTTGGGATGTTAGTGCTTAACATTCAGTGTGAGAGAGTATAGCAATAGTACCTGGCTTCAGTGGTGGCAGTAGATTCGGAGCTTATTGATTGTGATATTATGAACTTGGTTCAGAATTACTGTTCACTATAATTTTGTGATAGGCAGTTGAACTTGGAAAACCAATTTTGGGAAATATGATTTCCTTGGGAATCTTTAGAATACTTAGATGATGAGAACTATTTTCACTTGTTCATGAATTAGTCTTGTGCGTGCAATTTGATGAGAGTACTTTTTTTTTTTTTCTTTTCTAGACCTTTCTGAAAACTTCAATACATGTCATAGAGCACTGCAGACTGTAGCAAGATACGTTCCTTCGTAAGTTTTTCATCTCGTAGTTTGGTTTGTTTGCTCTTCTTTGCAGATTTAAACCTTGAAAACTGATTCTGTTCTGCTAATTGGAAGTGTGATGCTTAGTTTCATGGCATGATTTTTTTTTTCCTGCTATTCAGTAACCATGGAATGTTGTGCCCTATCATTCTGCAATTTGCATAGACCTCAGGAGCTGAAAATCTTGTTAATTTTAATACAAGTGGGGAAATTATGTTGATAGGAACATGTTTGCAGTGGCTTCAAAGAAGTCAGCAGTGCAAGTTTGCTGCTTATTTGTTCTGCTGTACTGCCAAAACAGATTTTGTATAATCACTTGCCTTAAAACTTAGAAAAAAATAAAGTTGAGAAATAAGCTTATTCCAGCCTTCTTTTATAGAACTGGAGCTTCAATATTTGCTCTTATGACGATGCTTTCAGGTTATTTACCTGTTTATTTATCTTTATTGCAGAACACCACAGTTTCTCATGCCAATACTGGTGGAAAACTTTCCGTTCATTAACAAATCAGAAAGAACTCTGGTAAGAACAAGGAGAATAGTTTTGTTATATGCAAGTTGAAGAGTTCTGTTTTGTAGCTGTATTTATAGGGGAACATGCATGTTCACATAACTTGCCTGTTAACATGTTTGAATTATATTCAGAAGAGCTGTAGGAAGATTTACGTGTAGAACTTAGAATTGTTCTTGAATCCACTTATTGCAGTAACCTGAAATAAAAATTTTAAAGAGTTCTGTTAGATCTGAGACTAGACATAGTAAGGATTATGCATCTAGTTTTCTTTTTAAGAGAAAGCTTGAACAAGCTCCTTTGGAAAAGAATATTTAACATTTCTGCATTTATACTCCCTCTGTTTAAATATATTAAAAAATAGCATGGAAATAGTAGATTAAAAGTTAATGGTAACACAGTTTGGATTATCCATTAATTTATTCTAGCTTGATTTCTTAATTGGAAAATTAGGTGGAAATAGACTGTATTCAAAGAGATTTTTAAAATCTTTAACTGGAATATTCATTTCTGCTAATAATGCTATAGATGCTCCTTTTAATTTTGTGTTACAGGAATGCTATGTTCATAACCTGCTACGAATTACGGTCTACCTTCCAACGCTGAGGCTTGAAATTCTGGAACTTATTATTGAAAGGTTATTAAAGCTGGATGTAAGTTTGTTCTGCATCATTTTTTAGGGAAGCACAATGTTAAAATGCACAAAATCAACTGTACAAAGAGTAGAAAGACTTTTCAGTGTTTATCTCAACAAGAAACTTGTTCTGTTGATCTCTTTTACTTTTGCCTTGAAGTGAAGGGATTATTTTTCCTGAAACCACAGCAGAGGAGGCTTTGCAAATGATCAGTGTTTGTTCTGTTTGTACAAGAGGAAAGCTTGTCTCTTGGAAGTGAAGTTCTGAGCAGAATGTTCAAATATATCAGTGCATATTTAGTCATGGATGACATCTTTTAAAAGAAGTAATTAATATTATGTCTTGTGCAAATAATAAAACAAATTTCTTATTTGCAACTGTAGGTTAGCACTCCACAGCAAGATATTGAAGATGCTGAAGAAACTGCTAATAATTCTGATAGTGAGGAAAAAACTACAGAGAAAGGACTGTTTGACATGGTGAGTGATTGTGCTCTGTTAAAAGCTTTATCAAATGTTTTATTTCTTTGATGACGGAACTAAAAATTAGCATAGGAATATATTGCTACTTTACTACTGGACTATAAATACATGAAACTCATCTCTTCAAACTTGAACAGCTGATAAATGCCTAATTATTCTCTACATGTTGATTTATTCACATGTATGCACACTGTGGAATAATTTCCTTATGTAAGAACACCAGCAGCTATCTATAAACCTTATTACAGAGTTTGCGGTGACCGGCTTAGCTTACAGAAATTTGCTGTGATAAACTCTGCAATTAGAGGTGCTGGGATTTTTTGGTATTATTTGTGTGTGTTAAAGATGCATGACTGCCATTTTATCTACCAGGAGGAAGATGAAGAAACAAAACAGAACAAAGTTGCCTCTTCTGGTAGCGAGAGAATGGCCCATCCACTTGCAGAGCGCCTGGACATTTTGATGACTATTCTATTTGCTTATATTAAAGATGTCTGCCACGTAGATGGTAAGAACACAAGAGCTGCACATGTTTTGTTTGTTTGTTTGTTTTGCAAACAAGTAAGAAAAACATAAGGTATTCTTGCAATATGGAGCTGTGACTCTTCAGTTGTCAGATTCTGCGATTGGCAGGCTGCAGGTCAGATTGTCACATTTATTAAGTTTTTGTCAGAGGTGGATGCAAGGGACATTTATGATATTGAGATCTGTTCTTCAGTCTCGGACATTTTGATTGGGTAAACAGATACATAGATACTTTTCAAGATACCCATTAGATCAGGAATCTGAGAAAGTTTTATTACTACTACTATAGTTTTATCTTAAATGTCAGGTAAAACCAGAGATAAGTTGACAGTGTTTGTTTAAATGCTGGTTACTGGTTTAGAAAGATATTTATAAATGTGATTTTTTTTGCAGGCTGAGGACAGGAAAAATCAAACTGTTTTGTGTTCTTCTTGTTATGCAGGCAAACTTGATATTGGCAAGACAAAAGATTTGTATCGGGACCTGGTTTCTGTTTTTGACAAGCTCATTTTACCAACACACGCATCGTGTCATGTACAGTATTTCATGTTTTACATTTGTAGCTTCAAATTGGTGAGTATACCTTTTAAATGAAATATCTTCTGTTATTTCATATTGCTTTTCTTTTGGTTTTCCTACAAAAAGTGTCTTATTTGCAGGGGTTGGCTGAGGCATTTTTAGATCATCTTTGGAGAAAACTGCATGATCCAAACAATCCTTCAGTGATCAGACAGACTGCTGGGAGTTACATTGGCAGCTTCTTGGCTAGAGCTAAATTTATTCCTGTTGTGTAAGTTGATTTATTTCAAAGTTGTTTTTCTCAGTTGTTCCTTTCTGGACTGCTGTTTCAGAATTCTCTTTTAAGTTTCCAGACAATTTTGGTATTTATGGAGTATAGACTAGTGTGCTGGTATTCAGGACTTACTATTTACTTTATTTAACAAGAAATGTTGCACAGCAGTAAGATGGGTTCACTTCAGTCAGTCACAGATGTGATTTTCTTGCTGATTTTTTTTTTCTTATCTGAATTGATCCAGGATCTCAGGTTATTATTCTTACATATTGTTTTATCTATTATAGTACAGTAAAAGCATGCCTGGATCTCCTGGTTAACTGGATGCACAAATACATCGATAATCAGGATACGGGGACTAATGCTTACTGTGATGTAGCTCTCCATGGGCCATTTTATTCCACGTGCCAGGCCGTGTTCTATACGCTTGTTTTCCGCCACAAGCAACTTTTGGAAGGCAACTTAAGGAAAGGTGAGCTCAGTTTGAAGGGAGTTAGATTTATTTGCAAAAATTATTGTTGATGTGTCTTGTAATGGTCAGTTCAGTCAAGTAACTGATGGCAGTTGAAGTTGCTGTATTTTAAATGAAATAAGGTGGCTTTTATACACATTGAACTGCGGAACTAAATGATTTTGGCTTTTGCTATTCAAAACAAGACAATAAATCCTCAACCTAGCTTTCTAACCATGCTTTTTGAGCATGTTTGAATTCCAACTATCTAGGACAAGTGTGGGGCTTCAATTAATGATCTGTCACAGAGAATCTGTAATGGTTCTGTGCTTTTGTCAGTCCCTGTAATACAGGTGTATAAACGCAGTGTTCACATTCCTACGTTACTGTGGCTGGTAGAAGGGTCTGTTGTAATGTAACACTTTACCAAATATTAGAAAAGCCTCTGCTAAATGAGCTGTAGATCAAGAGACAGCCCTTTTCTCTCTTGCAGAATGTGTTTCTGTGGTTTTGTGCAGAATTTTTAGAAATCAAGTAAAGCTTCTGTGATGTTTAATGGGTACCTGTAAATTGTTCTTATTTTTGAAGGTCTGTCATATCTGCAGAGTTTAAATTTTGAGCGCATTGTTATGTGTCAGCTAAACCCTCTGAAGATTTGTATACCATCTGTTGTTAACTTGTTTGCTGCCATTACCAGGTACTATTCATTTATTTCATTTTCAACTTGATATAACTACTGTATGAGTGGGCATACAATTACAGCACAGTATTCAAAACTTACCTGTGGGCTTTTTTTTATATTTCATAATTTTTAGGCATGCATAATATCAAGTATTAGCCTAACACTAGTACTATTATATTGGTTGTATTCTACACAGGATAAGTTTATTTCTGATTCAGATTCAATGAAATATTGAAGTATTATAGAATTATTTCATTGCTTTATGTTGGTGCTAAAGCTTGTCATGTATGGTAGTGCTAACGCTCCTTAGAGTGAAGTTTTCTGAAGTGCTAAAGAAGAGAATGGACTTTAAATACACTTTTGTTCTATGAACTGCTAGGAACAGTTACAAAACAGTGGATAGAAGTGATGTTTCTTAAATATAACACTGTATTTTAAAAACTTTGGAAGTCCTTTCTATTTTCTGGAAATATTTATGTTTTTCTTCATTTTTGTTACTTCCTTTTAAAAAGGAAATACCAGCTGGTGTTCTGCTACACAATTATTGAGAGGAACAACAGACAGTTTATACCGGTTGTTCGAAGTGGCACTGGGGGTGACTTGGTGCAGACTTGTACTAACCCACTGGACAGTTTCTTCCCCTTTGATCCATACATGCTTAAAAGGTAAAGTTCAAAAATGATCAGCTCATTTCCTGCCTTGTAGAAGATAATGAACTGAGAAAAATAAGAAACTTTCAGTGTTTCTGTAATGCAGTTTCTTGTCCATCTTTAGTACCTTCCACATTGAGTATTTTAGGAAGAGCTTGTCAGTTTTAACTGAAATTTAACTCCCATTAGGATACATATGTATGGAAGGAAGATAAGGATCAAGTTTCCTGTTGAGGTCTGATTGATGTTATGTTTGGTGATTTTTTTTATCCATTCCAGATCAAAGAAGACCATAGAACCTTTTTATCAGTTTTGGGAAGAATTGAGTGCTGAAGACCTTGAGAATCTGAAAAAGCCTATTAAAAGGGTAATCTTTTTTGACCAAAAGTTCTTCTTTTGCCAAATCTCTATCAGCTGCTTCTATTGCAGGACTAATTTTAAAAGTGAGTGTGACCTAAAATGACTATGTAGTTAATCTTTGTGAGCAGCTGTGGTTGAGATTTTTTCATATGAACTACTTGTGCCAATTGTAACAGAGCTTAAGTTTTGAATTCTTTTCATCTGCTACTTCTGTGTATTCTGTTTACTTTTTCACGGAGAGAGTCAATCCCGTGTCAGCTTTCTGTTCAAGACCTTAGAACTTGTGAAGAGATCGGAGTTATCTCTCTGCTCTTACTGACCCATTTAAATTTATGCAGGGTACTTCTGAAGATGAAGATGATGACTTTTTGAAAGGAGAAACCCCTCAGAATGATGGCATGGTTGGAATTGCTCCAAATTCTTATGAGTCAAATACCCGGAGCCCAGTGAGCCCCACAGGCTCCCCTCTGGACTGTTATGTGCAATACCCACACTGACCTGCAGGAACAGAAGTGAACAGGTTAAAATTGTGTGCAATTTTCTGCTCTTCAAAGAGACATTAACTCAAAATTTCTGAACTGGCAAACGTTTAAGTAACTTCATTGAAGAAAAATTGTTTCTTAATCAGATTTCTACAGATACATTATGATAAACTCATATGTTCCTAGAAAAATCTAGTGAATAAATAGGGTGGTATTTTACAAATTTCACATTGAAATGTTTTTTATGACTTCAAGTGTTTCGTATAGTTTATTTTGAATTCAGAAGCTTTTGTTTACTAATTTTTCTCTACAAGGCTTTGTATATTGAGGTGAAATTCTGGGCTTTCTTCCTGTTGATTTCTGCAGCACCAGGATTCTAATGTTAGCGTTTAAACCATACTCTGCTGGCTCTGGTTTTAAGTTAGTTTCAAAGGAATGGTATGAGACTGACAGGAAAGCTGTGAATCCAGCCTGACTCTGATTCTTTCTGCACACATCCCTTAAGCGTTTCCTACCTGTAGAATAGTGTTTGGTGAAGCCATTTGTAGTGGGAAGCATATTCAGGTGATGAGCATTGTCACTGCTTAAATACGTAGCTGACAAAACTTTTCTGAACGGATGGTTGCAGGAAGTGTTGAAAATGACAGTGTAGGTGACTGTATGATTTGTAGATAGCTTTCTCTGAGATGCCAAAGAAGCGCTCTGAGATATATTTATTTTCAGACGTCAAAGTTCATATGTGAATGCTGAAAATAAAGAAGAAAAAGTCCCGTGTCGAAAGAAACGGTGTGCGCTGTTCGTGTGTCAGTGAAGAGCTGCGTCACGTACGTTTCATTGTTATTCATGATTGCTGGCTGCTAGATGTGAGAGAGAACATAATGGTGGAAGAGAAATAAATGTTGTCTGTCTAACAGTTGAAAATGTCATGATTTGGGGTACAGCTCTTAATAGCAACTGCAGTTGTCTGCCAGGCTGGAGCATGACTTTGGAG